>OY747720.1:23798409-24120909 GCA_963556495.2 Valencia hispanica
TTGCATTTATATTGAAGAAACTCTGCAGCAAGGGTTCATTTCAATCATTCACGTGCTAATTCAGATAATTATGGCTAACAGCAAATGAAAACTCAAAATTCCGTTTCTAAGCGAATAAAATACCACGTAAGACCAACTTTAAATAAAAGGATTTTTAATATTATCCTGAATAGTATTCCCATGTACTGTGCAGTGTATGCAGTTAGTACTTAGGTCTCTTTTCAGATCAATTACTGCATGAATTCTGTGTGGCATGGAGGGGACTGTTTTGTTTTATTTTCCTCAAAACTCACACAGGCACCTGAAACTTCATTTTATAACACAGTCACAGACTAGAGAAACTTAAAACCAGGTGTTGTTAGTTTTGGCTTTGCTGACAGATGTCAGGCCGTGCTGTAAAATAAAATGGTCCTCACATTTTTTCTAGTTGTCAGCTTCCCGAACCATCATCACTGACTTTTGAGCAACGTTGATTCTTTCCTCCCACTCTTCGTTAGACTCTGGGATTTCCAAATGAAACATAATCCGGTCCTTTTGTTCCCTTTAGCTGACGTGAGACACTTCTGACCATATCACTGGTTCAGTAGTGGTCTAACACAAGCGATGTGAGAGTTGTAGCCCTGGTCCTGGACATGTCTGTGTGGGGGCTCTCTTGAAGCACAGACTCCAGCTACTGTCCACACGTTGTGAATCTCAAAGTACCCGTTTCTTTAGCAGTGACAGCTGTCACCGTCTGTATAGATGTGATGTTTTCTAAATCGTCGGAATAATATTCTCTATGTAAAAGCATCATGCAAAGTCATTAAACATATTTTCCTGTGTCTGTGATCCAGTCCAAACTGACCTGGGGTCCTTATTTCTGGTTCCACATGTGGAGAGTGGCAACATCCACCATCTCAGGTAGTGCCCAAAAATGGTCTGAACTCTTTAAACATTTTGTTCTTCATAAATACTACTGAAAGCTTTTCTGTTGAATCTTTGTTTCAGTGTGCGACTACATGGGGGAGAAATTGGCCTCTCTGTTTGGCATCACCACCCCTAAGTACCAGTATGCCATTGATGAGTTCTATCGCATAAAGAAAGAGGTATGATGCAGGCAGCGAGGTCGTGCCAGCCACATTAGAGGAAAGCCGCTTCTTGAAAAATGTAACGCGACCGTGTCTCCCTGCAGGAGGAGGAGGAAGAGGAGGAGAACCGTCTCGCTGACGAGGCTGAGCACACGTTTGCAGCACAGCGGAGAGGCGAGCAGGAAAATCCCGCTGCAGTGAAGGAGCAGCCGGAAGGGTCTGGAGCCTCTTTTGTAAACGTCACCTTTGAGCTTGAACCGGAGTCTTCGCTCAGGAATCCTGATCCAAACAGAGTCCCATCTCCTCTCCCCTCCTGAAAAAAAAAAAAAAAAAACGATTCACACTTTTTCTAATTGTTGGTTAAACCTGAACTTACTCAGCTCCAAACACTAACATTTATTTAATTTTTTATGTTTGCAACAGAGTAATTTAGATATAACAGTGGAAGTGGCTGCACAAGCCATAACTGTGAATGTAACTTTGAGTGTTGTGTGTAATCTATGCAAAGCTAGATATCGGCCTGGATATGAACTCCTGGTTGAGACGGTGAAGTAAAGGCTGGGTTGTTGCTCTGTGCATTAATCCCAGTTATTTTTCATCACTTTTAACAAGATGAAGCTGAACATAGGGACCAGGACAAATTTACTACACCAGATTTGATAACTGATGACCTTAGCAGCTGGGTTAACAACTTTGGGCTCTTCGTCTTGATTCCCAGGAAAGTTTTTTTCAACGCTGCTTTGTTAAAAAAAACCTCCCAGGATGGGGTGTCTTTAATCTGTTACCAAGGACACTTTCTGCCTAAATATCCATATAAACAACGGGATCCCCGTTTTCCCAGCAGAACATTGCATCACCCCGACATACCTATTGTTCACTCAGCGGTTTGTAGTTTGTACTACTAACGTGTTGGAGTCTTGCATTTCAAAATTTCAAAGGTGCCAAAAAAGCCAGGACTCCTGAATGTAAAGACATTTAGAATTTCAAAAAGACGTTTGAGAGACACCTCTGTGTGCCGACTCCTCTTTAACTGTGATAAACACCAACATATTTGCCTTATGAGTGTTATAAAAGGAAATTAAAGAGCTTTAGTTTTGTATAGTTGCAATGTTTTTCAACCCCAGAAAAGAGTAATTTCATTACACCCCAGTTGATGTTGATACATTGCCATTATTTTGTTTTAGTTTGAGCAAATGAGTTGGCTGATTTGAGCCAAGAAGCAGCAAGAAAAACTAATACCTCTATTTACGCCCCAATATGTAAATCTAGGAGCTCTGTAAATCTGAGCAGGATAATCAATTTATGTTCAAATGTACTGATAATTATTGGTTTGTAGAGATGTCTACAGAGCTTATGTATTTATAAATGTCCTTGCTGTGGCAGTCTTAAGCTTCTTATTGTGATCCACTGATATCACTATGTTGACCTGCTTCGGATCTCTCAGAATGGCTAACTCGAGTCAAATGTGTTGCTGACACAGAAACAGAATGCCTTTCATTAAAAAACAACTTGATGTCTGTGTGAAAAGGAAAAGAAGAAACCAAACAATAGATTAGCTAATTTCAACAGGAATCTATTGCCTGCATATGTATTTATGATTTCAGTTTTAATACATTTTAAATCACTGAAGGGGGTCACTGTTGTCTTTATTACGTTTACATCCATTAATCAGAGAAATTGTTAGTTTGGTGTTTTGTGAATTTTCTCCTACTCAAACATTGCCAAAATTGCTCAAATATGATACACATACATCCCCACTGAGACTTGGATGATTGTCTCTTGGTATGTTGCACCTTGGCCAGTGTTAAGCCATCAATCAACTTGTTTAATTCTGGCTTTGTCTAATGTAAACTGGATGCTTTTCTGGTACAAACCCAGCTGTTAAGCAGTCAAATCTTCAATTGTGTTTAACATTTGCTGAACACCCGAATGTTATCTTCACTGTTGGTTTGTAGTAAATTTGGAGACACCCCCCTCAATTTATCCCATTAGTGCAATGGATCAGTATGACATTCTTTGGTTAGAAAACCACCTTAACGCCTCCAAATGGCTCAAAACATGAATTACCTGTTCAGAGTCTTGTCAACGCAGACAGTGAATCAGCCAATCACACAACAGCATTTCGATGTGGTGAAGACAAACTGAGCATCAGAATAGGGAAGGCAGGGGGGGTTAAGCTGTTGGTAGTGGACAGGCTGTATTTAGAAACTACTGATCTGAGATTTTCACAATTATCTTTTAGGTTTACAGAAAACGGTCTAAAATAAAGAAAAATCCAGTCAGTGGATGAAAATGCCACGCTGATGTTAGAGTAGAAGGGAGAGACTGGTTCAAAATGACAAAAACAGTAGCTCAAATCAGTTGTTACAGCCAAGGTTGCAAGAATACCATCAATGAACACACAACAGAAAATGAAAGACTTTAATGCTCTCACAAATATTAAAGAATGAAAAACATCGCTGTATCTAGAGACTTGATTTTAGCTGTAAGAGTGTCAGAATTTGGACATGTAAAGCAGGGACCCATTTTTGTGTCAAAAAATACCAGTTGTGCATTATTTATATGCAACAGCCCTTATTGTCACTGCTCATGTCCATCCCGTGAAACAGACTACTGGTTTCTTGAACATGACATATGACTAACAAGGTCACTGACTTTTAGATAGCAGTTCTCAATCCAACAGAGCAACTTTGAGATGGTGTACGGGATAGTCCCATCACGGGTATGTGGCGGACAACTCTGCAGCAACTGTGTGATGCCATCATAACAATAAGCAAAATCTCAGAGGGATGTTTCTGATAACTTGTTGAATCTAAAGAGTCAGACCAGGTTTGCCTGGTAAAACGGACGATAAGAGTGAATTATTAAAAGCTGAAGATAAATCTGACGTTAATGCGTCTGGTGAGTGAATAGAAACTTCTGATCAATACATTCAGTACTTTTCACCACTAAGCTTAAAAATTAATTATAATAAATAAGCCTGTTGATGAAACTAAACACGATTAAACTGAGTGCGATTTGAGAATAACTTTATACAAATAGTTTCTTTATACAGTTTTTTTTTTTTTTTACACTGGCCACTTCATTCTCTTTAACCCACTTTATTCATACAGTCCCCGTCCCACAGCCTACAGAAGTAATAAAGCAGGAAGTCGCAGTTCTGATGCAGCCGGTATATATCAGGATCCTCTTCAAGTGTCGTCAAGGTCAACTGCATTGCTGCCGTCGTTGTCGCTGGCAACCAGCACCTCTCTGTTCTCGTAGGTCCAGAATCCGTTGAGGTCGATCAGGATGCTGACCACTGTGTCTCCCTGGCAGCTGTTCACCAAATCCTGGAGCGTGATCTTGTAAGGGTCCTTAGGCTTCACCATGTCAAAGATTTCATCCTGAGTACAGACAGTGTTTGAAATTGTTATTGAATACGCTGCACACATTATCATTACAGCAATACAAATCATCTGTGTTTGCTTTAGAATAGAATAATCCTTTATTGTCCCACAAAGTGGAAATTCAGCTGTCAAAGCAGCAAAGTGAAAGATGATAAAAGCATTTAGATTCACACAAGTATAAAAAGTACAAAAAAAAAAAAACAGGATTGAGAATAACTGATGTACATTAAGGACACAATTACAAAAACCAAAGTACTGTGCAGTTATTTGAATGTGCAACTGAGTAGGATAATTCAAAAAGAAAAATATTTGAAGATATTTACCTTCACATCCTGGAAAGAAACAGGCTCCTGACTGTGAAGCTTCATCTGCTCCTGAATGGCCTAAAGAAAAAAAAAACGCTGATTATCCTGGAAGCTCACTGAAATAAACAGTATGGATTATTATTTTTGCACACATTCTTTTTTGTCTGAGGGTGTTACCCTAAAAAAATAGTTCAGGGAGAAGACGTTGAGGTATCCCTGATTCTCCATGTCCAGAAGTTTAAAAATATACTGTAATGCTGCAGGCTCCTTTCGATTTTCCAGAGCCAGTACAAAGTCCAGATAGGTCTTGTAGTCCTGGAAAAACAAAATGAGTGCATACATACAGTTCAGGCAAATATGTAGAGACGAGCTAGTTGTACATAACCTTTCCAAAAAACAAAATAAATACACAATTAGAGATGCACTGATAAGGATTTTGTGGCTGACTTTAGGTTTTTGGAAAGCTTTGAATAGCAGATTTCACTTTAAGGACTATAATATAAAGAGATATGAGAGGAGCATTCAAAATACTTCTTTCTAGTCTTCATTAATTATTTTAATTAGGAGCAGAGGTGTTACAAAGTGTTTTAGAGAGCAATCACTGTAAAATAGGGCTTTAAAAGTATTTTAAAACACAGGGAAAATGATTCAGGAGTGTACATTTTAAACTGTTTCTTATATAATATAGTAGTGACTTGCGCAGTAAGCACAGTTAGCCTGATAAAAAAACGCATTCTTCATGTGTATTCCTGAGAGAATGTAGATCCTTATGTTAACACTGTGATTTCCAAAACATTAACATTCTCAAATCCAACATGACAGATTGAGGTTGAAAGATCTAAAGGATAAAACAGAAAAAATAGAGAGATTCTCAAAGTACACAAACGAGGCCCTATCTTCTGGTAGGTTCATCCTAGTTTCAATCGTAGCAGCAGGAATCATCTCTACACTAAATGTGGTACCATTTCTCCATCGTAGGTCAGACACTCCTGAAACACTCTGTCCAGGAAGACCGAAGTGAGAGTGGCTGTGCCGTAGCGGGACAACTCTTCTTTGCTCAACATGCCGTTGTGATCTTTGTCCAGGTTCAGGTACTGGCCTGGTGACATGTAGACAAAAAACAAATCTAGATTCAAAAACTTACTGAACAAAGAGTGACACTAAAACGCTGCCGCATTTTCTCACCGTAGACTCTGAGAGCTGAGGGGGCTGAGAACCAGTTGGACTCCTGGCTTTCTTTAGACAACTCCTCATCTCTCAACTGGCATAGAGGAGAAAAAAACAACATAAAAGACTGAAAACTTTCAATAAGCTTTGTTTTTGTACCACTAACAAAAGGTTTTAGTGGATACTATTTAACAGTCACAGGAAGGTAAAAATAACCATACCTCTAACAAGTCATCCAGAAAACTGCAGGCCAAGATATCTTGGATTTTAATCTTTCCTGCCAAAGGAACAATGACATTTTTGACTACACAGAATAAGGCACATGATCTCCAACGATCTTTCTATTATATTCAAGTAATAGCATGCCTATAGACACTGCACATTTCTCAGAAAAATGGCTCACTAACTAATAATAAAGAGCTTCCATTTGCCCTTATCAATCCAATTCAACACTGCACAAGCACATTGTTGCAGCCTCTGAATTCACTGGTGATAATGGCAACAGTTCAGAGCCACACTTAGACTCACCGGTGCGAAGCGGGTCGAGGAAGAAAAAAAACTTGCGAACAGCTGTGCAAACATAGAAAGAGTAAAAGGACTTCTCCAATCCATCCAGCTGGGGCAGAGTGGGGATCAGTTCCAGGATGTAGTTCTCCAGATCCTACACACACACACACACACACACACACACAGAGAGGCATCAACACTACTGTTTGAGGAGGAAACAAAGAAAACATTTATCTAGTAAAATAAGACGTACAGACTCCCTGAGGTAACCTTGTCCTGCCACGTCATACAGACTCAGACCTATTCGGGTTTGATGCAACCACACTAGAAAAGAACAGAAATGAGCAACAATTAATTAAAACACGGTACTCGCTATCATTTAAACCTCAAAAGAAAAGCTAGAAGTATATACAAACCTTTCCTCATGACATAGTTAAAGAACTGCATGATGGATATGCGGCCGTATGGGTCACTGTTGAGCAGCTTGGCGTACACTCTTGCTGTAAAAAAAATCCTACAGGAGAAAGGAGAAATTAAATCTGTACAATCTGCAATTTGAAATTTTGATTTATCCATTATTCAACCAGATGTAAAGTTTTAATCCTCAAAAACCTGAATCTTTAGACTCAATTGCAAAACTGTTTTCTATTTGTTGTAGGCCTTCAAATGTAATCCAGTTCCTGACTAGATTGGAAAAAACAGATGGGACATGGACAACCTTTGCATTTAAAGATTAAATAACTTTATAACTCTGTTTTCTAAGACATTTCTGATACATTTAGCTGAAATGACCTTCATCTATATAGGGAGGACAGATTGTTCGTTACAGATAAGGTTGAGGAGCTCTACCATACACAGGATGTTTAGAGTAGAGGCATGCTGCTGCTGCAGACTTCCTCTAGTAGATGCACTGTCCTTCCACATTAAGCATGCAATCAGGATCGCTTTGGAAACTGTTTGCACTAGCAGCAGACCCTGGAGAACATGCTGGAGGGACTATATTTTCCCTTCTAGCCTGGGAATGCCTCGGGATCCAAAAAAAGCTGGGTTTTCCACCTAACTCCTTCACCTAATCTCGAACAAGTAAAATTAAGTATCTTTTTCTCTCTCGTTTGCCGATGTAGTTATCTGAGCAAACACATCCGAGCCAGGCAAGTGTAAAAGTGAAGGTGACTTAAAGATGTTATCATCTCCAACTTTGGCGCAAACAGGATCTCCTCTGGACAGTTTTATGTCCAGTAGAGTGTGGACTATGGGTTAGTTGCCTACCTGCACTTTGGCCCCGCCTTTTCCCCAACCTGAAGGTAGGCTTCGTAGTTGATCATCGCCTCATCTCCACTCAGTGGCGGGACCTGGTGTTTATCAAGCAGGAACCACAGATTCTAAAACAAAAACAAACAGAAAGAGAGCTATTAAAGACAGGTTAACAGAAATGAAAATGAGTTTTGAGCTGGATTCTTGCACATTTTGTCAATTCAAAGTTCTACACTTTCTGTACAGCGTGTCAATGTGTGAGTGAATGACTGAATGTAGTGTGAAGCGCTTTGGGGTCTTCAGGACTTGATAAAGTGCTATACCAGTACAGGCTCAAATGTCCTGAATACTGTCATTTTTAGCCCAGTTTTAAAGTATAAATATGACAGCTCGCTATTAATTTTAGAAATGGATGAACAAACAATCTGATAGTGGACAAGATGTTTTACCTGTAGTTCTTCATTATCTAGCAGCTCTCTGCTTTTCCTCTGCAGGAAGACAGCTCTGGATTCTTCCCTCAGTTTCTGGAGAAGAACTTCATCTTCTGCTGGAAGCTTCACAACATCATCACTAATGTCACTCATTTACTGCTAGATCATACTTCACCCCCCACCTTCAGAAATATAATGCATTCCTGTAGTTAAAGTTTATTCTTAATAGGTCACCTTATAATAGAACCGCGGGATGGTCTTGTAGGACTCATCTGTCTCCATTCCGCTTCTCCATTCTGTGTAATATTTGGTGAAAAGCTCTGATTCTTCTGCTTTCTTCTCCTCTTCGTTCCTCGCGTCTTGTTTTAATTAAAAGGTAAACAGAAAAAGAATCAAAACAACGTAAATTACACTTCTTAAACTTTCCGGTGCACCAACGTTTGCCATTTCAACAGCAATTTTACGTAATTTCTGACCTTTTTGTAAGCCAGCCAGCCTCCTTTTAAGAACATCCATCCAATGGGTCTCTTCCTCTTTAGCCATACTGGCAGCTAAGGTCAAAATAAATCACTTTTCTTCATAAAAACCGAAAATGTAACTAGCTAAACAGAGACGGAACAATAAAACTAGCTTCAAATATCACTTCCGGTGAGAAATTCGTACTTTCATAATAAAATAAGATGTCTCTTGAGTCAGCGAAAAGATTTATTGCAACACATGTTAGGTGTATGAATATGAGATATCCAGAAAAATAAAACATATTGGATTTCGTAATCTGATTGCATACTGACTGCTGTTTTCTTGGTTCAATGCTTTTATTTTGAAAGTCACCACACACCTCGCTTGTTTACTAAACTCTGTAGTGACGCGGAATATCCAGCTTCTTCTTTCGGAAATATGAGAAAACGTGTAAATTGGCAATGCATTTTCGACCCCAGTCTGCTTGGTTTACTTTTACATAAAATTCGTTTTTTCTGTAGTTAATTTGTGGTATTTCTTTGCATCGTTTTCATCTAAGTAACTCTTGAAGCTGCTGTGTAAATTCATTTTTCCGATGTACTTTGAATGCAGCATTAAAAGCGAGTCTGTTGCTGATGATGTAGTAACTCTGCGTCCTGGAAATCATGCCTTGAATCATGCATAAGTTGTAGACAACCAGAACTGTTTTGTCTCCGTTTTGGGGTGATTTGGTTGCCGTGAGTTATATTTATGAATAGATAAGTCAGTGAGATATTGTTTTAGGACACTGCGGATATTTTAAAAAACAGTAAAGTCGTTTTGCAAGTGGCCTTTGGGTCAGGACTCACCCATACAGAATGTGCAACTCTTGTGTTCAGCTTGAATAGAAATTCATACTTTAACATTTCTATATTTAATTATTGCTGAAAGATTACTGCTGCTTCACATACATTGAACTATTTAGCAGATTAAAAATGGGTTCTACTTTGCTATTAAAAGTCAGAATCTTTTTAATGTCACCACAGCTGACTTCCACAGCACGCTTTCTATGCACAAGAGATATTAAACCAAACCTGGCAGGAAGACAGGTGGACAGAAAGAACGGCGGACAGACTAGAACAGCAAACAGAACTATCAGACAGGGCACAGACACAGAGGATGGGAAATTTAATAAATCTAGCATACTGCTGCAGACTTCCTTCCCCAACTCTGTTTTTGCTGCTGGGACAGCGAAAAGGACAGCTGAACTGTTGAGGAGGAAGGCTCTGCTGGTCTCCGAGGAAGAGGAACAACATGAAAAGGAGCATGGGCGCAGGCCGGGTACAAAAACAGGTGTGGAGACTGTCCAATTTAACAGGTAACTTTCTTGGGTTGTACAGAGAGTACAGCTCAAGAAAGTTTTGTCTATATTTCTTATGAAAGCTATTTTGTGGCCAAACAACTCTTCATAGAGTGGCGTTTGGAGAAAACCAGATATTGCCATCATAATATCTTATGATTTCCTGGTAATGCACAGTCCAAATTCCATATTATTTTTGGCTTCCTTCATTACCCTGAAGTTTTTCCTAGGAAAGTGTCAGCCTCCCGAAAGGCCTCTGCCTCCTGCTGAGTGGAAGAAGCTGAAGGAATCTCTGGGAAACCCGGAACGTTTTGACATCAAGATGATGAACAGTTTGTTCGCCTCTGGATCAGAGCTGAACATTGCAAAGTAAGAAACAATTGGAGTGTGTGTCACTTTTAAGACAAAGTTCCCTGCGAGGCTGAAGTATACTTTGGTGTTTGAGTTAAACAAAGCGAGTATCCTTTTCTCTCTCAGGTCCTTGCTGACTTTTGTGGCGATAGAAACTGGCACACTGTCCTATGAGCTGCTGCTACGCTACCTGACAGTGTGTGTGAGTCGTGGCCACGACGATGAGGTGTTTGACGTCTACCAAATCATGCGTGGAAGTTTCCCTTCACTGGACACGGGGGCTTCCAGCCTTTTTATTAAGTCCTTCAGCCGGACTGCAAGGTGGAAGGAAGGAGTTAAAATCCTGCAGGATGTCAAAAAGGTAAAAAAAAGTACATGTGTGTTTAGAAAAATACCTGGAGTTGATACTTCCCCTATTAACGTATGATTTTTATTGTTTCAGGTTTTTACACCATCCCCACGTAACTATGGAGATGTTATTGCTGCAGCAGTTCATCACAGAGATGCGAGAACTGCCTGGAGTCTGTACGATGAACTAATTGAAAAGGGACTGAGTCCTCATCAGGAGACCTGGGATGTACTTTTTACAGGCGTGAAGGAGTGTGAGAGGGGGGAGGAAATGGGAGACATGACTCAGTCAGAGCAGCATGAGAGGCTGCTGAGAATCCTGGTGTACATGAGGAACAACCAGATCTATCCCCAGCAGAGCGTTGCAAACACGATAAAGAGCTGGTTTGAGAGGTAAACCAGTGATGGAGAAGTTTCTTCCCAATGCTTTGCTTTTTTATCACCACTATTCATTTTCTCTCTTCATTTATCTCTTTCTTCCTGCTTTTAGTCTCAACAATGAGAAATGGACCGCAGCCTGGAGCGGTCCCACCCCAAGGTAAAGATACAGTTTACTACTTTTCAAGTTACACTTTGTGATATTTTGTGCCATTTATTTAAGAAGTATTTCTCCTTTTAGAGGTGTGTGTAAGTGTTGTGGCTCAGAGCTGGAGTCTATCCAGCTGTGTGATGAGGAGTATCAGGAACTGAAGGACAGAGTCATGACTGATATCATTCAGGGGCAAGATGTATTCAACAAGACCACTCCTGAGGTACAGATTCACACAAAAACAGCATATTTAAAACAGGGATTTATGTTAATTTTCGTCTATGAAAGTTAGATTTATTTAAGGAGAGATGTTTTAACTAAGGTGCTGTAGATGAAGTTTAAGTGTTTCTCTAAAATTTTATCTTAAACTAGTCTTAAGTAGCTTTTTTTTTCAGGGGCCACAATTTTAAAATACCTAGGTCTTCATTTATCAAACATTCGTAGAAACCGTCCTATATCCTGTCCTACGAATTAAATTTAAAATGTTCGTATTGGATTAATCAGATATGTGGTTGCCACTTTTACGCATGTTCCTTCACAATTATCTGTTCATAAATCCCACATGTGCGTACCTAGGGGCTCGTGCCCATTCAGCCATTTGCATATATAAATGCCCTCAATTAATCGTATTTAGTCACACCACATCCTCTGACACATGCATTTATCCTTGGGTTCTTCCCAAAGATAAATTGTGCAAGAGAGTAAAAAAATTTCAGTGACACTGAACTCGAGGTGAGACATAAATGGGGCCAAAAGCAATTAATGAACTGACTGTTTGAAAATTGTCATCGTTAACACAAATTCATTTTAACACCGATAGTTTTTGCCCTCTGTTATCAGCGGTTCTTCTGCTTCATCTCTACCCCTCCTCCAGCATGCAGCAGTTATATATACATAAAATAGACATTAAAAAAATGTGGAGAAGAATCGTTTCATTTGTTGTTTTTCACTTGTGTGGAAAAACTTAACTTCTTTGAGCAAATTAAATCAGTTAAATATTTCCTGAACACTGCTGTTTGGTTCTATCAGCTCAAAAGAACACTGCCGGGGGAAAGTGAGCGAGGCAGTAAATGCGGTCGGGACAGTGGAGAGGTTCCTGTTGGAAATAAACAGAAAAAAATGGTTCAAAATCAAACTGAATACAATAAAACATCACTCCGAAGCACCTCACACCCCCCACCTCCCCAGATTGCAATTCACAGGATCTCCATGCATGATCACCCCTAAAATTTAATAATTTATTCAATTGCAAATTTCTGAACATTTTCTGAAAGTTAAATCCAAAGCTGTCCTTAACTTTTGAGTTATTTTGCTAAAAGACAGACAGACGCCATCATGAGCTACTTGGCGGAGGGGAAAAACTGATGAGATAAATATTGTGTCAATTAAAAACTGTTTCGGTGTTGCAGTTCCCCCGTTCTACCACTAGATCTTGTGCTTACGCATTGTCAGAGCTTTTCTTATATTTAGGATCATTTCTACACAAAAGTACAAGATTATAAATACCACACTGTGTGTAAAATAGTTCCTACACATGAAGTACGCACAAATCTGTGCGTAAGTATGGTTGATAAATGAGGGCCCTGAAAACTTGTCTGTTTCTGAAGAGTACTGTAAAGTGCTCCTCCTGCAGGAGCACTGCTGAGATATGGAGACAGATCTCTGCTCACCACAATTTTCAATTGATTCATAGAGGTTATGGTTTAAAAGCCACAAACTTTCACTATAAACTGTGTAGGTAGTAGGACTGCACGATATTGGAAAAAATCTGACATTGTGAATTTCTGCTAACAGTGCTTTATATATTTGGATACAAAAACATACTGACATTTTAAACTGATAACTTGATTAACACCTTCAGTTATTTTAGATGTTGACAATTTATTTTCACTGATCTTACCTGTTTTTGTGAATGTTACAGCTATGGTTTTTCTGTATTTGAAGGTTATATCTTTTTTTAGGACTACACATTATTAGAAATATTTGTACTGGAGGTAAGTAAATAGTGCGATGACGCTATCAGTTGTCATGTATGTCTATTTTCTTCTTTCTTGAGCACAAATGCTGAAAAATATTCCAACTTTACTATTAAAATATTTTGAAAAAGCTTTGATTTGAACAGTACTCTTATTCTCCGTCTCCATGGAGACTGAGAAAGGAAGTCCGTCTTTCCTTTGATTAAATGTTTCCACCCAGCAAAATGAATTACTGTATATAAACGCAAACTCTGAAAAGCAATGCAATATTCAGCATAAGTGGCTGGGTTTAAATGTTGTGCTTGCAAACAAATACAGAACTTCCTGTACAGAAAGTCTAATCTGCAGAAGAGGATCAACTAGAAGACGTGTGAAATAAAATGCTGGGAATATTCAACCACTGAGACGTGTTTAACATCCTCTGAACATGGAAGCTGGACTTGTATTTGAAAGTCTATTCAACAAAAGTACTATCACCGCACATTTCTTCTTGCTTATGTCTGATTTGGCCCTGGTTCCTGCAGTGGAAATGGAGGGAGCAGAGAAACTCTTCCAGTAAACCTCTCTGGTTCTGATAAAGTTTCTGTAGTGGAAATGGACCTCTTTCAGCATACAGTGCAGTCAGGGTAAAGTGGAGATGTATAGGTGTCAGTGCTATATATTAAAAATAAAACAATCATATAAACAAACTAAAAGTCAAATCTTTAAGAAACAGCAAAAATTGAATGTGTGAGAACTGGACATGGGGCCTAAAAGATGCCTCATGCGTCTGCTAGAGGGCATCATTGGTACACAGACTCAAGCGACTGGCATCTGAAACTGATTGTGACCTGTTCACACAGCTCTTTTATCCATCTGGATCTATAAAATGGGTTTCACTTTAACATTTGGTAATAAGCCAAAGCCACTGAAGAGCTCCATCATTGGATCCATCCTTCAAGTTTTGTTTAAGATCAGTTTTTTTATTTATTTATTTTTTGTAGAGGAATAAGCCAATATGATACATTTAGCAACAAATAAAAAACTGGAAGAAAACAATGTCTTTTCTATTTTACCAACATAAATCAGAATTGATGCTAAAACAAAAAAGGTATTTAAAGATCAAACTTTGATATCAATAGCTTTTCAGTTTGGCATAAGGCAAAAAAATCTTTATTAATATTCATTTTATTTTATTAGTTTTTGTCTTGGATAGTTTTATTTAATAGGTTGCTTTGTACCATATGACCTCAACATTTTTGAATAAGTCAAAACAGGTCTTTTAAGAACAATTGAAAGTTTTCTGATCAGGATTTGCCCCATTGTTGGCAGTCTTTTAGTTTAAGATAAAGCGAAAAAAACTGCATAGCATTTTTATCTCTGATAAATCTTTACAAATGTTCAGGAACAAGAGGGAGTTTATAAAAAACTCTTTGTATAAACATAAAATCAGATATAAAACATGATTTTATCAATATTTGGTTAAATCTTAAAGGTTTCATATAAACTAAATTGCGCTCCGTTTTTAGTTGCTGGTTAATAAACATAGTTTCAGGAAAAAATATCCTATCCGTTTATGACATCTTACCTCACATGCATTTACATTTTCCTTTTCGGTTTCAGCAGTAAAAGTAAATATTTGAATTTTTATCAGGTTTTTGTTCAGTGGAAAGGTAGGAAAGTAAAGTAAGCTTTACATAAAAAGAAAACTTTATATAATTTGCATGCATGTGACATTCTTGAGGTCATGTGACATAAATATGTGTGAAAACCCGGTGTATCCAAATTGTGAGTCATTCAGCTTAAATCTTTGCAAATACAGCACTCACACCACCAGTGTGATGAGCAGTTGAGTAAAACATATTTATGATGCATATTGAAAAGAGAGATCCCATTTCACCTGTTTTAGCCTCCCTTCATTGGCTCCCTGTTAAATCCAGAATAGAATTTAAGATCCTCCTTCTTGCATATTAAGCTCTTAATAATCAAGCTCCATCATCCATCAGAGATCTGATTGTATTATATGTTCCTAACGGAGCACTTCGCTCTCAGACTGCAGGTTTACTTTTGGTTCCTAGGATTTCTAAAAGAAGAATGGGAGGCAGATCTTTTAGGGAACCAGCTCCCAGCTTTAGTCCGTGAGGCAGACACTCTGTTTACTTTTAAGGCCAGGCTTAAAACTTTCCTTTTTGATAAAGCTTATAGTTAGAGTGGCTTAGGTCATCCTGAGCTATCTCTGTAGTTATGCTGCTATAGGCTTAGACTGCTGGAGGACAGACTTACCACTTTTCAACACTCTGCTACTTTCTTTTTTTCTACTACTCTCCAGTTGTATTATATGCTGTAATTTCAACTGTTAACTTTGTTTTTTCTCTCCATAGAAGGTACACCTGGTTTGGTATCCTGCTTAGCTGTAATGCCCAGATGGACGGGGGGCATCCCAGTAACTGAACATCCCCCCTTGTCCTGTTATCAACTTTTTACTTTCTGTAACATAGAAAGTTCTCTTAAATCAGATCTTCTGTTCTTTCTGTTTCTCTGCTCTGTCTTCTCAAACCCCCAGACGGTCGTGGCAGATGGCCGCTTGTACTGAGGTTCTGCTGGAGGTTTCTTCCTGTTAAAGGGGAGTTTTTCCTCTACACTGTCGCTACATGCTTGCTCAGTATGAGGGATTGCTGTTGTTGGAGTCTGCATAAATGGGGCACAACCTCAAGTCAATGACTTGATGCAATCTGCTGGGATTCCTTAAATAGAAAACTTTAAACTGATTGGAATATATATATATATATATATATATATATATATATATATATATATATATATATATATATATATATATATATATATATATATGATTGAAATGATATCTGTTGTTAATCAGCGCTATATAGATAAACTGAATTGAATAAAAAATATAGAGGTTTTTACCCTCCCTGTAAGACTGTAGGAAAAGGAAGCTTTTTATAATATTGGAATTTTTCAGTACTTTACTGACAATAAAATTAAAGCAACATTCTGCACAGGAAAAGTCTTCTAAAAGAAACTTGGCAGGACAAATAACTAACTAATAATGTGCCATGTTTCATATATGACCAGAGTGCAAATTTCAGTAGTGTTTCTTGAAGTTTATTATTCTTTAGATTGCATTTGTCGTTACAAAGGTTATTTAAATTAGGGGGCTTCCTGTTTGTGGTGTGCCACGTGAATGTGAAGTTAATCTGGCAAAGTTAAAAAGTCTTAACATCCCTGAGCATGTTTTAGTATATAAAAAAGTAAACCCAGATAAATCCTTGCAGAACATTTTCTAACCTTTTAATCAACTATAAACTGTACGGCTCAGCTGAAAAATCTTTTTTGTGGAAAAATGTTAAAATATACTAGTTGTGTAACTGTGTGTACCCTGGGGATATCTGTATTATAATATGATTTTTAGAATAAACCACTTCATTCAAACTCATTGTAAATAAGATTTTGTAAAAACCTACTATCATTTGATTAGTTCTGGAATGCTTTTTCATATGTTCATAGTCACATCTCACTGCAAAAAGCATGCTCTATAGAGAGCTTTAGCAAACTGTGATTTTTTCAAAAGGTATTAGTCAGGAGAAGGGTACTAAAGAATTTCCAATTAATTACATATACCATGTAACACATTGAAGATGGTGAACATCAAGTGGACAAAAACATTACCAGAACTGAACATTACCTCAGATATGATGAAAAGGTTTAAAGAAAACTGACCATGGAGTTTGCCAAGAGACCTTAGCAACAGAGAGCTGCATACAATTGGGGCAAGTACTAGGTTTGAGGTACAAGGTGACAGCAATCTCCCATATTCTTCATATGTCTAAGTTATGGGGCATGGTGGCCAGACGGAACATGTTCTTACAATTAAAATCCATCAAAGGCCGGCTGCATTTTGCAAAAACACATTTGAAGTCTTTCAACAATGTTTGGGAAAATGTGTTATGGTGTGATGAAATCAAGGTTGAACTTTTCTGGCAATTCCAAAAGGTATGTTTGGTGCAAAAACAACACTTTAACAACATCATACCTACAGTGAGGCATGGTGAAAGCAGAACCATGCTTTTGGAGATGTTTTTCTTTCGGGTTAAACTGGAGTCTCAGTGAAGCTGGGAGCAGGGTTTCTTACCCCTGGTCCTAAGGGCCCACTGTCCTGCATGTTTTAGGTGTTTCCCTGCAGCAACACGCCTGACCTAAACAACTGGTTGATTAACAGGCTTTTGCAGCACCTGATGGCATGCAAGAGCTAACACAATCATTTGAATCAGGCGTGCTGGAGCAGAGATGCATCTAAAAACATGGACAGTGGGCCCTGAGGACCAGGATTAAGAAACACTGCCTTAGAGGACTTATGAACAGTCCCAAATAATACAATATTGGCACAAAATCTTCTGGCTTCTGCAAGAAACCTTAAAATCAAGAGAAATATTATTCAGGACGACAACTAAAACCAGACATCCAATTTAATGGCTCCATTAGAAGAAGATTTATGTTTTAGAATGGCCCAGCCAGAGCTCTCAATCTGAATCTGGTTAAATATCTGCTGGATGCTATAAAGAGGGCTATGATCACAATCGGAGTGTTTTGGCAAAGAAAAGTGAGCAAATGTTGCCAATTCAAGATTCAGAGCTGAAAAAAAATAACAAGAGGTGCTTAAAGTATTAGATTAAGAGTTTTCACACTTAGGCAACCACATTGTTTTAGTTTTCGAAAAAGCGCTATACTAATGCAGACCAGTTACCATTTCAGGAAATAATTTTTTTAACAGAATAAAAGCTTTTTATAACTTTTCTGCTTCTTTATCTGCCAGTAAAACAACGCTGGAACTACTTCAATTGCTACAGACTGAAGTCTTTGTCATGTAGAAATCTGAAAAGAGCAAAGCATGTAAGAATCTCCCATAACTTTTTTTTTTTACAACAAAAACAAGCAAAAAATCCCAATTTTAAGATCTAAAGGACTCTTTGATGCACTCAAAACAGCATTTACGAGCTGAGAACCTCCCCATAGGGAGGAACATGAAGACTGACCATGGAGGGTGATGAAAGGCTGTTTTCTTTGAGACTTAAAATGCAGAAATTATTTCAGATATTTTAAACCTAAAGCTCTTTAGAGATTATTTTCCCTTTTAATTGCAGTAATAGAAACGTTAACCATGACATTCCCTCTCTGTTGCGTGTAACTTGGCTAAATGTAACCTGTACCACGTTAGAATCAGATCAGCGTAGGGCTTCAGTCAGTTGTGATAATGTGTATATTCTGCAGCTCTGAGTCAGTGGAGATGCTGTTTGCTTATTTTGACAGAAACCAATTGTGATAATGATGCACCTAAATGGTAATGTAAGCTCGTGAATCTGTGCACAGATGTGGGAGTGTGTGTGCCTTAAGCAGCCATATTATCCAGATCAGAACAATGAGCCGGTCTCAGATAACAGCTTTGGAAAGTCCCGGGATAATTACTCTGGACTTTGTCTCTATCTTTCTCTTCCTTCTTTGTCTCCTCTCAGGCTCCTCTTTTTCTTTCCATCAATCCTCTTCATCTCAGCCTCTAGTGAGCTACTACTTACTGGTAAAGTTAAGCGGCTTGACTGGCCTTTCCTTTTTCCTGCTCACAGTTACATCACAGGAGGAATATTGCAAGACTTTTTGCATTTTTAAACTTGCATTTTGGGCTGAATGTTAATGATACTGTGCAAACAGTTTCAGGTCCGGGGGAATTCACAGCAGCCTATTTCCATATCGCTGCTATCTAAAAGTGAAAACACCAACTATGTTTCCATGCTGGAAGTCTATTCTGAGCTTCAGCACAACTTTCCTGTTATGGTATGAAGCTGCAGAGCAACATCAAAGACACTGACAAGATCAGCCCTCCGAATTATTTTCCCTAATTATTCTTTTCGTGGACAGACAATCCTAAATAATCTGGCTGATGGCTGCGTGTCTAGGGATCTTTGTAATATTTGATAAGTAAAAGGAGCCATCCGACCATTGCACGAGTGATACTGCAGGTGTAGTCCAGATTCATTTCTGGAGTCAAAGAATGAACAAACCCCTGATGTTGTTGCTGTCGGAGAGGTTCACAGTCTTTCTCTACACATTTTTAGTTTCCTTCCAGCTAAAACGGTCAGCCACAGTTTGAGCTGTCTGCTAGTAAATTTAAGCGTTTGCAGAAATAAAGACAGACACACTAAAAAGAGAACCAAAAACTTATTGGAAAAACACATTGAAGCCCACATTTGTGTCACAGGTTGTGTTGTAAATAATTGAATATGCCGAGTGAAGAGAAGGCAAATTCAAGTGAAATAAAAATGAATGTACAAATTGGTCTCAATAAATCTAAATAATTTGATTCATACTACGGAAATGTATTGCTTGTACCTGAATACAGCATTTCTTTCAATATAAAATAAAAGGTTTTACTTTACTTTAGATATTGTAATGGTAGCTTAATCAGGAATTTTATGAGTTCATCGCAAGTGGTTCTTTAATCCAATTTGGGTCCTTCTGTTTGCCCTTCAAGTTTTTTGGGGGGTTGAAAATGCTGAATTTTGCAAAAACTCACACTAAAGTCTGAATGTAAAAGGTTAAAATCAGAGATCACACAACTGCTGAAATTGTACATAAGTAGAGGTACTTAGCTGTGTGTACTGTATTGCAACAATGCTTTACTTATTGTGGCTTTATATATAGTTTACTGTGCATCCCCTGAGTGCTTAATATAGTGTCCCAGACGAATTGGGAATACCATCCCCTCAGATATTTTAATCCAAAACCAAACTAGTAAATCATCCAAAGGGTGGTAATGCTGTGTTTGGAGCTGAGCTGATAGACTCACAATTTTCATTTTTAGAATGGTAGCATGATATATTAGTATTCAACTGGCATTTCCTCTGTGTAGGTTTGTGGATAGGCTATTTCTTTGCAACTTTTTATTAGTGGTCAGTTTTAGTTAGTTTTACATCTTCATCAACTTTCAAATAACACCTACACTTCTATCTCGCTGATTCTAGTAAAACATAAAAACCAGCATTAAAACTAGAAATGGTTTCTTGCACTAAAACATTTATTTTAATCTATCATTTTTATCTTCTTCTTCAGTTATCTTTACTGTCGGATTTTATG
The DNA here is from genome assembly GCA_963556495.2 of Valencia hispanica. Taxonomy (NCBI): domain Eukaryota; kingdom Metazoa; phylum Chordata; class Actinopteri; order Cyprinodontiformes; family Valenciidae; genus Valencia; species Valencia hispanica. The sequence continues at coordinate 23,818,657 of OY747720.1, forward strand.
CTTCACATCTCATTGCTTTCTGTCTATTTGTGCCTCTGTTTAGGAGTTGGAGCGCTTTAAAGTGTTTGTGAAGAGGAAGCCAGCTTTTGATGTGGTCATAGATGGGCTGAACGTTGCAAATATCAACAAAGACAAAGCCAAGCAGTCAGAGACGGTGAAAATGCACACAGACCTATTCATTTACAATGCACTTAATTAAAAACTAAATATTTTTACGGGATCTGCATGTTCGTTTCGCAGATGCACAGGGTTAGTTTTGCCATGTGGATTTTAGTGGGGTTTTTTCCTCCCAACACTGGGGTTTTTCTGTCAGTTTCACAATGAATAATCCTGTGTGTGCATCTGCCTGAATCTTAGATGTGCGCTAAAACTGTCCGATACCGGATTTTAAATCCACCTAACCTACTTGTCTGACTGCCCACATCTGTCTCTGTCTGCTTGTCAGTGTGACACTCTCATCATCTTTCACACACGTTATGTTGCTGCAGGGCAGGAAAGTACAGACAGATAAGACTGTTTCCCTATCTAGTCATCTGATGCAGTTTGTGGGAAAGCAAAATAAATCATAAAAATTAGAGGTTCTTAAATTTGCATCAGGACCACAAAAAGGAGTTTTTATTCAAATAATTGTCTGTGAATTAAATCAGAAATGAGCTGTACCTATGAAAGATGTAAATACTGACTGAATTCTGCACAACACTAGTGTCAATAAACTCAGCGGCGTGCAGATGTTTGCACACCCCAAGGAGAATGGTTAAACAATAAAGATGGTGCGTTAAAGGCATGATTTGGGGTTTTGTTCCAGGTAAGTTTAGATTGAAATAGAGAGGTAGCATCTCAGTGCAAACATCTAAAACCTGAATCACCCTGTTGGAATTAAGGTTCATGAAATAAATTTTTTGTTATGGTTCAAAATATTCAGCAGGCAGGAGCTCCACTGAGCGGCTCCTTTAAATCAACAAAGCTGGAAAACTCTTAATGATCATTATTGCAACTTGGGTCCTTAACTAATTTTAGAAAAGTGCTTTTAGGGCTGTGAAAAATACTAAAACTTGACCTTAGATCTAGCTACTCTTCTACTGCGCAGACAGTCTTCTTTTGGACGGGTCATCTGAAAAGGAACTGTCCTGCATCCTCTGCAAAATTTAGCCTGATATTTTAGAAAATTAACATATAAACAACCTTGTTGAAAATTATTTGCTGAAGTTCTTTGGTCAACTGAAATTTCATTAAAATATTTGTAGATACTTTCGAGAGAAAGAACATTGCATTGTTTTGTAGCTGTTTTGTTGGAAAACATTTCACTATTTTTGCAGATGGACAAACAGATTAGTTGATGGTTTAGACATCAAGATAAACGTCTTAAACATTCCTGAGAAATCCACAATAGATACACTTATGAGCTGTTGATTGAATGGATTGCCAAGAATCCATCAGAACTGGAAGCCAGTTATTGGAAAAGTCTTCCTCTAATTGAACGTTGAAAGAAATTTATTGGGCTGCCTAAAAGCTTTGATAGCCTAATGAAGATTTACTGAGAATTGACCACGCAGCATAAAGTCAGTGATCACAAGGCCTCTTTTCAACCAAAGCCCTGTACAAATGTCAAATTAAAGGTCAAGATACTTTCTTTTTGTATGCTTAATGAGACATGAACAGATCATTAATCCCCCCCCCCCTTTTTTTTAAAGAATCTAATCATAACTCAATTTTAGCTTACTAGTTTTGGCCATCAGATATTAATTATAAATAATTTCTTGGTATTTCCAAGAGTTAAACATTTTTTTCCACATGTTTGCCCTTTGCTTTACTCTATACCCCCACTAACCTTAGCCTTTTTCCTAATGTGGTTTTTCCTCCACTTAAGTTTGCAGAAATAATTGCTTCTTTTGAAACTGTTCCGATTAAGATTATGCTACTGCAGTAAAAGTAATTTATTTTCAGGGTTTTTACACAATTTACCAGGGATTACATGATGTTGGTGTCTAAATATTTGTCTGATTTCTACCACTAAATATTCATGGTGCATTTACTGAGGGTGGTGCAAATCAAAGTACTGTATGTGTTTTTGCAGCTGTTGGGAGTGGTGTCGGAGCTTGAGCGTCAGGCCCTCAACATCCTGGTGCTGGGGAGGAAACACATGTTGAGGCCCTCCAGATCCTGGAATGAACACAACATGAGCCTCATCCAGCAGAAGGCGCATTGCTTCTTTACTGATAACATGTGAGAATCTCAGAATGACAAAGTAACATTTCCTAAAGTCAAAATTCCAAGCAGCTAGAAGTTGTTGAAACAGCGTCAGTGAATGGAAGCAACTGGAAATCTCCATTATCAATAACTTTAAACTTATTACATTCACTACAGAAAAAGGAAAATCAACATATTGATATGGACCAATCAGATTGTTGATTTTCCAGCTCCACCTCTAGACCCACCCCTCGGAATGGAGAGCAGAAGCTTTAAACAATAAGCTACACTGTTCTGTCTTCTATGTTTGGGTCAGAGACTGTGGAATAAAGAAGAAAATGTGCTTATTAAAGTTATACTGCTGAGGTGTAACATTTGGACTCTATTATTAATCAAATAAAATTAGGCATTAAGTCAGATTCCTCTAAATAGCAGGTCATACACGTGTTTCTGTTCCCTTATGTGATTGCAACATAAAACAGACATCAACAGAGAAAATATATGTAAAACCTGGCTTGTTATTATTGTGCTTGACCTGATGATTTACATTAACATTGCATTTCTACCTCACACCTACTTGCCTGTTAGATCCGAGGATGACCCGTTCCTGCTGTATGCCACGTTGCATTCTGGAAACCATTGTCGGTTTGTGAGCCGGGACCTGATGAGGGACCACAAGGCATGCCTGCCAGATGGGGCAACTAGGCGGCTATTTTTCAAGTGGCAGAGGGGCCATCAGCTGGTGGTGGCTGGGTACGTCATTGCCGGCAGGAGGGTTCGATTTCAGGTGAATGGATGGCTGGCTACAAAACTCTTTTAAGATTAAGGTTGTAAAGGATAAACATTAGGTTGATATTATTCCATCTAGGCTACCACTGCTGAATGTAAAAATAATTAAGAGAGGCCATGTTGTAAGTTGTCTTTTTCTTATACAAAATCATTCCGAGGCACACAGACTGACTGCATCTTTCTGTTTTATTAGAATATACCCTGCTTTGACACCATTATCCAGTCTACAGGAGATTCCTGGCACATTCCCTATGATGACACTGAGGACAGAAGCACCTATGAAGTGCCACAACGGTGGCTGTGTCTCACCAAAAAACACTGAACACAATTGGTTTTTTCAAAGATTTACCAGTAAAATATTTTAAATAATTGTCTTGTGAATAAAGCTTTTAAAGCTCATGGTTTCTGTACATTTTAGGATAAAAGTGTAACGTTGTAAATTGTGGTTAAAGTTGTAGCTTGTAGGTTTGATCAGTTATTTCTGGTGCAGTTGACATGTCTACTTGAAGTATGTATGTGAAAGATGAACAAAAGAAACAAAAAAACTTTTTCTCAAGAGCCATTATCTTTGATTGTAAGACATGAAATAAATTTAAATCTAAAGATCGATTGGTAACTTATTCAAGAGGTTCCAGAAGTTAAGAGTGCCAGTCATGTTGGGATCTCTTTACAATTCAGAGGGGGGTAGGAACTACATTTACTCATACATTTATTTGAGTAACTTTTAGCTCAGAGAACAGACTTTAAAATGCGTATGTTAGTTTATAAATCACTGAATGGCTTAGCACCAAAATATGTCAGAACCATAGACTGTATATAAAGAACCTAACCTGGAGAAGCTGCATTCAGTTTCTGTGCTCTGGAACAAACTTCCAGAAAACTAAAAAAAAATGCTGAAACACTGAGTTTCTTTAAAATCTTGGAACAGGAAAAAACAGATCACATTGCTGTGATGATTTTATTTCTTTTTGTTATATGATTAACTTTGAACAATGTATTGAATCTCAAACATATTTTCAAATCTTGTCCCAGGTTCCTCGGGCAATAAGCCGCTGCTGCGGTAGCTTGTATTGCAGCATCACTTAATCTAGTAATGCAAAAACACAATATGTCTGTCAAAGCTACAGTTGTTTGACTTGTTTTAGTTTAATGCTTTAACGTTAATTTAGCGGGGAAGAAAACTACAACTCTGCACGGTTTGACCCGGATGTGGAAGTCTTCGTCCAACCACTTCCGGGTTAGAAATTCTTTCCATGTTTTTGTTTCTCCTGCCTTGCCAGTCTGGTTTCAGTTTTAATTCACTTTCTCTTTTTATTTAACCTCACTGATTACCGCCATGTCCCGGGGGTCTAGTGCGGGGTTCGACCGACACATCACCATCTTCTCCCCGGAGGGAAGGCTTTACCAAGTCGGTGAGTAAAGAAAAGAAGAAAGCTGCTCAGTCATCACTGCTAACAGCCTGTTAGCATCTGCTCAATCAACAGACAGTAAAGCTTCCCAGAGATTATTGGTATATCTCATTAAAAGGGTAAATATAGCGGACGTGTGGTTCATTAGAGGACTCTAACTATTACACGCCTTTTTTCTGGGTGAGATTTCTTTGTGCTTTATTGTTTTGGTGCAACAGTAATATTGTTTGCCTCTCAAATTGTTATCGTCGACTAAATAAATTAGTAAAACGCGCTTTGGAGACGTCCTACTTGTAAAATTGTGTCTAATTAGCTGAGAGTTGTCTGTTATAAGTCAACTGGATTCAGGTTCATCCCTTGAGTTACAATCCAGTGGGCTGTAAAGAGAAGAACCATGACGTTCAGAGCAAAAGCATGACATAAACAGTACTATAAAATGTTTGTTTTTGTTTTGTGTCATCTTAATTAAAAAAACTTTCCCTAACTGTAGAAGATAGTGATTTCTGTTTTTCCCTATCCATCCTTCTTCAGAGTATGCCTTTAAAGCCATCAACCAGGGAGGGATGACCTCTGTGGGGATCAGAGGGAAGGACTGCGCTGTGGTTGTCACGCAGAGAAAAGTCCCAGTCAGTATCAACATACAGCTGCTCTTTGTTAGCTTTCAATCTGCTAGTGTGTTTTAAAAAAAAAACTTTTTGTTTTTTAGTAACATGTTTTTTCATACGTTTGTCAGGACAAGCTGTTGGATGCCGCCACCGTCACACAACTGTTCAGAATCACAGAGAACATAGGCTGCGTCATGACCGGCATGACTGGTGAGGAAGTGAATGATCTACAGCAGGGGTCAGAAACTCCAGTCCTCAAGTGCCACTGTCCTGCGAGTTTTGACTGCCTCCCAGCTCCAACACAACAGAATCAAAAAGGCTGAATTACCTCCTTGGCAGGTTTAGCACAGGCCTGGTCATTAACCATTCATTGGGTTCTGGGCCCTCATTTATCAAACGTTCGTAGAAACTGTCCTATATTCTATCCTACGAGTGAACTTTAGAAAGTTTGTGCGAACAGTCAAAAGACTGATTTATGAAATGTGCGATGGCCACTCGTACGCATGTTCATCTGATGATAAATCCCACATATGTGTACCCAGGTGCTCGTGTCAATAAAAAAAAAAAAGAACTCTGCCGGGAGAAAGTGACACAGGCAGTAAATGCGGTCGGGACAGTGGAGATGTTCCTGTTGCAAATAAAGAAAAAATGGTTCGATATCACACTGATGACAATAAAACATCCCTCAGCACACAGCTAGGCCAGATCTCCTACTGAAGGTGCACCGATCATCATATTTGACACTTGTGTGGCCATGCGTAATTGAAGACACAGCTTTGGCTGCCATCAGTACGCAAGGAAACAGCGACATCCTGCTTCACTGATAAGCGGGACCATTGTCACAGTACAGTTTGCAAACCTTTAAATTAAAACTGTAACAACATCCCATTAAGCTGAAATGCTTGATGTGACAAATAAACCAATAAAGGGGGAGGGGTCTGTGCACGGAGAGCGCAGATTGCGAGTGACGGGATCTCCATGAATATCCAACATTAAATCATGTATTTCAAATATTTCCTGAAAGTTTAATGCAAATCCGTCCATAACTTTTTCAGTTATTCTGCTAAAAGACAGACAGACGCCAACATGAGCTCCTTGGTGTAGGCAATAAACTGCTGAGAGAAATATGTCAAAGTAAAACTGTTTCAGTGTTGCAGTTCCTCCGTTCTAACAGTAGATGCTGTGCGTACGCATGATTAGAAATGTATTTATATTTAGAAACATTTCTACGCACAAGTACAAATTGATAAATACCACACAATGCGTAGAATTGTTCCTATGCACGAAATACGCACAGATCTGTGCCTAAGTACGGTTGATAAATGAGGGCCCTGGTGTGTTGGAGGAGGAATGCATCCAAAAGTTGCAGCACAGTGGCACTAGAGGATTGAATCTGATCTACAGTGTGATTAAAAAGTGTTACATTCCTTCAGCTTTTTCATATTTTAATGTATTAATTGCGATTTCAAGGTAGAGCATAATTGGGAAATGGTAGATAAATAGATACTCGGTTTACCATTTTTTCCTAAGAAAAATCTGAATATTGTTGTGTGCAATAATATTCAACCAAGAGATATTACTTTGACTGGAAAATGTATGTTTAGAGTTTGTCTAATTTGCAACTATTTCAACTTGTCTCCACCCTCCATCCCCTCAGCGGACAGCAGGTCTCAGGTGCAGAGAGCACGCTACGAAGCTGCTAACTGGAACTACAAGTACGGCTATGAGATCCCGGTGGACATGTTGTGTAAACGCATGGCGGATATCTCCCAAGTCTACACACAAAATGCTGAAATGAGGCCCCTTGGCTGCTGTGAGTAATATGCACGTGTGCATGAGTGTTTTTGAGATTTGATCTCCTGTATTTTTGGAGTTGTAAAGATAAAAGTGAAGCTACATAAACTAGATGTTTCAATGTAAGCCTGCATCCTTGCTGCAGGTATGGTTGTGGTCGGCATGGATGAGGAGTTGGGCCCACAGCTTTATAAATGCGATCCTGCCGGTTACTACTGCGGCTTTAAGGCCACTGCAGCTGGAGTCAAACAGACCGAAGCCACCGGTTTCCTCGAGAAGAAGGTCAAAAAGAAACTGGACTGGACCTTTGAGCAGACAGTAGAGGTAGAACGTGCACAGATACACATGCAACATTTACATACATACACATACAGATGCAAGTCATAGTTCTTTTGGGATATTTTGCAATCCGGTATTTGTCTTTATTACATTATGGAAGGGACTATAAATCGCTGCTGATGCATCAGGTTCTCATTGCCCTGATTTTTAAAATGTATGTAAGCCCAGAATCATTAACATTTACGTAATAATCAAAAGTTTCTGCATAAAGCGCTAGTGTTAAACCTGCAGGGTCGTTCAATAAATATACCACATTTTCTGAAAATGATTTTAAAAACCCAAAGGTTTCTCTCAGACATATTCTCTTGAGTCTAAATAAATTACCTCCCAGTTATGAGATGTTCTTCAACTGGTAAACAGAATTGCAAGAATCTTCACTGCTGGTGAAATTGGCTCCTGGTACTCATTCGCCTCAGGTCATTATCTTCACTCATGTTAAAGGAAATCAAAATTCAGTTAATCAATGACATTTGTACAAATATTACAAACACAAGTAAAGCCTATCACTCACTTAATCTAAGTTTCAGAAATAAAATAAACAAAATGAGATCATTCAGGAAAAGCCTGCATTACTTGAGAGTCTCGTTTTGAACTCTATCTTTCCATTTTGTCTCAAACCAGACGGCTATTTCTTGCCTCTCCACTGTTCTTTCCATCGACTTCAAGCCCTCGGAGCTGGAGGTGGGAGTCATCACAACACAGGAACCTAAATTTAAGTGAGTCAATTTGTACCACAGAGTTCGATGACAGATTTTTTTTTTCCTATCCAAATCCTGCTGTAAATGGTTTTACATGTCTCACTAGACGGTGCATCCATAAAATAGCATGTTTGTGTTTCAGGATTCTGTCGGAGTCTGAGATTGATGTTCACCTGGTCGCTTTGTCTGAGCGAGAGTGAGGATGAACGAGAAAACCAGGAAGTCTCAAATAGAAGGAAAATAAAAGAGGAGCTTTTTTTGTCTCACTCCAAGGAGATTTAAAACACAGGAAGATAAAATCTGGACATTTTACTGCAGGTTGGGTGTTTCGGCCAGCTCCACTGCCTTTTACCAACCTCCGTTCTTCCAGGTCATATTCTGAACCATAAACTTACCCCGTCTGCGTTCTCACTTTTTAAAAACCTAACTACAGCTACTTTTATAAAAAAAATTCTCGACTTTCACATCGGTGCTCCCAATGACATAAAAGTAAACCAGACTCATCAGTTTCATTGTTTGACATGAGTACATTAGTAGCCCTACAGCTGCAGAACAGTACCTCTCAGTTATGGTGGTTTAATTTTTACTCAGGATCTTCTTCACTTGCAATCTCTGGAGTTTCTTGTTCACGCTCCAGGAGCAGCTGCTGGAGTTTTCCCGTCACTACAATCATCTACAAACTCCGCTCAGGACAACAACTAACTCATTATTTAGTTCTCTCCTCTCAGCTGCAATCTTTGCTGTATGCTGCTGCACTTCTATTAAATATGGCGTTTTTATTTAACTACAAAGTTTCTGTTTACTCATTTATATTTCAGCGCCTGCATTCAGTCTTCCTGGAAATGCTCAGCGTGTTTACTCATTTTTAAGACGTAGATGAACTGCTTCTTCGAAATGGCTCTTACACTCATTTAAAGCTGTGAACACTTGGGTGAAGCGATTTTGTTTGTGCTTATGAGTTTGCATACATTTTCAGAAAACTATAGCTACACGTGCCCCATTTACTATCACTATTTGGAGTTTTTCATCCCAAATTGGACATTTTGAAGGGTTTAAAAACTAAATGAGAGGGTCAGTTTCTCCCTCAGAATATTTTAGTTTTTAAATTTGATTTTAATCCAGACAGTTCTAAAAACCAGCTACTATCTCTTTGCTCTAGAAGAAAATAGTTGAAAAGCTTAAATGATGTCACATGGTTAAAAGTAAGGACACTCTGCAGTTATTGATTCAACAATTAAATCCTTTATGCACAAAAGTATATGGGAGTCAAATGTGAGGTCCTCTCTCCAACAGCCAGAGCTTGTACCAAACTTGGTCATCAGGACAGTGACCACAAACATGGCAGCAAATCTACAGACTGGCTGAAGAAAAAAAGTGTTATAATGGCCCAGTCAAAGCCCAGACCTTCATCTGGACAACCTTAAAAGAAGAGTAGCCCAAAATGTCTCATGATGACTTAAGATTACATATAAAGTCTAAAGATGGTTTTACAAGCCTTTTATCTTTGTGTTTTAATATGTCAATAAGTCAGAGAAGAGCTTTTTAATTACTCCATAATGTGACCTAATAGTTTCATCCACCCATTATCTATACCCTGCTATCTTCAAGCAGAAAACACCCTGGACAGGTTGATAGTCACCTAATAGTTTCGTTTTTTAAATTATACACTTTATTCTAGGTCGCCGTTTTAAAACGAATATCATGACCAGCTGAAGTGTTTAGTTCCTGGGAATTTCCTCTTATATCTCCCATAGCCACACCTTTCAGATTAACTTCCTTATTCAAATGACAGAGCAGTTAACCTCATTCCCCAAACGGGGACAAAAAGATTCCCAATGCCTTTTATCATGAAGAGCAGTCAATGCTGGACTTCCACTTCCTCATTCACTGGAAGTGAGCTGTCGAGCAATCAGCTTTTTACTTTTAAATATGAAAATACAGGCTGGCTGATCAGAAATTACACTGAGCTCAGCTGTTACGCTCTGATGGACGCATTAGGATGACCAGACTCAGACGGCGGGGAGAGGGCACATGGGTAATTTCCTGCATGATTACAGCCTTGTAGTGTCATCAGGCGCTGCTGATTACATGTTGCCTTTTGTGACTTCAGCATTTTAAGATTTTTTTATATGTCTCCATGGTTTACTGGGGAACAATTAAAGTGTCTATGTTTAAAGGCTTTTAGAAGCAAATATGTGAAATTTCTGTAAAAAGAAATTTCTGCTATAGATCACATGACATGTTGGATATCAACTCTTAGTTTCTGTTTATTTGTCTGCTTTTCTGGAACTGACCACAGGTTCTCCCTGGGATTAATGTGAGTTTCCAGGCCACGGGTTCAAAGGTTAAAAGTTGTGACCCCTGTGACAGTGCTCCATCGGGCTGGGAAACACCCAGAACATGTCTCCTGGATTTTTGGAAGAAGTTATTCTCAGAGGACAGTTTGATCCCATCCTTTATTCATGGCAGCAGTCAAAACTATTTCCAAAGCTTCTGGACCAGAAAACTTCATTCAAATGAAACATCTTTGTAGCAGTTCCCTGCATGCAAGGTTGTTTTGTTGCAAAGCAATGATGGCCGCAGGGTTTTGTCTGGAAGTAACCATGGCAAACCCAACAAGACAATATCAAGCTCATCTGCCGCTGTTTTGGAGCCATCAGTTTAATTACATAGACTGACTTCTGCTGGGTGGTTTTCCAGCATCACCTGTCCTGATGCTACTACATCAAAATCAAATTAGCTGATAGTTTTGTGCAAAAAAAATAGTGATAGAGAAATTTTGGTAACGAATTAGTTCTCATTGCTGCATAATAAGGGTGAAGGACTCTTTCTGTCAAAGCTTCACACTTTGTTTAAAGACCACGCATAAGATGCAAGATTCTGCAAAGGGAGAGAATGGATACAGCAGCTAAAATTGTTGACGAATCCTAGAAAAGGACTTGATGGGAATACTAGAAAAAACCATAAACATTTACTCCTCATGTCACACAAATATAATCACAGAGCAGGTCTGAGGTGTTAAATACGAGTGTTTTAATTTAACTGGAGTGCACTGGAACTGTTTGCCGTCTCACATATACAACCTACTAAACTGTACACATTCACAGCTTCCATAAAAAATACATCTTCATATACACATCATTTACAGTATCATACAACAGAGCTGGTTCAGGGTCTTTAAGCGATCCTGTTACACAGCAGTCCCGTTACGATGTGTGCGTTTTTGCTCTCTTGCAGCGGTCAGTGTCTTGTCTTGTATCTGGAGCTGCAAGCCAGGCCCGTTTCGGCAGCAGTCATGCTCCATCAGCCGCTTCATCCCTGCTTGCCATCCTTCCGGCATGATATTGCAAATAAATCATACACGCGCTGAGCTTCATTCTTATGGTATTAATCTTGGACTGTTCTGCAGCTTCCTCGTTCTCATTTTCTGCTAATGTCCGTTCCACTGAAAGTCGTCGTACATTCCCTGCAGACACAGATGAGGGGGAAAAAAGGGATTACACAACCAGTCGAACTTGTGACACTCCAATCATGCTACTTCAACTACAATTTCAACACACCTCTACATCCGACTCCTCCGACTCTTCTCCGCTGTAGTCTGACTCAGACAGCTCCCTCAGCTCCGGACGGGTCACCAGGAACAGCTCTTTCCGGATGTCGCAATTGTCCAAACCGTAAGTGAGGTGGAAGGGCGTGTGGCCCCCGGAGGAGAGGAGGTTGGGGTCTGCTCCTTTCCTCAGGAGGAGTTTGACAAGAGCAAGGTTCTGCTGGTCCACGGCCAGATGCAGCGAGCTGCGACCATTGTGCTGCTCCTACAACAAGGATGGTGTATTAAAACCAAAACATTCTCTACATCAGTCTGGATTCTTTCTGAATGAACTAGCTTACTTTTGAATTGATATCCGCTCCGAGGTCAACCATTTTCTCCACCAGCGAGAGGAAACCATGAACTGAAGCCAGGTGGAGGCAGTTTTGACCTGCATGAAATAGAAAAGAGAGCGATTAAAACCGACTCCTTACCAGCAGAATCCATACGTCAGTGCAAATCTCCGTGCTTCAATGCAATCTCACCGTTATAGTTGCAGGCGGCCATCGCAGTGTGTAGATGCTCCAACCTGCAGTTCTGTGTGATGACGCTGAAACAGTGCAGGTTACCGTGGCGACATGCGATGTGAAGAGGCGTGTCGCCACTGTTGTCCACCAGTGTGGGGTCGCAACCGGACGCAAGGAGACTGTAGCACACGTCCGACTGGTTTGTTATTACTGCTAAGTGAAGAGGAGTCTGCAGGGGGGAAGGAGGAAAATAATTTACAAGCCTTTTATCTTCGTGTTAAGTTATAAGTTACATTATTGATCAAGATCTGAGCAAATAAAGCGTCAACAGAGGAGAGGGCAAGATGATATACCTGTCTCAGGTCATTCTGTGCATTGAGAAAATATGTGTTCTTTGAAAGGTCAATCATTTGTTTGACGCAGTCCTTTGCCTCGTGGATGATGGCCAGGTGGAGCAGCCTGTCGAGACAGAAAAAGAGTTTTTAAAAAACCTGTTGGACAACAAAAACGGAAAAAAATAACATATTTACTCAGAGGGAAGACAAGCAAACATGCATGCACACAACTTTATGTGAATCCACAGGCCTATTTTGTATGATATGCATGTTTTAGAGGGTTTTTAAGGATAAAAAAAAGTTTTTTTTAATATCAAAAATAAAAGTGGGATGTCAACACTTAAGAAGCTAGAAGCATCATTTTGAGATGCAAATTTCTTTACAACTGAATGATGGGTAACATATTGAAAACTGAAATAACAGATCCCATTTATTTTTATTTTCAAATGTTTAAATCAAACTTGCAAGCAATGAAAGCATAGAGATACAAATTCATATTTACAGCATGTTTCATGTGTGACGCATATAAAAAACATAGTTAAGCTAGGTCTATAATGCACACAGAACTATTCACTTTAAGGCAATGTTAGGTAAAAATACAAGATGCTCCTAGAAATTAACAGTAATGTTATCACAAAACTAAGCATAACCTCTGTAACATATCAATCGGCTTATTGTTAATATATGTATCACTTTATCATTAGTAGTATTTTGAAGTTGATATTCGATGTAGAAATTTTCAAACAAATAAATTAACTAGTAGAGCTTCAATATAATCTTTTTGGTCAAATGTTTCAAGAGAAGCTTTGGAACTGCAGGTTCCAGTCCCCTGGTCTTTGAACCTTCTTCTTTAATAATATCTAGTATATCAGATATATTTCAGAATGTGAATTATTAGCTGTCACAAGCATGTTGAAACTTTTTATTTTGTGTATCCCCACAATTTTATGGGCCAGATGGCCGACCTTTGTAGACTTTCTGGAGACGGCCCTGGCTGGCAGTAAAAGAAAAAGAGGTAGTTCTGATTTCATTTTGCACACGTTTAAACTTTTCTTTTTTTAAATCTAATTTAATTTAATGTTTTTTTCTGAATAAATCACTTTACGTTATTTTATTAAACTCACCATATAAATACAGTTAAAGCGATGCTGATGAGTGCGGACTACATTTCTGTGCGGAGGAAAAGGATTAGAACAAAAATAAACCTTACGGGGATCTCAGGCTCTTGTTTAACTGTATTTCCACTAGTTTTATGACAAAACCTTCTCTATCACATAAGATGAGTTTATTCTTTGTTCCTCGGTTATTCACACGGCCGGATTCTAGGGAAATTTTCCCAGTTTTCCCCTTCATTTCTCTTCACGAGAACGCGCGTCGGTTGGATTCCTTGGCGGCGCGCCCGGGACTTTCCCAATCTGACCTCCTGATAAATGGCCTTTTTGTTTACTATATCCCATCTATGACCACAACAAAAAACACACACAAAAAACTTCCTTTGGAATCCAATCAGACGCACTGTCCGGGCTTTATTAAAAGTGCGACTAAACTCGAAAGCCTATAAACAATAATATTTCCAGGCCAATTTAGGCCTGAATTTAATGGAGGAAGGCATCAAATTACATCAAAGACCCAAAGCGAGGCCCTGCGTCTCAGACGCCCCCCGTCATATAGAAAAGTATATAAATAACCCGGTGGGTAAAAACCTACGTGTCTCCCTCGTCTGTAGTCTGTGTCTGCCACTCCTGCAGCGGCTCTTCGGTCGGAACAGCGGCCTGCTGGTGCTCCCTCTCCAGCTGGAGCCGATGGAGCTCCTCCGCCACGGCCTGGTACTCTTCCTCCTTCAGCGAATCCACGCCGCTATCGAGCCGCTCCTCCGTCGACTGGGCCGCCTTCCCTTCTTTAGACTCCCGGTTGTAATCCATTTGGTTTAATACGCTGGTCCGGTGGAGGTCCATGTTGGTTCTGGCAGTCCTTGTTGTACTGTGGCTGGGTGTGTGTGCCGCAGCTTGTAAATGCCCCGTGTGTGTGTGGCTTTAGCAGCGGGCGGAGTTAACACATAGGTGGGGGATTTCCACCAAACTGACAACTAGAATAACCCTGCAAACACACAGCAGGGCCCGGCAGGGGATTTCTGCCCAGACTTGAATGCATAAAAACGCATCTCGTTGAGCGTTTGCAGGATCAGAGGCGGCATTAGTAAAACTGGGGGAGCAAGGCACACATGCAGCAGCCCCCCTACCTCAGTCTCCTTCTCAATCAAACATTCTGCATTGTCATAAAAAGTCACAAAGTCTTCATTTAACAATCCAAAACAACGCCAAATTTAGATTTTTATTTCTAATTTCCTCCAGCTTATTTGTCCTAAAATGTGCAGGTGGTATTTTTTTGTTGTTGTAATTTTTAGCTCTGAAGAAAGAACCTAGTTAGTCACCACAGGAATTAACAAACAGCAGGGGGCCCCAGAGAGCACTAAAATATTACAAAGTCATGTTACATGAAGGTTTTTTGTATACATCAGTAGCACCCATAAGTACAATACTGAGTAAAAAAACAAACTCTTCTTAAAAAATGTTAAAAATACATGCCTTTCCCAAATTCTTCAATAGGCAGGTGCCTATAGATAAATTAGAATATCATATAAAGTTTCAATATTTTTCAGTTACTCTGATATTATACAGATAAATTATAACCCTATCTTTTTCCTGGCTTTTACATGAACATATCCATATTAATTAACTTCACATTTGATTTGTTTTATTGTATTTTTGATGTGAATCCTATAATTTTAGACCATAAAATCTTTAAGAAAACAGTTGACATTTTTAAAGATTAGTATTCCTTTGGATGTCTATGGCTTCGATCTCCTTCGTGTCTGCATCAGTTCCTGGGAGGCGGACCATCACTAAATCTTGTAATGATCGGTACCATGAGCTTTTCAGTGACGCTGTATTTGTGGGTTGTGTAGTTCTCGGCTTGAATTGTTTGATTTGTTTTGTCGTTGTTTGTTTATCCCTCTTCTTGCCGTCCTGTTGGTGTGGAGGCAGGCTGGGATGTTTTTTTTGTGTTTTCTTTGTTCCTCATCCTCTCTTGTATCTTCAATTCCCCCTTTCCCTCTTAACTTTTTTTCCTACCTCTCTTTATCGTTTTTCTCACTTCCGCTTTATTTTCTGTCTCCGTGTCCATAATATCAGAAAAAAGCCACAGCAGTTTCT
This sequence comes from Valencia hispanica, assembly GCA_963556495.2. Classification (NCBI taxonomy): domain Eukaryota; kingdom Metazoa; phylum Chordata; class Actinopteri; order Cyprinodontiformes; family Valenciidae; genus Valencia; species Valencia hispanica. Next base: position 23,834,078 of record OY747720.1, read on the forward strand.
AATAAAGATTTGTTCCACATGTATACTGTAACAAGTGGAAAACTATAGCAAAAGTCGTAATGCTCCACTTGTGAAAGTGCATCTGTTGGGCTTCTACTTGGTACTCAGACACCAATTTGAACCACCACATGGCCAGACAGGATACGTAAAAAAATACAATAATAATAGTATTCCCTTTGTCTTTGTTTTGTTTAAGATCTGAGATCTTTTTCCCATTGTGTTTAAAGCAGGTGCATCTCTGTAAACTAGAATATAATCTTAATCTTGATTTATTGCAGTAATTCATTTCAAAAAGTGAAACTTAAAGATAATATACACCTTAAGTTATATATTAGTGTTTCTTTCTATTAATATTGATATTTATCAGCACACGAAAACCCAAATTAGATTTTTAATACACTCTGCAATGTGGCATGCAGGCAATTAGACTGAGGTTCTGCTGAGGTGCTACGAAAGCCCCGGCTGCTATTAGCGGCCTCTTGACGATCCTCCACCTCTCTCTATGGAGAAGACCGATAGAGAAGAGAGATATTATCATCATTATAAACCAGATATTGGTCGTTTTTACTTGAAAAAACATCTACATAAAACCTGTTAACAGAGGGAAGCATTAAATGCTCCAGAATTTCCTGTTGGATGGCTGTGCTGACTTTGGACTTGTTGAAACACAGTAGACCAACACCCTAAGAGGAGATGGCTCCTTATATATTGTGACGGATATCAAGCAACCTGGATTCTATGCCTCTCCACTCTTCCTTCAGACTCTAGGACTTTGGTCTTTTACTACTTTTTGGTACTTTGATTTGAAGAGGAGATTGGACCACTGAGCAATAGTTCCATGTTTTTCCCCCTGAACCCAGGGAAGACATGTCTCTGGTTCAGGAGTATCTTAACAAAAGGAGTGAGACAGCTGAAACTCATGTCCCAAATACATATGTGTGGTGGCTCTCAAATCTACAGTTTTTCCAGTTGCTTGTGCACCTTTTTGTTCAATGCTTCATTCTTCCACTCGATTTTCCAATAAGCACTCAACTCATCAATATTTTTTAAGGGATCTGCACAAATTTGGGCTGACATTTAATCTGGATGTTCAAAATCACAAACCCTATGATGTAGGGAATGCAAAAGGCAAACTGAATTTGACAATATGGTTTATTTACTTTGATTTTAATTATTTAATGAAAAAGAATGGCTATACATTTTTGCAAAATTAAAAAGTTAATTTGTAAATATATTTTTGCCTTTGTTGAAGTTCAAGTGATGGGCCATAAAAGACGTCAAGCCTGGACAAAATTAATATAGTTGAGGGCATCAGGATATAAATGAAAGTGGTCTTTTGCTGGCATTCCTTTGAATGAATCCTTTCAGTCTGATCAAGTGAATAAATACAACTAACTGGAGTCAGGGGACATACAAACTTACCAGATTTATTACACACGGAGTGAGTTATTTCTGTTTATTTGGCTTACAGCTGATAGAAACAAAAAACTAATTTTCTCTGACAATTTTATCGTTACATTAATTTAAAAAAAGTATTTTCAACACAAAGATTTTGGCCTTCAGAAAACCAACTCGAATCTCTGGCTCTCTAGTCCTCCTACACACTGTGAGACCTTAATTTTAAAATTCAACACAAAATACTGTTTGGACCACCGCCCAACACTCCAATCCTTTTTCCCTTTAGGTAAGATACACTACTTGTGATGTTGTCTGTGGTTACTGAGTGGCTCTCTTGTGCAAAAGTGTTACCTTTTCCAAACCATGTCTAATGTATTTTTCTGCTGCAACACAGATTTTATTCAAAAACTATTGAAATGGGCTAAAGCAACACTTGAAAAATGTGTATTTCATTTGCATGCAATCATTTCCAAATTCAATTCAAATGTATGATTCTCATATATTCCAGTGCTTCAAGAAGAAGAAAAAAAGCAATTTTCCTTTTGATAAGAGCTACACACAGACAAGAGGCTGGAAAGTACTACAACTACACCTTTATCTGTAAAGCCCTTAATCACTTACTCAAGCACTGTTGCTCAGCAGCTCTGCTGCAAATGGTGGGCACGGCTGAAGGACTGGGGGGCTGCAAAGGAGTTTCCTCTAAAGGTTAGAGCGTTCTTTCAGTCTGTCTGTCGTGCAGTGTGATGAGTGAGGCTACTGGCATGCAGTGGAGTTTCCCCCCCAACACCCGCGGATGCTGACCACACGCTAAACGACGAGCAGTTTGTGCTAAAGGAGTAGAAAACAGTGATGTTTTAAAGGCCAAGAAAGCCACTAGAATACCTCATGAATAAATCATTGTTGTGCATGTTATAAAACACTACAGCAGCTAAGATCAAAGGTTGCAATTTTACAGGGTATTTTCATTTCGGGTTGAATAAGAACGCCTAATAGTCTTTTGTAGGACTTGAAATTCTTGATTAAGCTGCAAGACTCCACACGGTTACGACCGATCCCTTTGCAAAACCAATAACAGTTTGAACAGAATGTTCTGAGGGCTCAACAGGGAAACTCCAGGCTTCCTATTGTTCATTTGAGAGACCAGTTAAACCAGGAAGCTAGGGCCTCGCTCTCAGCACTTTTTTTGTTTATGGTCACATAACAGCTGGTTGGCAGGACATTAAGAAAAGGCAGAGACATGCAAAGAGGAATTCACAAGCCAGGCTGCAAGAAAAACAGCCACATCAATATGAAGGAAAGCAAAGTGGGAGTTTATTCCAGAACTTATTCCTTTTCTTTTAACGCATTTTTAACACTCTGGGGATAAAATCAGACACTTCCAGGTTTAGCTATTGGGAAGTTTTAGTTCGCCTTTCTGCAGACATTTTAAGACTGAGTGTAACCACTTTAACTGAACTGGAGGCCAGTCATGTGAAACCTGTGACTGGAAACCAGCATTTAAAACGGCACAGAAAAAAGTCCGACATGATAAAGTCATTTAAAGCTTTAAAATGAGCCTGTAGCTCGGAAAGTAGGAAGTTAGTAGCCCTGGAGCTATGTTTAACTGGATTTGTGTGTATGATGTGTAATATGGCAGTGGGTTTTTTTCTTTTCAGATTTTTCTTTATGTAACCTGAATCATCAGCAACCATGAGCTTACTTATTAACTTATTAATCTTTGTTTCAGGACATTAAGTCATAAAAATTTGACTCTCGGACATCTGATGTACCATTTAGAGTTGCAGATAGTTTATTTCAAGCATTTTTTCAATGGGGAATGATCCGAATAAGTGGCACCAAAGATCATAGAATGTCTTTTAACTTGATTAAACAAAGGGCTACTAAGTTTGGGTTAGTGGTCATGATTGAGTGCAGCTTGTAGTTTTTTGCTTTGTCATTGTAAAAAAGCATTCACCGACACTCAGAACAACGGAAAAGTTCAAGAAACTCACTGAAGATCTAAAAAGGTGATAAGCTGAGAAAATCTTTTGGAGCCACTTCTCAAAAACTCGAGATTTAAAGAGCTTCAATTCAAGCTTTGTGTATTTAGATGGTTTCACCACTCCACCAGGATGTGGAAAGAGACCCCAATATTTCTGCTCAGATGAATGGAAAATGCTATGAGTGCTCAGGAGTAATCCAGCCTACCATGAACTAGAAACTAGAAAGATACAGTGTAACTGTCCACACTGATGGCAAATTTACCCAACCGTTGACTAAGAAGAGGCTAAACAACAAATATTCAAAAATCAGCACCTTAAAACTCAACTGAATTTACCTTCTAACTGCATGGAAAAGCAAAATGCCTCTAGCCAAATGAGATGTGGCAGATGAAGCAAAGATTGAGCTGTTTGACCAACAATGACAAGATGAATGTAAATATGGATCAGCCAGATAAGGTTTTTCATCCTGAAAACACTCACGCAACTGTTAAGCATGGTGGTAGCCACATCATGCTGTGGGGCATATTTACTGCCAGTGATACAACTAGATTGCACAAAGTTTATGGAATAATAAAAAAGGAGGATTACCTACTAATCAGTCTTACACTCTGGTAAAACCTGAACACAGTTGTTTTCTCCAAGAGGACAAAAGACTTAAGAAATGTTTTTGGAATTAAGGGATAAAGCAGGCGAACATTTGGAAAGACATTTCTGAAGCACAGATATCAAATCTATTGAAAACGTGTAGACTGTGCTTAAAAGGTGAGTGTGCGCCATGAAACTAAGCTATTTAAATTAACTCCACTAATTATTCTAGGAGAAGTGGTCTAAAATGCAGCCAGGATTATACCAGAAACTTGTTGACAGCTATAAGGAGAATATGTTCGACCTGCAACTTTTTGACCCAGTGGAGATTGAACTTCCGCATCTTATTCTTGCTTTTAAAATAAATCATTGCAGCTGCATATTGCTATTATTGAAAATGGAAAACACATAGTTTGAATAAGTCACATACAGTTAAAGCCCTAAAATATCAGGCCAATGATGAATGGATGAAAACCTCTGACTGAAACTGTAGATGAAGAATGAAATCTTGGGGCATTCAGAAATAATGTGATACCTAAAAGTTCGTCTCAAGGTGTGGGTTTCTTGGTTGTCTGATTGGTTCCTCTTTCATCTCTTATGAAGGAAATCCTTTGTTACATATTTGTAAGATTATTCACAAACCTGTGGAACATGTGAATGCATGTGTCAATGGGAATCCCTGGGGGTTCTAGGCATTAGTATATGTGTACAACACAAAATGACTCATTCTGAATCACTCAGCAACACACTTTAATAACACGAGGGGTCAAAGTGAAAGGTGACTCATTAAATCACGTTGTTAAACATGAAGTGTGACGGGGAGATTAGATCAGCATTCTCACCTGTTTCTTTACCTGAGCTCTGTTTTTTCCACTTCCCTTGACTGTCAATGAACTTCTTCTCGGGTGGATTCTCTGATTGCACAGCCATGTGCTGTACGTTAGAGTTCAATGTCACATAATTCCACTTCTTCTACTGTCTGGATATTTCTACTTTAGACAGAAGTATGTTGGGGGGGTTTTATCACGCAACATTAAAACGTTCTAAAGCTGTTTTAAAAATTCTAACCCAAACTTCAAAATCAATTCTATATATTCAGGTGTAATTAAAAGTGAAAAAATGTAGTAGGGTACCAACTTTACTTTTGTTTTTCTACAAATCATAATCAGAGCTGTAAAATATATATGTTGCTCAAAAATGTAACCTGCTTTAAGCCCTCATGATTTGTCTTTAAATCGTTATTCTTATACGTAGAAAAGTCTAAGTTAAAAAAAATTCCTGACTGCCCTAGAAACTTTTAAGGACTGGAAACATTCAGTTAATTTTCTATATACAAAATTTTAATCAGACATTGGGCAATTTCTGAAAATACATTGGATCTCCAAGGGCAACCATGATGAAATGATAACAGAAAGAAGAAACTGCTGTGTCATGATTCCTGCTTCTTCTGGGGACCACTAATAAGGCCAAATATATATATATATATATATTTTACATTAGTACATACAGTGTTGCACATGAGAAATATTACAGGTCAAAAAAGAAAAATGTAAAACTTGAATATAATGGGAATGGATTACAGTTTGGGTGTTCACATTCTGGGGTGATTTAACAGAAAACCATTAGTATTACGGGAGTGAAAGACACTGGGTAAAAGCAAACAAAAGTGGCTCCATTTTTATGTAAAAATTGTAAATGTGAAGATTAAACCATGAGCATGAAAGGGGTTTATAAAACAACTAGAATTTTTCACATGCTTACAATCTAGCGACATCTGGGGGGAAATTTCAGTGAAACCCCCCCCATAATATTTTATTCCATAAATACTGTAAAAGGCACTGACAAATATCAGGTAAAGTCCAATTTCCTGTCCCTGTTTAAACTTTGAAACTGTGAAGTATAGCTCAGAAGCTTCAAAGTTCAGCTCATTCCTCACAACAAAATCATATTACACTTCAAGGGAGAAAAACATCTTCTCAAGTATGTAAACACTGTATAATATATCATTACCAAAAGCCAACTATTTCCAATCAAATATCTCTTTTGGATGTTTGTTTTTTTATTCCCTACAAGTATTATGCTTTGACCTTCATGCATTATAAGTAGGACAAACCACAAAGGATATTTTAGAACGTCTCACATTAATTTGACTTTTTTAAGAGTCTGCAAAACATTTGATAATGAAGCTTTTACTCCTTTCCTTTGTTCCAACGTTAGCAAAAAGAACACATTAAGTCTGATGTTCGGCTCACATTTAACTGCTTTCATCAAGGTCCTTATAAAATATCTTCCCATACCTTAGATTAAGCCACAACAAACGCTTCTAAACTGATTGTGCCTAATCTTTAAAATGTGAATGTTTTCCCAACCCAAAGATGTTAGGCTCAAAGTCAGACAGTATGTTTCTTGCATGAATATTCATATTTTAAAAACTGAAAATTCAGAAAAAACTATTAGAAATAATCAGTGATTAGTTATATTTAAGTATTTCAAAAAAACATTTATTTGGTTGAAAGATGAACATGTTTAAAACCTTAGTAGAGATAGTATTTTATGTTTGATGATAGATTGCATTTTTTTACTCTACTTTTTTCCACATCGTGATAGAAAAAGAATACAATAAGTTTCTTACTGGCAGAGGTGCACGGCATGGAAAGACCTTATCAAAAGGAACGCTTTTGATTGGCTGATTAGGCCCTCATCAGGACTCCTTCCCTGGCATCTGCCGGTTCTAGATGTATCTGAGATACACAAAGAGGAAAACCCCTAAAGAACCAGGAAGACATTTTCCCCTGCTGAGTCAAGAAGATATCTGAGCAGTTGTGCTAAATGTTTTTGCTTGGTTTGTACAATTTAAAAAATCATGAAACACTTTTTATTAACTCCTGAGAGAGCTGCAAAGCATTGATAAAAGTAGAACCATTAATCATTCTAGATATTTTAAATATGCATTGTTTCATTCAGAAAAGGTTCTACTTTTCCCTGTAGTGGATTGTAGAATTAGCATCTTATAGCTTTTTGGATGTTTTGATTTCTTTTTACTAAACTAATTCTTTAGGATATAGATCTTATTATGTGCAATAACTTGATTGATGGTAAATCAATCTTAAATATGATAAATACACAAATTCTTTTTCCTTCAGACAAATGTTATATCATTTTTGATCAATTATGCGTAATTGAGACTGATTATTCATATACACTAATACAGTTTAACAAAACTAATCAACCAATACACGACAAAATGTGTCCAGGCATTAAAAACATAAAGAAAAAATAATTTGACAATTTATACTGGAACTCCAGGAACTAAAAAGTACTAGACAATGTTTGAGTAAGAAAAATATACACAGGCTGATTTACAATGACAACAAACCATCTGAGTGTCATCCGGTCGAAAGATAGAAATCAAGGAAATATGAGGTTTTGTTCACTCTGGAAACATTCATGGCTGAGATAGAAATCATATATGTTTAAGCTTGATAAAAAGTTACAGATTTCAGAATGCTTTAACTAAAGTAAAACAAAAAAATAAGAATGCAGCATTTAATCATCATGTTAAATCTTTTTTTGAATATCAGCAATACTGCTGAAAGAGTCAAACTGTTTGAACTTTATGTTCATAATTATTTGTTTTTTTTAATGATCTGCATGGGCAAACTCAAACTTCCTCTTCAAAATCCTGATTGTCATCATTTCCATATCCCTAAACTGTGTCAAAGTAAAATCCGCAAACAGTCTGATGTTCTTGTCAAAAACTCAAAGCTTCACTTGCATCAGGACTGCATTCAAGAGATGCCTTCTGATCTTGAAGAAGCTAAACTCAACTGATCTGAGGAAACACAGACCTAGATGGACAGGCGAAGTATAATATATTGTAAAGATGGTTAGGAAGTTGTTTTATTTTGGGGGAGTTTCAGATAATTTATCATAATAATATGACTCAACGTTCAGGTAGAGCAGAGAGGATAAAAGGGCTGTGTCGAAGATTGGCCACAAGATGGCGACAAGTAATCAGTTTTCGGACAAGAGTCACAACCTGAAGCTTTGAAAAAGAGAGCAAATCCTTTAACTTTAACCTATTTTTAAGAGTGTCTCTAAAAAGCTGTCCATCCAATTTGTAAAAACACAAAAACAAAAAAAAGTAAACATATTTTTAATTTATTTATGGTGGAATAAAATGGTTTCCATTACAGTCCATACAGTCATTGGAAAAAGTAATGGTATCCCTGCAACTTCCAAGATTCAAGTGTGAAAGAAGCAGTCAAGCGATGTAAGTAAAATGCACTTAATCATTGATTATCATAAACAGGACTTCCTCTTTTAAAGCAAGAGTATTTGCTGGAGGAGAGTGTTAACACAGTGACAATAATGGAAGGATATCAGCAATGAATTTAGAGCTGTAACTATTGCTGAGCATCAATCTGGGAAGGGTTATAAAGGTTTTTTTCAAACTATCTGCAATTCATCATTCGACAGAGAGAAAGATTGGTAAAAGGAAAACATTTAATCTACCAATTTACCCAGTAATGGACGACCCAGTAAATTCAACACAAGAACAGATTGTGTAATGCTCAGAGAAAAAAGGAAACATGTCATCCTAGACTGTACAGGCCTCAGTTAGCATGTCCAGCATTCCTAACACGAGAGTAAGAAAAACACACGTATGGCTTGTTTATAAAGGGTTGAATTAGAAATTCTCATCTTTATCATGTCATCTTTCAAAAATGGCTGCAAGGCTTAGGTCTGCAGATAAACAAACAAAAGGACTTCTGAAACAACCCCTTTGGACAGACAGGACCAAAGTTGATCATAATGCACAGCGCCATGCTTGGAAGAAACCAAACAAAGCATATCAGCATAAACATGTTATACCAAATGTCAAGCACGGTGGTGGAGGAATGATGATTTGGCCTTGTTTTTCAGCCACAGGATCACATTACAGCCTTGGAGTTGACCATGTAGTCCTCTGTGTAAGAAAATGAGCATATTAAATATTAAAGTTCATAAATAGTGCAAATAAAAAGATGACTGAACAAGTATGGCTTAGATTCACAAAGTTGCAGCTAAATGAACTGCATAACCTTTGAAAAACTTAATATACCACAAATGGAATACAATGAGAGAGATGTTGTTAAAAGAAGAAACAGACATATAAGAACATAGTAGAGGCATAAAAACTGATAATAAGACTTCCGGTTACCCCCAGTGGGGATGTAAGCTCCAGGTAATTTACAGACGGGCGCATGGACCTGCTGTACAAACTGCAGTCCTTCAAAGACTGTGACTGAGAAGCACAGATCAATAGAGTCATTTTCAGCAGTCTGGGGAATTATCCAGCTCACTGCCCACTGATACGATGCAAACTAAAGACACACATACACACACTCCTCATGTCCTAAAGCCAGCAGCCTCTACACACTGAATCGATCTATATTTTTACAGGAGATTGACTGAGAGAATTTAGCCCATCTTCAGATGACTGAAAGCTGTCTGCTTCATGTTATTTCAGTCCTGCGTCCCAGCTCGCCCTCTCGTCTCATGATGTGATCTGACTCCTTTAGATGTGCATTGGTGTTGCACTAAAATAAAGATTTTCTTAATCTTCTTGCACCAAAGGAAACATCACCCTCATGTCATCAGTGTTGAGGTAAAAAACATGCAGCTAAAGGTGACATCTTATACAGTGTATATACAGTGGCTTACAGAAGCATCATACCTGTTAAACATTTAGTCACAATCTATTTCTCTAGGATTTTACATGTAAGACTAACACAAAGTAAGTTTTAATTTTACAAATTGAGTCTGTTTGTTTTTTTCAGTATAAATACAAATGTTTTTGTAAAAGTGTCAGGGTTTTTTTTTACAGAACATTGGTGAACTAAGAAATCTGAAGGCCAGGAACACAGCAGACAGCTCAGGGATAAAGTTGTGGAGCAGTTTAAAGCAGGATAAGGTAAATTAATATATCAAGTTTTAAAATCTCACAGATCATTGTTCAATCTATCATCTGAAAATGGGAAGAGTATTGCACAACTGCAAACCCCCTCAACCCATAGTCATCCACCCAAATGGGCAGTAAATGAAGCGGCCCCATGGTGACTCCGGAGGAGATTTGCAGCTCAGGTAGGAGAATCTGTTGACATGAAAACTATTATTCATGTATTTCATAAATCTGAACTTTATGGAAATTGGGCTAAACAAAAGCCATTGTTGAAAGAAAATTAAATTAGGTCCTGTTTGAAGTTTGCCACAAGATGTGATACATTAACATGTGGAAGACGGTGATCTGATCAGATCAAACCAAAAATGAACTTTTAGGCCTAAATGCAAAACTCTATGTGTTGTAAAACTAAAGCTGTACATCACCCTAAACACATCATCCCCATGGTGACACATGGTATTGGCAGTATTATGCTGCGGGGAAGCTTTTCTTCAGCTGTTTCTGTCAGGGAAGCTGGTCAGAGCTGATGGGAAGATGGATGGTACTAAATACAGGGTAAATGTTAGACTGGGTCAGAGGTTCACCTTCGAAGCTCTCAACTCTAAACATACAGTAGATGTAAATTATATTTATAGTCATTCTACTGCAATCTATAGAAAACATTGCTGTTTACCAAAACTCTCCATATATACATACACCTCCCTGTAGAAGGCCCCTTTTTTGATGTAAGACAAGTAATGGTCATAGGGACGAGCGTAGCTTTAAGAGGATTGAGGAGTAAAAGGCAGTTTTGGTGGAGATTCGTAAATTGAATGCGGCTGGAGTTGGACCTTCAAGAGCCGCCACACACAGACCTCTCCAGGGCATGGGCCCCTGTATATTATATTAAAGAAATAATGCTTTGCTACACTGAAGGTTTCACTAAAGCATTGTTATGTCAGTAATTATCTAATGGTAAACATATGAGAGCTAATCTAAGAACTGGATTACCAGCCAGATGAGACTAAATTCCAGGAACTATAACTACAGGCCTCCACTGATTTGGGCTTTTTGGTGGAGGCACATTCAATATATATATATACACTACCGTTCAAAAGTTTGGGGTCACATTGAAATGTCCTTATTTTTGAAGGAAAAGCACTGTACTTTTCAATGAAGATAACTTTAAACTAGTCTTAACTTTAAAGAAATACACTCTATACATTGCTAATGTGGTAAATGACTATTCTAGCTGCAAATGTCTGGTTTTTGGTGCAATCTACATAGGTGTATAGAGGCCCATTTCCAGCAACTATCACTCCAGTGTTCTAATGGTACAATGTGTTTGCTCATTGGCTAAGAAAGGCTAATTGATGATTAGAAAACCCTTGTGCAATCATGTTCACACATCTGAAAACAGTTTAGCTCGGTACACAAGCTACAAAACTGACCTTCGTTTGAGCAGATTGAGTTTCTGGAGCATCACATTTGTGGGGTCAATTAAACGCTCAAAATGGCCAGAAAAAGAGAACTTTCATCTGAAACTCGACAGTCTATTCTTGTTCTTAGAAATGAAGGCTATTCCATGCGAGAAATTGCTAAGAAATTGAAGATTTCCTACAACGGTGTGTACTACTCCCTTCAGAGGACAGCACAAACAGGCTCTAACCAGAGTAGAAAAAGAAGTGGGAGGCCGCGTTGCACAACTGAGCAAGAAGATAAGTACATTAGAGTCTCTAGTTTGAGAAACAGACGCCTCACAGGTCCCCAACTGGCATCTTCATTAAATAGTACCCGCAAAACACCAGTGTCAACATCTACAGTGAAGAGGCGGCTGCGGGATTCTGGGCTTCAGGGCAGAGTGGCAAAGAAAAAGCCATATCTGAGACTGGCCAATAAAAGAAAAAGATTAAGATGGGCAAAAGAACACAGACATTGGACAGAGGAAGACTGGAAAAAAGTGTTGTGGACGGATGAATCCAAGTTTGAGGTGTTTGGATCACAAAGAAGAACGTTTGTGAGACGCAGAACAACTGAAAAGATGCTGGAAGAATGCCTGACGCCATCTGTTAAGCATGGTGGAGGTAATGTGATGGTCTGGGGTTGCTTTGGTGCTGGTAAGGTGGGAGATTTGTACAGGGTAAAAGGGATTCTGAATAAGGAAGGCTATCACTCCATTTTGCAACGCCATGCCATACCCAGTGGACAGCGCTTGATTGGAGCCAATTTCATCCTACAACAGGACAATGACCCAAAACACACCTCCAAATTGTGTAAGAACTATTTAGAGAAGAAGCAGGCAGCTGGTATTCTATCGGTAATGGAGTGGCCAGCGCAGTCACCAGATTTGAACCCCATTGAGCTGTTGTGGGAGCAGCTTGACCGTATGGTACGCAAGAAGTGCCCATCCAACCAATCCAAATTGTGGGAGCTGCACGGTAGTGTATATTATATTATATGACATTGAGTGTAGAATATTCCACATCCTGACTGGCATGTGTACTCAGAAAAAGAATTTAGACATTTTTATTAAAGGGATAATATAGATTTTGCTGAGCAAATTGCCTCAATGCTGAAAAGATTGATGTATTTCATGTTGTGATTCACAAATTAAATCACTCTTCTGTTGTAATATTCCCATTCCCTGTTTGGTTTTAGTTCATATAATACAGAAAGTCGCTCATTTGTAGATGTGTAAGGAAATTCTTATTAGTGTCATGATTTCCGTGGCATTTCTGACCCACATAAGGGACACAAGTGAAAACCAGAAACATATTTAAAAGTTTTATTGAAGAGTATGCAGATGGTTGGAACCCGGGAGGACCTTCACAGGGGTAGTGGACGGGGAGCACTGGAGAGAGGTGAGTGGAGACGTGAGATCTGGTTGATGGTATGAAATGATTATGGATAAGGAGCTGCTTACTGATGGAGATGAAGCAAGGAGCCAGAGAGGGGAAAGAGGAGTCCAGCCTGTCTGTGATGAGCTTGAAGATGGATCCAAAATAGAAGCACACCAGAGAAAACGTTGGAGGGCGCACAGGAAGAGGCAATGATCTGAGGTAGGAGCTCAAGGCTGTCTGACGTGGATTGAGAATTGGAGGGTCTAGGAGCGTGGAAAGGGTCACGGAGGAACTGGAAGGCGAAACAGTAAGGAACCTTGGAGGAGAACAAAGGTAGGCTACTGGATTGTAAGGTCAAAGAATCTTCAGAATTAATGAAAATTCAGCTCTCTTGTTCGCGAATGAGGGAAAAATGGAGCGGGAGATCGATAGACGGATTGGTAGGGCATCTGCAGTGATGCGGGCGCTGTACCGGTCTGTCGTGGTGAAGAGAGCTGAGACGAAAGGCGAAGCTCTCGATTTACCGGTCGGTCTACATTCCTACCCTCATCTATGGTCACGAACTCTGGGGAGGGGCCGAAAGAACGAGATCACGGCTGAAATGACTTTCCTCTGCAGGGTGTCTGGGCTCTCCCTTAGATATAGGGCGAGAAGTAGAGCCCCTGCTCCTCCACATTGAGAGGAGCCAGTTAAGGTGGCTCGGGCATCTGGTCAGGATGCCTCCTGGACGCCTCCCTGGTGAGGTGTTTCAGGCACGTCTCACCGGGAGGAGGCCCAGGGGAAGACCCAGGACACGCTGGAGGGACTATGTTTCTCGGCTGGCCTGGGAACGCCTAGTGATTCCTCCTGAGGAGCTGGTCCAAGTGGCTGGTGAGAGGGAAGTCTGGGTCTCTTTGCCTAAGCTGCTGCCCCCGCGACCCGACCCTGGATAAGCAGTAGAAAATGAATGGAGGGATGGATGGAATTCAGCTCTCAACTAGAAAAATAGGGAATGCAAAGCTATTTCAAATGATTCCCAACATAGTTTTCTGATTACAAAAAATATAAAAGTTTTGATAAAGAAAAAACAAATACTTTGGAAGCATTATTAACAGAAGTTCATATTTCAATACTCCTAAAACACTCTTAAGATATTTCAAGTGCCATTTTCCAGGATACAAGGAATAAATTGTGTGATCTTATTAAACCAACTCGAGCCTGTTTGCAATCAACTCTGAACCAGGGACTACTGATCACCTGCTTAATGCATGGTGGTGGCAGCATTATGTCAAGTTATTTAAAGGGGTCATCACCTAAAATTAGCGTTTTTTCCATGTGAAAACATGTATAATATGGTTTCCTAATGATTTTACACTGGGCAGTAAGCCAATATTCAAAAGTGCAGCATTTGTTTACCATTGGCTTCTCTAACCACCCCACGTGCACTTCACATGCATCCGCCCTCAAAAACGTGGTTCTGATTTCTGTGCCGATATTATGTCAAAACGGCAGGATTTGACCATTTATGAACATAGCAGACCAATGCTGCTGGAGGTCGCCCCGGCCCTCTCACCCTCATATACAGCCGAGCCATTACTGAAGAAGACTACATCGCTGTTATTGTAATAATCGACTTTATAAGAAGGCAAACCTATTTTGTAGAAACTAACAACGTTTTATCACGTTATTGATCAAAAGGTTGCCTTTACCATTCCGATACATCTTGCTAGACGTCCTTCCATCTGTTCGACATCTTCACTTTCCAGCTCTGGTTCGGAGTCGGGCTCGTTCATAAATGGTTGGATTCCATAGGTCGCAGCAAGGTCTGGTTCATTCATAACATGAGCCATGTTGGTTTTTTGGAGAGTGTTGCAGTGTCATCCCCCCTCCTTCCTACGACCAATCAATGCAATCCTCATTTGCATTATTATAATAAACATCTGGGAACGCCAAAATATCGCCTGCACTCTCGCAATACAGGTTTTACTGAATGGGTCAGAAAAGCACCTTCAAAAATTTTTTTTGACTAGAATTTATTTTAAAGGCGTGAAAGACTAGGGAGTAGCTATTCACTTTAGTAACAGGTGATGTCTCCTTTAAAAAGAAAATCATAAACAGAACCTCCTTAACTGACTCATTTTAAGGTGAAGGAAAGTAACTCTGATCCCAAATTAATCTCGCAAATGGATCTGGACAGGCTGCACAGTGGCACAGTTGGTAGCACTGTTCGCTTCCAAGGTCCTGGGTTCAAATGCTGGCCTGGGGTCTTTCTGCATGGAGTTTCCATGTTCTCTCCGGGTACTTCGGCTTCCTCCCACAGTCCAAAAACATGAATGTTAGGTTAATTGGTCTTTCTAAATTGCCCTTAGTCACGAGTCTTGTTTGTCCTGTGTGTTGCCCCACAGGATAGACGGTGCAGATAATGATGGGTGGAAGGATCTTGATAATAAATGAAGAGATTTGGATCTCGGCTCATCTTTTTCCACCAATCAGATCACCCTTTATTCCTATAAACAAAGCTCAAGTCTATATTAATCTCCCTCTCCAACAGGCTGAAGAACTCCTCCACTTAAGGCAGAAACATCAATATTTTTATATTCTGTTGGTTCCTAATCAAGAACCTTAGAAAAATAAGAAAAAGAAAAAATAAGAATTAAACATTTATTTGACAACTGTTGAATATATTTTTGAAAAACTAATTTTATCACACAGACAGAACGGTATTGCTAAAAAGAGTTGAAAAGCCTCAACAACATAATGTTTTAAAAATCGTATTAATATACTTACAACCTCCCCAGATACATATAATACATGACTGGCTTATTGAAAATACTGCTCAGTGATTATTATCGCATTAATTTTCAACTTGATCATGTCTGTCCCTAAACAGTTTTAGTGGGTTAATTATTTGTCTTACTGTGGGACCCTTCTCCTCTATCCTCATCTCTCTGTTCTTCTACATCTATTCCCCAGGCGGACCTCAATCGCGCTTATTTCCAGGCACCGACCCCGTCTGGCGGGGCAGAGCTCCTGGCCTGGCCCCGCACAGAGGGGTCCCCAAAGCCCAGAGGGTTGGAGGTCGGACAGAAGCATAGATCTCTTTCCGATCTGTTATCAGCAAAAGCAGATTCTCAGGGGACCCATTTAGAAGAAAAGCAACGCCCACGGTGTTCTCACACATCAGCGACACAGAAACGGTTATTAGTGGTATTAAGAGATAAGATCGGGACCCCAGTCCCCACGGGTGCCTTTTCTATTTGTATAATGAACCCCACAAAGAATCGGCATCATTCTCTTGATAGAAGGTAAGCACAAAACCTTGGAGCAACTTCCAAATAGGGGCAAAAATAAATCCAATGTAATTATAAAACATCCAGAGAAAAGACATAAATAGGAAAAGAAAGCACTGCGAATAACATTTTGTCTTATCAATTTGTCTTAATTTGTCCTCACTGTCTTACTCAATTCCGAAAAAAATATATATTTGAGTCAAAACTGAGAATTTTTGGTCAAAAAGAGGATTCCCCCCAACGAATACTACAAAAGCAATGATAAAAAAAATATGTTTTTTTAAAAGAAATGCTTTGTTCAGCATAATCATGGGGGAAGACTGCTGACTTGACGTCTGTGCAGCAGACAGTCGTTGACATCTTCCACAAGGAGGGTTAGCGACATTAAATTCATGGCTAAACAAGCTCGCTGTTACAGAGTGCTGCAAGTATATTGGTGGAAAGTTGAGTAGAAGGAAAAAGTGTGCCACAAGCAACAGGGACAGCGTAGCTTTGAGAGAGGATTGATGAGTAAAACGCAGTTTTGGTGGAGATTCCTAAATTGAATGTGGCTGGAGTTGGACCTTCAAGAGCTGCCAGACACAGACATCTCCAGGGCATGGTCCACTACTGTCCCAATAACAGCTCTAAGCCTCATCTGAATAGAAGAGTCTACCTGGGCTAGTGAGAAAAGGGACTGGCCTTTAGCTCAGAAGCCCAAAATCCTCTTTACAGCAAATGCTGCTTTCCATTTGTAAATCAAGCTCTCAGAATCTGGAGGAAGAGTGGAGAGACACAGAAACCAATCTGCTTTCATAATTTAATCATATTTAATCATTAGTATATTTAACAGGGACAGTGCACATTAATGAGCATTTCTGTAAACGTGTCAGTGTTAGCTTCAAATCTCATTTTCAACTTGAGGTCCAGGCTAAAGTTTCCACAGTCACGGATGATTTGGGGTGCCGGGTCATTTCCTGGTGTTGTTCCACTTTGTTATTGTCAAGTCATGCGCAGCAGCCTACGTTCATGCTTTCTCCTTCTAACAAGTCTTATAGAGATGTTTTTCTCTCTCCGTTTTCTAGCAGGATTTGGCACATGCCCACATTTCCAAAAGTGTCGATACCAGCTTAATCGGCATCATATCGCTGTGATTGGCCAGCAAGCTCACCTGACCTAAACCCCTGCAGAGGATTTATGGAGTTTTGTCGAGAGGAAGATGGCCATGGACTTCTTTAACACTTCAGCAGAGGCGCAGACTGACATTTCCGCTTTAAAGAACTTTTGTATTGGTCTTATCTAATGTTCATTTGTGTTTTTTTCTCTAAATGTTCAGAAGTCACTGTTGGAGAATGTCAAAAAGTAGCGTTTTTTGACGTCCCCGATTAATATGACCGTGTATTTAGGATGATTTAAACACCTTTATGATCTTGCATGAAGGCAGTTTTTTATGTAAAGTCGCTTTAATGCACAGTTTATGCTCAAACGCTAGAGTTATGACGCTGCCCCCAGAGTTTAAACTAATTAGCGACAGAAAAGCAAACTGTTTGGTCGCTCTCTCTCGTGCGCTCATCCAACCTGCGCGCGCCTCACCATCCCTCCCTCTCTCCACTTCAAAGCTGCACTTCAAAGTCGGTCTCCAGACACGAGCTGTTCTTTCACAAACATCCTCACCATCATCACGATGCCTCGAGGTTTCTTGGTAAAGCGGAACCGTCGAGGTTCGGCGACGTACCGCTCACGAAGCGACGGGACCGGAAACCCCGAAGCGTCCAGCTGTGACCGGAGAGGCGCGCTGCCCCAGAACCATGGCTCAGCGGGACTCCTGAGTCAGCGTCCAGACAGAGCATCACCGGAGCCGCGTGAGGATCCGGCCGTGGAGGCGTGGAGTCCCCACGTGGAGCCCGCGCTGGAGGCGGAGGCTGACCAGCGCGCGCAGCTACCAGAGACCGAGGTGGACGTTTTGAGTGTGGACGGTGACTTCTGTTTTTACCCACCACCACCTCCACACGAGCCGACTATAAGCAACTCATGCAGTCCAGTCAAACCAGTCGGCACGAGACTGTTAGAGCAGCACGTGGAGAGCGAGCAGCAGCCGTGCTCCCCGGTACCGGAGCTACCGGACCTGCCGTTCCTGGTGAGCGCCACACCGACCTCCGTGTCCGCTTCCATCGAGAGGCTCCTCGCGAGCGGCGGCAGCAGCAGCCGTCTCCACGCGCAGCCTTATGGTCACAATGACAAGTACGACCCGAATCTGGCTCATGTGCATCTGTTCCCATCGCTGAGCATGTTGGGCCAGGAGCACGCAGCAAGAAAGCGCTCGTACCTCGATCCGAACCACCAGAACAAACTCAGCACTAAGCAGACCAAGAAACCCAAACCGAACCGGAGACAGAACTTCGAGGATGAGGTCACAACTTCGCCGGTTCTGGGTCTGCGCATCAAGAAGGAGAGCCCGGAGCTGAGGAGGTCTGCTCCTAGCGGGACTCAGCCGCTCGGAGAGTTTATCTGCCAGCTTTGTAAAGAGGAGTACCCCGACCCCTTTTCACTCGCGCAGCACAAATGCTCCCGCATTGTGCGCGTGGAGTACCGCTGCCCCGAGTGCGACAAAGTCTTCAGCTGTCCCGCCAACCTGGCCTCCCACCGGCGCTGGCACAAACCACGCCCGGTGAACAACCAGGGGATGGAAGGTCACACGAACCGGAACCAGACACTAAAGGAGGCGCGAGCCTTCGTTACGCACGAGCGGCAGCCGGTGGACTTGGAGGGCAAGGAGAATGAGTTGCTGCGCGCGCACACCAATCAGCACCTGGACAGTTCCCGCGTGCTGCTGCTCCACGGTCGGACCCGGGACACCCCCGATTCCTCCGCCACTCATTACCGGAGCCCAGACCTACAGCAGCACGTCAGATCCGCGGACAGCCCTCCGGCCGGACTCCTGCGTCTGAACCCCGGCGAGCAGCAGCAGCAGCCGCCGCCGCCGCTAACCTTCGTCCGGTCCTTAGCGGAGGAGGAAATGTACGAGTGCCGCTACTGCGGGAAGAAGTTCCGCCGGCAGGCTTACCTGAAGAAACACCTGGCCGCGCACGAGATGACTGCGCGCGCTTCACCAACCCCACCGTCCTACAGCCAAGCGCGCGACAGCGGCAGCGTCCAGAACGGTCAGGTGTTCCTGTGTCACCTGTGCGGCGCGCGGTTCCCGTCCGTGGAAATCCGGGACAAGCACCGCGTGTGGCACGCGATGAGGGACGAGCTGCTGGCAGAAACGCTGGGGGGAGCGCTCGCGGCGGACGGTTTCCACGCACACAGAGAGGAGGGCAGCGGCGGGGAGCGCGAGCAGCAACAGATTTTCACGTGCAAGTACTGTCCGTCCACGTTCTTCAGCTCCCCGGGGCTCACGAGACACATCAACAAGTCTCACCCCACCGAGAATCGTCAGGTGATGCTGCTCCAGATGACAGTGCGGCCATAAAAAGCTGACCAGAGTGATCGATTATCAGTGACAAGAACCCGAACCTAAATGTAGATTTTGTTTTGTTGTGCAATCGGACTGAACTGTCACTGTGCCTTTAATTTTACATTTATTTTCGTTCATCTGATTAACGCAGTAAACTTCATTCAATTATATGAATTATATGAATAAAACAATTCAACTCTGAAAGTCTACATGAAATGTATTCGAGTCGCTGTCCGTGGTGCTGAAAAAGCTCAAATAAACCTGCGTAGAGCTTGAATCTAAGCAATTCAATAAATTCCCCGTGAAGTTGCTGAAAAAATGACAGTGATGCGTGTTTTGATAATGTCTTAGTTCTGGTATTTTCATACAAAAACAAATCATTTAATGTAACTACAGACTGCTACAGAGTTAATGTCAGTATTGTTCCTAAAATGACTTTATGCAGGTAAAAATACAACTGCAGCTCCTAGAAGCCTGTACAGGTCTATTTTAATATGTTCTATGTTCAATGTGTAATTGATTCTAAACTACTGTCAATAAACATATACATGACCACCGCTTTGTCACATTAATGAACATTCAGGCATCACAGGTACAAATCCTTTATTGTAAGTCCATTGTTGCACATTGACACTTGTTTGAAACAACAGTTACATTGTTAACAGGTTTGTGGAGAGTTTGTGAGCATGTGTGTTTATAACATGCAGTTAGTGCTAAAATGCAGGGTTGTTTTTTATTTTTACATCAGTAGTTACAAACATCTGCCAACAAGTGGACGTCCAGAGCACATACAAGCCGCAGTTATTTCTGCTGCAGCTCAAATGTGAAGGGAACCTGACTTTCTTCCTCATCTGGCAACAGAGGTAAAACATTTTTTGGCTTATGTTAATCGGGTTTTAAGCTGAGTATTGTTAAATTATTTTCCATGAAACTGATTACAAAAGGCCAAATAATCCTAGACTTGCATAATGAGTGTGTAAACATGGGGTGATATAAGGGCTGGGACAGAGCAAAACAAAACTGCTTTCATCTATACACAGCAAGTACAGATAAGGGTCAAAAGGACCACAAGTCATAACAATAAACAGTATTTTGACCTCTGTAAAAATAATTTAAAGGAACAGCACTTAGCTCAACTTTAAAACACAAAGGAAATGTTAACCTTATTAAAGAATGGCATTTAATCAGAAAACTAGTCCCTTTCCTGTTTGTTTCTTTTGCAAACACAAGTCAGTGGTTGAGACTGCAAAAAAAAAATCCTTTAATGTAAATACTGAGCAATGGATATGTGAAAGAAAAATGTAACACTTTTACCAAATCAGCCCCATCTAATTTGATTTGAAGACCTGTGATGTCTCTAAACAGAGAGCATGCTTCAGCATAAAGATTCTAAAATGACATCTCCACCTCTTCTCATCTTTGGCTGTCAATCGGCAGCATCCTGATTTCTGTTGCCGTGTCCATCCTGGTTTTCCTGATGGAGCTGTTCCGTCAGAAAAAAACCCATCAGGGCCCATTTAGCAATAAGTGAAATTACTGGAGTTTTAAAAACCGAACAGCAGCTGAAGTCGGTGGAAAGAAAGTCAAACCAGAGATCCTCCACCTCTCGGGTTCTGCAGTTGCAACACTGTGAGCTAAACAGGATCATTTCTAAACGTCCAGAGGGTGAAGTGCAAACTGATGGCTAAAAATGCTCTATTTAAATGTAACATTCTGTAGTGTTGACCTATGTCTTTATTTATAGCAAACATGCTCTGAGGTTTAAACCACAGTTTTGGCTTTGGCAGCTTTTCTCGTAATCGTATTTACACAAGTTTCATCACACTGTACATACTCACATAGATATCCATGTATCTAATATATATATATATATTTATACTTGTGTAGATATACAGAATACATATTTATAGGCAAAGAAGCAAAAAAAGTGTTATTGGAAGGACAAATAAAAATACAGCATGACAATTTTGTTTGAGCACAATTTACATAAAAATAAAAATAAAATGAATATCAGTGCTTGTTTACAGTTGAAAGCATGACCTGGACACCAAAAGCCATCAAAGTGCCTCTTCTGGCACTTCAGTTTACAAGTATTTCATATACACACAGGGAAAGTTGCTTAGACCAGTACATGTGATTTCGGAACCTTTTTAACTTCCACAAATATGTTTGCATTCGATAACAAAAAAACACACCTTCCCTTGCAGTTAACTGCAACAAACATACTGAAAATTTGATCTCATGTTTTTTTTTTTTTTTTTTTTACCAAAGATCATCTTTAACATAGTTTGCAGAGTAGTGTATGATGTGGCACACTTATTTTTTTGGTTTTGCAGTCCTGGTTACACAGAAGTTTCTCACATGGCACCCGTTGGTATGATCTAATACTGTTCACCTTAGGTTGAACTTTTTCAGCAGCATTGGCTTCAGTGTTTTTTTTTTTTTTTGTGAAGCTGCAGATTTATACAGTGGGATTATATTGGATGTATATTTGTAAGTGCAGCAGAGGATGTGTGAGTGTTCAGTACAGGGGCCGGACTGAGAAACAGCCGTTCAACCCTGATGGTTATAAGATGTGAAATTAACTGTTTTAAATTAAGCTATATCAGTGATGATGAAGCGCTTGACCGAGCCATGTCAAGTGGAGAGACTCAAGTCTTATTGGCAGATCCCGAGGACCGTCGTAGTTTCATCGACATGCGGGTCTTGCTAGTTCGAGGTGACATTGGAGACGCCGAGTCGCTCCCGGCCTCCCCAAGAGCTGGACTTTCTCCCCGAAGAATCTCTAGGCAGGAGCCTGATGAGTTGGGGGAATTAAGAGGAGGGGGCGAAGTTTGATGCGAGGGTAGGTGAGGTGAGCGGGGGAGCGAGATGAGGGTGGATAAGCAGAAAAAGGATAAGGGGAGAACAAGAAAGTTATATCTCATCCTAAAAAAGGTAGACTGAGGCAGACTGCAGAGATCCTCACAGTCAAACGAGTCCAAAAGACGAACAAAGGACACAAACAGGCAGCTAAACAGACAAACAACTTTTCTACAGAGGTTCTTGATGCTTGATGTAATCTTGTATCTTTGTTCCCTAAATCCCAGGATGCGCTTATAGTCAGAAAAATACTGTGAAAGAGCTCACCAATCTTTACTTTCAACATTTCACAAAGAAATACTTTATTCATAAATAGGCAATGAATTTTACTGATGCTAACGCATTTTATCAAATATTCTTGCAGCCTTTGGGGTTTAGTAAAAAGAATGCTGCTGATGCAACCAGACTACAGTTTTTATTTCCAGTTCATACCATTCACAGCCAGCGTGAAGGACCTTCTGCTTTAAACCTTTGCCCTTCTCCCTGAGCTGGTTTAAGCTGTCAACAGGTTTAGGGACCATAAGATACAAAACACTATGCTCTTCTGAAGAGGAGCAGAGAGAAGAGAAGAAAATGAGAAACACTGACAGGAAAGGGTAGTAGGGAAAAGTAAAGGGAAATAAAGGAGTAAAATAAGGAAGACATCAAAGACACAGAGAATGAGAGAAGGAAGGAGTTTGAGAGAGCAGGAAAAAAAGGAAAATACAAAAAATGAATAAACGACAAGAAAAAGAAGCAGCCCTAAATGCAAAAGAGAATCTGAAAACATTTAACAAAGGAGGACAAACAAATCAACAAACTGCTTTACTAAAAAGACATTAAAAAAACTTTCATTTCAACTATTTACACTACGACTCAAACATAATCAATACAGTGTTAGTTCAAAGTAGACATTCGGACAGCTTGTGTATGAGTGCAGGACTGCTTACCCACATTAAACTGTATGTGTGTGCGAGTGAGTGAGTGAGTGAGTGAGTGAGAGACAGCAGTGTAACATCACATGAAAACCATGAGGGCAGGAGCAAACAGCAAGGTTAGAGGTCATGGTTCACCAGGTCAGAGTGATGCCTCAGGTTAACAGAACCATGAAAATCACCAAGCGAGTGAACAGAGGGCAGAGCTTAAAACATCTCATCATTAAAGGAGGAGGTCTCACTTTCGTTTCAGAGCAGTTTGATGTCTGAGGTGGAACGAGTTTGGATCGAGACGACGGAGCAAACATGAAGAAAAAGGGGATCATTCAGTAGTTATAGCGATATCAAACTACCAGAAGAGCGGAAAGTGACACCTCCTTTTAAAGAGAAAGAGATCGCAGTTAATAACATGCAGACCTGTTTAAATTTCAAAGACACACAGGAAGAAACAGCAAAAACACAACGCGGTGGTGGAGTCGAAGGAGAGAGAAACGTTAGGCTGAAATGTCAGAGGGAAGGGCCAACCAGAGAAAAGCGTTTCAATCATGTAACCAGGCTTACCTTTTAGCTATACAGTGAGAACAAAACGATCTAAAGGAAAGAGGGGAACAGAAAGAAAACAAAACAAAAGAAAAAAGAAAAAAAATGAAGGAAAACAAAAAAATATAACAGCATAAAAGGATAAAAATAAATAGAATTGGTGAAATTGAACAAAAACAGAAAAAGAGAAGATCATCACTGTACTGTTAAGGAAGGGGGTACTGCATGTTAACTCAAAAGGACAGAAAGACAAAGATTTATTTCAAAGCACAGGATCTTTAATGTTCAGATTTTGTTTACAAAGTTATGATTTTGGATAAATATATTGCATCGAAAATGTAAATCTCAGGTGTAGAATCCTGTGCCCTGAAGTTTGCAACTGGAGCTGAACACAAAGTACCGACAAACCAACACTGAGCAAATTACATCCGATGTTTTATAGTGCACATATTTAAGGGGAGGGGTGACACAGGTGAATGGGGTTATGCCAGATGTAATTCAGCCTCAAAGCAGGTTGATCAACATCATTTTTGGTAAAATATATTGATGCTATAAACAGATTAGAAAGTAAAATGTGGAGCACGAAGGTATTTAGAAAAAACCCTTACACACAAACACACTTTCACAAAACAATACAATTTTTACTAAAAATCTGTGAATCAGTTTAATGATTCATGTAGGAATCAAACATATGATTCCCACATGTGTGGCTGGGCATCTCTACTGCCGATCAGATGTTGCCTAACTCCTCAGAGATGCTCTGGAGAGAGAATAAGGCAGAGCGCAGCTTTGAATTGAAAACTGTGGCTGGTAATCAGAGAGTGAGCTGCCAGGCAGTGTGAAGGGGAGACTCTCTAGTTCAGGAAAATTAATCCTCCAACATTATCGGGAAGATCTTGGTATCAAAAATGAAGCAGTTTTATAGTACAAAAAAAATAAATCTGTTCACTGAATTATTTAACAAATGTTGAGGGGAAATGAGAAACACATTCAATGAAGTGTTAAAATGTCTGAAGTTTTCCTGGCTTACCTGTGTCGGAGGGCAGATGAGTGTAGGGAGCAGGACTGTAGACTCGAGCAGCGTAATCCTCAAACGGGGTCGGCTCCTGGTGGTGCTGCACAATGGTTTCTAGGTATCGGGCTCGCTCCTCATAGCTGAGATCAAAGTCAAGGCCAAACTTCACCAAAATAAGACATATTCAATCTAAATGAAGGAAGTCAAAATGGTATTTCCCCCTAAATTGTTTTTTTTATTTTTTTACTGCAGCTGCACAGGAAAGGTTTTTGGAAATAGAAATAGAATCACATTAACATTATGTGGGGTAATTTTATTCTGTAAAGCACTTTGAGAAGCAATTCTTGTATGAAAAGCGCTTTATAAATAAAGTTTGATTTGATTTGAGTAAAGTCCAACTTCCTTGTTGTACAGCAAGGAATATAACATGGAAATGTGTACAACTACATTCAATTAATCAAGAGGTCAAAAATAAATTTATGTTGTGGACATTTATAAGAAAAATACACGAAATATATTTAGATAACGAAAATGAGCAAATGTTCCTTTTAATGGGGATATTTAAAACATATATAACTTGGCAAATTAAAGCAAATAACTAAAAAAGAAAATAAGTAAGTGATGGAGGGCAAACTAAAACACTTTTAGGAGCTTATAAATTAAATAGAGTAAAAAAAAAGCTTTTAATGGTCCCATTTAAAACAATTAGGTGCTAAAAATGTAGATCAAATATAAGACTAATTAAATTAAATTAGATTTAAATAAAATAATTATTGATTTGCTTGTTTAAAAACTTTGAGCTCATAAATAGAATCAAAATATAATAAATGAATGAATGAATGAAATAAAAATAAGTAATTTACAAGCATTAAGCGCTCATAAGATGAATGTATAAAATTATTAACCAATAGTACATTAATTAAAGCACTGAGGATCAGAATAAAAATAATTTACTGAAGATTATCTCCTTTAACAACATCAGAAGCTCATTCATAAAATCAAAGTATACAATCAATTAATCTAAACTCACAGAAAGCTCATAAAATAAAATGTTAAATAAGAAAAATTGGTGTTTATGTAGTTTGAGATCTTGCGTTAAAAAATAAATTTCATTTTACATCCTTTAAAGCTTTTTGCTTCATCTCTAAACTGTACTCCCCTTTTCTTAAGGAATTCATATAAGAATAAAAAAATCCAAGCTTAAATGTAGTAAAGGAAAATAACACATTTACTGAAAACAGAGGATTTCCAAGAAAATACTGTTTTTAACTCAGACTAATAAACTCTAAAACTAAATTCCCACGAGAAAATCAAAACATCATAAACGAAATGAAATAAAGAAAATAAGACATAAACATGAGCATCGCTTTCTTTTACACTGAATAACTCAAAAAGAGGCTCTGGTTTAAGCATTGAGCTGAGTGAATGAAAGGCAGAGCTTCAACTGTCCACCCATTAGAGATAACCTCATTGATACGATGACATCTGCCCTCTGTTCTTTAGTTTGTCTCATACATCCAACCATAATGACAGCCACACACACACAGATCAGCCCCCCATCATCCTCCTGCAGTATTACCATTTACCCATTGAGCTCCAATAAGGAGTGCTTTTCAATGGGAGCGTGTTTACGCGTCTGTGTGCCTGCATTTGATCAAGTCGCCTGTATGTGTGTATGCAAGTGCATGAGTTAATGTCGGAGTGTGTGATGGGATTAGGCCAATGAATCTTCAGAATGAAATCTGTGTGTTTGTGCCTCGCGAAACGGGCCGGCCATCTGTAATAGCGCCCATGGGTTTTCTATTGGGTTAGAGAGCTGGTGTATGGGCCTCACAAGGAGAAAGATTCAGGTCTAATGGTAACTGATTCGGTTAGGGACGATGGTAATAACAACAATATGGCTCCTTTAAAGTGCAGTCGGCCGGATCGAGGAGAAAAGAGCAGGGGAGGAAACCCAGGCAAACTTGAGGCCGAGTAATCGGTCCGTCAAAGAGTTTTTTTCCCTGGTATTCACAGGAAATGATTGTTTCTAAAACACTTTCCAACCCCTTATGTCGACAAAACGTGAGGTGCACAGAAAGTGAGATTATGACAGTGGAAGAGAACGTGCAAAAAGACAATGGGAGATGGGAGGAAGAGGGGTGAGAATCCTGCAGCGAGTGACAGGGAAGGTGAGAAGGGAGGGGAATATTTAAGTAACAATAAGGGAAAAACAAAGCGAGTATGTGGGTGCACGCCATCCAGAGGGAGCTGAGGGAAGAGTAGCAGGTGAATGCAAAGCGTGAATCCGCCGTCTCTCATCCCGAGTCTACATGTGATCACACTATTTGCCTTTTCCTGCTTCCCTTGCTCCCCAGCATCGCACTTGTTTCCCCCTTTCACTCAATGTGAGAGAGGTGGATGAAACGCAATTAGGAGCAAGCAAACCACACCTAATCGTCTTCATATCAAGTTTTAATAACATGTTTAGCAGCAGGGAGGGGGAGAATAAAAGGTTTTGAGATGGATGCAGGTTTTTTTTTGCAAAGGTGAAAAGGTTCAAAAGACACCTGCTGGAAAAAAAGAGGTCTGCAGAGAGGGGGAAACAGAGAAGGAACAAGGAGGAAAACATACAGAAACGCAGTGCAACTGCTGAGATAAATGACAAGAACATCACTTTACTTTTCTTCAGTCTGACTCCTCCTGCCTCCTTTATGCTTCTGTCCCTCTTTGTATGTCTCAGCGAGGGTTTCCACCTGCAGACTCGTGTCATCGTGTCACTTCTACCCTACCATGAGAAAGCGAACAATTGAAGGTACTGACATGTAAAACTGACGCTATACCCGCCTCATCAGTGATACAGAAGCTCTGCCACTAGACAATATAACTTTTATTTAAAGAAAAAAAGAAGGATCTATAACAAAAAGTAATAAAAGTAGAAAACATGTTGGTGGCTGAAGCTTAAGTATTTATTAGGATTATAGAAAAATACATCACTCAAGTTAAAAGATTTTGGTAAGAAGAGAAGAATTTATGAATATGTGCACACTAATGTAGCATGTGTAGTATTAAATTGGAGGAATGGATAATTACTATAGAATATTCAACAAGTTAATGCACCGTAGTATAGAAAAACAGATCCTACACAAGACCAAGGCTTGATGAATGACTGGCCTGTTTTTATCAACACCTGGTTGTAATGGGTTGCTATCACAAGGTGGGGGTAATGCACGATGTCGTTTATCAACTTGTGGGAAGAAGTAGAAGAAGAAATCTGGATGAAGTTGTTAGAATGTGCAGCTAAATCTCTACAAGTATGCTTTTTAGTCTCAAAACTAACTTTAAAAGTTTGGAAATTAACATTTCAAATAGCCCAAGATATCTATGGAAAGACTTAAATAATAAATTATGTCGGTGTGCCCAAGGGCAGCTGTGGCTATATTGTTGCTTACCATCACCGGTGAGAGAATGGGTGAATGACTGAATGATGTGTGAAGCGCTTTGGGGTCCTTAGGACTAGATAAAGCGGTATGCAAGTACAGGCCATTTACCATAAGAGGCACATTAAAACTAAATAAGCAAGAAAAAACGACTTTTACTAAATAGTTCTGTTTTTCCCTGTTCTGAGCTAACAAAATCTATGCCACGACAACATGAGTCAAGCTAAGATAAGCTAAAGCAACAAGTTAAAGTAAGCCTAATAAAGCTAAAATAAGTTAATTAAAAGTACTCTAACATAAGCTAGCAACAATAAGCTAAATTAAATTAAACTAAGCAGTTTTTCTATCAAATAAATTGTAACTTGTTAAACTCAAATTAAATATGATAAAATACCTGATTGGATTATTTTAAAGCATTATGCGTGTTAAAATAATCTGAAGTTTATAAGAAAAATTGGTAGACCTATAACTGGAACATTTTAAAGCATTAGGAACTTCAATAATATATTAAATAAAATTACATCCATCCATTAATATTAATCTTAATATCTACCAGAATTACCAGTGAATTCTAGAAAACTCCCCCATAAAAGTGTAGTTTAATAATGAGTTATCAAATTTGGAAAGCTGAAAATCTTAATATAACCCATTAAAGTGGCATGCAGGTTTATCAGCAAAATGCTCCCACAAAAGAAAAAGAACCCATTTACAGAACTGACAATGTAGAAAAAAACCTCTGCAATACTTGCCAACCACTGACCAGTCCAGGGTGGCCAAACCTGCTTTAAATACATTTGTGCTAACTTCATCGTGTTAGAGTAGATAAAGTAAGAAATGTTCAAAGTCAACTGTTTGTCTTCAGAGTAAACTGCTGCTGCAAAAAAAAGCTTTGACTGAAGCCAGAAACCAGGAGTTTCACCTTTTTTAAGAATAAATTTATTTCAGCTTTTAAATCCGATTTCAGTTTCTCAGTTATGTCACCTCCGAGATTATATCGCTATAGATTTCCCTCCATTCTCATTCTTAACATTAGGAATAGCAGCTGAAATTTTGCAGCTTTTTCTAATTCTGTTTTCTAAAGTATATTGTTTGGTTTCTCCACATGAAACATGCAACGCAAATTAAGTTTAGATTTGGAAAAAGAACAAAGTCAGAATCAGTGAGAGGTCACAGAAAATAGATGTTCACACATCTCTGCCTCCATCCATCCATCTCTACTTTCCTCTATCCAAATGGCGGTCGCCACTATGAAATCTTCTGTAATTGAATTTCAGATGGCTCCTCTTATAAAGTCATTAGCTGAAAAATATCTCTTTCAGAGGGAGAAGCAGAGAGAAAGGGAAATTATGAGGGAAGAAAGACAGGAAAAAGGGAGAAGAGGAGAGCAGAGAGGAGAGGGGGAGGATAAAGAGGCTCTTTTGTGTCGAGTCAGAAACTCATTTTCTCGTGCGTGGCTGAAAAAAGAGTGAAGTGTTCGTGCCATCCCTGGCGCTCCCTCCCTCCCCCCCGTTGCGCAGCTCATTGTGACGGAGTTCGACTCCTGTGCTCGCTTGAGACGGAGGGCGGCTGGAGGAGGAGGAGAGGAGAGGAGGGGGGGAGAAAGGGAGCTTGTTAGCACATTAGGAGCTGGGACCACTGCTGGGATGTGTGCGCGTGTGGCAATGTTTGTATGGAGAATGTGTGTTTGTACATTTGGTCTATATGAAGCTGAATGTGGCGAGTCTACTGAGAACATTCAAACCTCAACAACGTTTATGAAATTAGTAAAAAAAAATAAAATAATCAGTTCTCATTTAAAGAAAGCCATCACCTTACAGCCTGTGTCTGCTGTGAACAAGAGCTGAGGAAAACTCTTCTCTTGAAGATGGATCTTCATGCAGATGTTGTCAACATCTGGACACAATTTGGATTTCATACCCACACCAGAGAGTACAAAGTGATGCAATCAAATTGTGAAAATGGCCTTATTAGTATTCTATGGCAGCACAAAGCATGACATTAAAAATTACAATAAAAACAAAGCATTTTGTACCAGCTTCTCAAGTCACATTGACCACTCAAAGCACTTTACAAGTTTCCTTCTGCTACTTGCACACACAGTCATACACCAGTCAACACCATTTAACAGATCAATGCTTATAGTTAGAGTGGTTCAGGTCATCAGAAGCTATCTCTTAGGTATCCAGCTAACAAAGCTAGGTTGAAATCCCTACGTTTCCTCACATTTCTGTTTTCTCATTTTTGCATTATTTACAGCGATTACTTCCATTAAATTTGTGTTCTATATTTGTCTTGGCATATAAAGTAAGTCTGACCCAGAGTTACAGGAAACAGTGCTGTCTTTCTTGCATAAAACTATTTAAAGAGCTAACTATTTGTTTCTGTTTTCTATAGAGTACTCCTGGCCCAGATGCTGTATGAATAAAGTGAAGATAGTTCAAATACCCGACAAATATGGTCCATTGTCTTGCCCAGGAAATCTAACTCACAACCCTCAAACTGTCAGATGACTACACCTATCCACAGCCTCCCAAGGCTCTTTGTACAACAGAAGAATCAATTTGCTGTTACAGCGAATTGCTGCATTTTAAAAAGAGACTGCCTCATATTAATTCAAATAATAAAAAATAGTGCTTTTAATGCATTAGTTGTGTTAGAATATTGACTTTAACTGAGCTGTTACTAATAATATAGCTGATATCGCAGCAGAGTCAACATATTTGAAGATCAATCACAAAGAATGTTGAAAAATGTCTGCTTTTCTAAGCTGCTGCATGTTGAGGTGCTGGACTCACTCCATGTACGGGTTCATTTAAGGGACCATGTAGAACAGGGCTCGCAAAAATAACTTGGCATAAGCTTTCAGTTATGATAGTAAAATGTGAGTCATAAGCATAGAAAACTTACAGGGGTTAAATTAGAATGTATATCATCAACTCTTAATCTGTCTATTTGATTGGATTGGACTGGACTGAACAGAATTAACTGCATATTTCTGAGATCAGCTCAGCTCGTTTTTTTAAGTGTGACAGGACAGCAGACGGATTTGCAGTGGGGACCAAAGGGACTAGCCGTCCAGCCAGAGGGCCCGTAGTCAGAGGTGTGGACTCGAGTCATGTGACTTGGACTCGAGTCAGACTCGAGTCATGAATTTGATGACTTCAGACTCGACTTGATAAAATGTACAAAGACTTGCAACTCGACTTGGGCTTTAACATCCATGACTCGTGTCTTTACTTGGACTTGCGCCTTTTGACTTGAGAAGACTTGCTACTTCCCATGAAAACTGGGAGATTTTTTTTTACACACCATGATGATGGAGGCATTCCAATTATATTATCAGGTTGGTCCAGTTTTTCAGAAGTGATCATTTTGAGGGGTGAGGATTTTATTGATGACATGTTTAAAAAAGTTTATGTTAAAAGGACCCATGTCTATTTGAAAGTTAAACTGTTTTGCAATATGAGGTCAATACAATACATGACTGAAGCTGCTGTGCTTTGTTCTAGTGAAATATGATGTCAAAATCAAAGCATTTTTTGTGAAAATTAAATTTTCAGTTTATTACTGTATTTGATTATTGTTATTGTATAAATAAAGGTTTAAATAAATACAAATCTTACAGACATACATGATTTGTATAAATGTATTTCTGTGGTAAGAGGACTTGAAATGACTCGAAACTAAAATGGTAGGACTTTTGACTCGACTCGGGACTTGCCTCATCTTTGACTCGACTTGACTCGGGACTCGAGGACAAAGACTTGAGACCTACTTGTGACTGGCAAAACAATGACTTTGTCCCACCTCTGCCCGTAGTGTTGGAACTAAGTGAGGAAACAGCCCCGTTTTACCCATGAAGGCACATGTGTCATTCTATTCCTGAGGTTTTGGCCCGGCTTGTTGGATGTAATAAACAGCTTCCAATACCTCAAGTCCTTTTGATTTCCCTTCCCTTCCATCAATCCTATCTCCCAAAGTTTCCTCAAAATTAGAGCTTCAAAAAGGATTTTCCTCTCAGAACATCAAAATTAAACAGATGGTTGATAAGTTTCAGGGCTTTTAATCGGCTTAATTCTTAGAAAAAGAGGTTTCATTCTATCCCAGCTTTCAATTTTACGATTAGTGGCCCATCTCATTATTGGCTTGTTATATTTAGTTAGACAATTTTATTTTAATTTTCTTTAATAAGCAGACATTGATTAATATCAGGAGTAATATTTATCCCTATAATATATCGTAAACTCTTAGAATGTGTATGTTTTTTGTTCAAATAAATATGAAAAATTATTATTTTTAAATAGAAATCCCATTTTCTTCCTGTAAGAGTGCAATTGTTAAAAACTTCATTAACAGGTATGATTCGTAATTTAGAAAAAAGTTATTTCACTAATAAGTCATTAGACTTTGGCGATGCGATGCGAGTAGGTCTATAGTCTGCTGGTTTGTGCATGAAGTTGAAGATCCTCTCTGTTGATCTAAACGCCACCAAGACAACTTTGTAAATTTCTGTTCTTGAGGCAAAAAGTTATGTTTAAAAAAAAAAACTAGACAATCCTCTAAAGCTCATCTATAAAAGATACCTCTTCTTTTAGAAACACACAATCTCGTTTAGCATCTGCAAAACACACACATCTGTCCACTCCACCCCAGGCATTGGAACAGACAACTGAGGGAAGGACATCAGAGGGATAATACAATTGGAAAAGCTTTGCAGCGTGTAATGATAAACCTGTGCTTGTATGTGTGTGTGTCTGTGCCCAAAGGAACAAGCTAATGGGTTTATATCTTTCTGTGATAGCAATGATATGGAGGCTTTGTGATTTCATTATGAGTGTGTGTGTGTGCGTGTGTGTGTGTGTGTGTGTGTGTCCACGTACGCCAGCGATGAGGACAGAGATAAGTTGGTCTAATGCACTGTTTATTGTTGGCGGACGTTGGGAATGAAAGAGACACACATAGGCCCACAATTGCATTTACCCCACCTATTCATCTGCTCTTTAACCTGGTGTAGAAGCAGACGCAGAAGCCGAAGAGAAAAACACAGACGTGATACATTAATTGGCCCCTTGTCGCCCGACTATTTCACCTTCTGACATGTGTGTGTGTGTGTGTGTGAGCATACGTTTAGACGCTCACCCTCCTCCCAGTCACCACCAGGGAGCCCTAAAGCTGCCAGCGCAATTACAATTCATACGCACTCAAGTTCACAAACACAGCTTAAGTGCATCAAACTGTCACTAGGGCTATAATAACAATTCTCATATTAAGGAGATGAATCCTACTCTTATCTGCAGGCAGTTAGACAATACTCCTCGTCTACACACATTGTTTCAATATATACAAAATTATATTAATCCTGATAATACATAAATAAAAAGTGACATAGTAAAGCTAGAGTTGGATTATAAATTTCATAAAGAGAAACCTGCAAATCTTTGAATACCATACCGATTTATTTATAGAGCACTCAACACAGCAACTGACCAAAGTGCTGTACAGTGGCTAAGACATCAGAACCAAAAGAAAAATAATAATAAGAGTAAAAAGTAAGAATAGCAAACACAGGTTATAAACAACTAGCTAAAATAAACCACAAACAAAACAGGTCAGTTACAAATTATATAAGGAGTCAGAAAGAAAGTTAAATAAATTCAATAAAAGTGCAGTTCAGAAGAGATGCCATGCAATGAAGTTATAAAATGAATGCTGCTTGAAGATGATACTAGGAAGTAAAAGCCTGAGAAAAATAATAGGTTTTTAGGCGAGATTTAAAAACATCAAGGGAGGATGCCTGCCAAACCGGGAAGGGAAGTGAATTCCAAAGCTTCGGAGAACTGACTGAGAACGCTCTCATCTCTGAACTTGTAGTTTACCTTAGGGAATGCATAGCACTAAAACAGAATACAGTTGAGGCCTGGGCCCTCATTTATCAAACGTTCGTAGAAACTGTCCAATATTCTATCCTACAAGTGAACTTTAGAAAGTTTGTACGAACAGTCAAAAGTCTGATTTATGAAATGTGCGGTGGCCACTTGTACGCATGTTCAACTGATAATAAATCCCACATATGCGTACCCAGGTGCTTGTGCCCGTTCTCAGTTATTTGCATACAGAAACGCCCTCATTTAACCGCATTTGGTAACACCACATCATCTGTCCTTGCGTTCTTCCTTAAAATAATGGCCAAGAGACCGAAAAATTGAATTTTAGTTATACCGAGATCGAGGTGAAACATAGGTGGGGCAATAAAAAAGAATTCATGATGTACAGACTTAAGAAAAATTGTCATAGTTAAAACAAATCCCTTTCAACACCGATACTTTTTGCCATCAGCAGTTTCTCTGCTTCATTTTCCCAGCACGCAGCCGTTTTATTTCTGCTGCAGAGCAGACATAAAAAATGTGGCAAAAAATCATTTCATTTGCTGTTGTTAACTTCTTTTGAAACCCTTAACTTTTTTGAACAAATTAAATAAGTTAAATTCGTACTGAACCAATAAAAAAAATAAAAAAAAAAACTCAGCCTGGGAGAAAGTGACACAGGCAGTAAATGCGGTCGGGACAGTGGAGATGTTCCTGTTAAAGGAAAACATTGTTCGATATCAAACTGAATCCAATAAAACGTCCTTCAGCACACAGCTAGGCCAGATCCCCTACTGAGGGTGCACCGATCATCATATTTGACACTTGTGTGGCCATGCGTAATTGAAGACACAGCTTTGGCTGCCATCAGTACGCAAGGAAAAAGCGACATCCTGCTGCACTGATAAGCGGGACCATTGTCACAGTACAGTTTGCAAACCTTTAATTAAAAGTGTAACAACATCCCATTAAGGTGAAGTGCTTGATGTGACCAATAAACAAATAAAGGGGGAGGGGTCTGCGCACGGAGAGCGCAGATTGCGAGTGACAGGATCTCCATGAATGATCACCCCCAACATTGAATTATGTATTTCTTGACACATTTCAAATATTTCCTGAAAGTTTCATGCAAATCCGTCCATAACTTTTTGAGTTATTTTGCTAAAAGACAGACGCCAACATGAGCTTCTTGGCGAGGCGATAAACAGCTGAGAGAAATACTATGTCAAAGTAAAACTGTTTCAGTGTTGCAGTTCCTCCGTTCTAACAGTAAATGCTGTGCGTACGCATGATTAGAAGTGTATTTATATTTAGGAACATTTCTACAAACAAGTACAAATTGATAAATGCCACACAATGTGTAGAATTGTTCCTACGCACAAAATATATATATAAGTACGGTTGATAGATGAGGGCCCTGGTCTTTAAATTGCCCGTTGCAACATCTTAATTCGTTTATATCTCAGCCATTCTGTTGTAAATGTGCTTTGGATAAGTTTTTCCTGTTGATATCCCAGTTTGTGTTGGACAGATGGCTTTACATTTAGCTAGAGAAAACTTCGGTAAAAAAAGACTAGTTCATGGTCCATTCAGTGACTGCAAAGGTGTCAGGGTACTGTGGGTGGAAACCAGGCCCAAATTGTCACTACTCTACCACCTTTGTTGACAGTTTGAATAGTTTGTGCTGATATTATTTGACCTGCTAACAGACTTTAGTAAGAGAATGAAATCATGCCGCCTACGGGTCAATTTGCCCCTCACCCATTTGCTTCTCTTATCCATATCTGGGCGGTGGCAATTCATCACTGCAAAACATGTTTATACACATCTATTTAAACCATGGTGTATCTTCTTTTGTGAATTCGGTTGGCATTTTCACCAATGATTGAAATAAATGGAAATACAAATGGTAAAATCTTATGCGTGATATACAATTGTATATTATTATTAGTAACCTTTGTATTAGACTTTGATCGTATGAATTTACTTTGGTCATAAAATATGAAAGATTATGACCACAGATCAAACCAAAATAACTATGAGCAACCTTCTTCTGATATATATTTATTGGAGTCATGCACACCTGATTAACATAGTAATCTTGTCATTAACATAGATTAACATAGTAGGATGGAGGAAAAGGTTGCAAGTATTTTGATGGAATGGTTTAAAACAAAACATATCCATGTGTTAGAATGGCCCAGCCAAAGTCCAGATCTAAATCCAATCGAGAATCTGTGGCAAGATCTGAAAACTGCTGTTCACAAACACTGTCCATGAGCTGGAGCTGTTTTGGAGCAAAATGCTATGTGTGGCGGAAAACTAACACTGCACATCACTCTGAACACACCATCCCCACTGTCAAATATGGTGGTGGCAGCATCATGCTCTGGGGGTGCTTCTCTTCAGCAGGGACAGGGAAGCTGGTCAGAGTTGATGGGAAGATGGATGGAGCCAAATACAGGGCAATCTTGGAAGAAAACCTCTTGGAGTCTGCAAAAGACTTGAGGCTGGGGCGGAGGTTCACCTTCCAGCAGGACAACGACCCTAAACATAAAGCCAGGGCAACAATGGAATGGTTTAAAACAAAACATATCCATGTGTTAGAATGTCCCAGTCAAAGTCCAGATCTAAATCCAATCGAGAATCTGAAAGCTGCTGTTCACAAACGCTGTCCATCTAATCTGACTGAGCTGGAGCTGTTTTGCAAAGAAGAATGGGCAAGAATTTCAGTCTCTAGATGTGCAAAGCTGGTAGAGACATACCCTAAAAGACTGGCAGCTGTAATTGCAGCAAAAGATGGTTCTACAAAGTATTGACTCAGGGGGCTGAATAATTACGCACACCCCACTTTTCAGTTATTTATTTGTAAAAAATGTTTGGAATCATGTATGATTTTCGTTCCACTTCTCACGTGTACACCACTTTGTATTGGTCTTTCACGTGGAATTCCAATAAAATTGATTCATGCTTGTGGCTGTAATGTGATAAAATATGGAAAAGTTGAAGGGGGCCGGATACTTTTGCAAGCCACTGTAAAATGAATTCTGTAATAATTAGGAAAGATTTAAATAAATAAAAATATCTTAATCTTAATTAATCTTAATTTTAGTTTTTTTTTAATTGGCCCATGTATTAATTCTCATTTTGGGACTTGCTGATTAATTGAATTGTGGTATATTTAGCTTTTCGCACAAGCTGGATGGTCTAAATTGTTTCAGGCTTCTGATTGGAGCTCCAATAGGTAGGATTGCAGCTGATGAGGAGGAAGTGGCGTTTGTTCGAAAGCATTTTTTTTTTCTTCCTTCAAGCTTGTCTTTAGCAAATGTTCTCTTACTCTGTTACAGTTACTCTTATCAGGGTGCTGTAAGCCTCAGAATTTGTCTCAACATGGATAGAGGATTTGTAAGTGTCTTCATGCACCGCTGGATGCTCCTGCTCAGTGCAGGTGACGTTTTTTAGGTCTACCTCTTGACTTTTTTTTTGTCCAAACCCCCTTATAGTGTCAAACTTTGCAAGCAATGACCTTGCTTCGCATCTCAAAAACCTGCCATCTTCAAAGAAAGAAATAAGCCTCTTTTCCTTGTTATTGGAGGGTCATGATAATGTGCACGCATGACAAAAGAAAGCCAGATTTATGTGCAAATTTAGACTTATTAGGGCTAATAGTAAAACTTTTGATCAGCGGATGAACAGCCTGTTTGAGTTCGACTACTCTACTTGTTTTCCCTGGTTTCTTTATTTTATATTTTGAAGCTCTACTTACAACTTTCTTATGATCCACCAATATGAAATGCAGATACTTATAAGTATTATCTGTTATTAGGACTTGGATCAGGACTGTGTAAGTGAATTTCCTTACAGTAGGCGATTTCTGAAATACAATAAATTACTTTAAATAGCTGGAAAATTCATCAGCACAGATCCTATTATGAGAAGCCAGACAGCTGTTTTGCTTCCTTCCTCTTCTGAACAATTTTTCCTACTTGATGGGCAGTAGGGATGTAAGAAAACATGGATACACCGATCTATTGCAATATTTTATTTCCCGATATTGTTATCGATTTTTAAAATAAAAGTATCGATTTTTTTTAAAGGATTTGAATGGAACCATTAATGATGACAGTTTGTGGCTGTTTTCACCTTCTTCCTTCCAGTGGATCAACTAGATATAGTAATAAAACTGGATGTGTATGAAACAGGTTGGAGTGTTTAGAATGTTGTGATAGTTTTCCTATTGTTAAATTGAGTTTTAAAAATCGCAATATATCGTCTTACTCATAGTATCGTGATATATCGCGATATATCTTATCGTCTCCCCTGTATCGCGATACATATCGTATCGCCAGATTTTTGCCAATACACATCCCTAATGGGCAGCAACAGTTGCTTCTTTAAGGTCATTATTGTCTTTCTACATTGATACTGTGTAAACACACACACCTGTATACTCCAGAGCAGCAACTGCCCAGTTAACATGTATTATAAAGGTGCTCACACTTAATAATGATCAGATGATTAAGTCCATTTAATCAGCAGCACCTGGCAGGCTTCTTTCAATTCTTAATTTCTTTGTCATATATTTTTCTCATGTCACCTAGCTTGGCAACAGCTATTAATAATTACTTTTTTTTTTTACAATTTAGAAACTCT
Organism: Valencia hispanica; assembly: GCA_963556495.2. Taxonomy (NCBI): domain Eukaryota; kingdom Metazoa; phylum Chordata; class Actinopteri; order Cyprinodontiformes; family Valenciidae; genus Valencia; species Valencia hispanica. Next base: position 23,872,778 of record OY747720.1, read on the forward strand.
CCAGCCTTCACTACAGTTTTTACTTTCTCAACAAGCCCAAAATCCAGATGGCTATTAGAGCTCATGACAAAACAGTTTGCTGTGCAGCACTTCTCGGCCTCGGTCATCTATGAGATCTCTTCTTGAATCTTAAACACCTTGTCACACAAAATACTTACATTTACACACCGAGCCACGAAGAGCATCTGCGCACCAACGCACACACAACGCCGCAGATTAACTTGTTTACCAGTCAGAGGGGGGTCTGCTCCAACAAGGTGTGATCGAGCCACTGATGGTAACAACTCATGTGCCTGCACAGCTCTCGGTGACAGGCATTAACGCAGACTGACACTGGTCTCTCATTTAAGATGGGAAACATACATTTCAGGATTTAGAGCATAAACATGATATGAAGCAATGTTCTCAGAGTGAATGAACAACTTATTCATCCAAATCATAATGCTGAGCTTAGGTGAAATTCTGAGTTTATATAGTTTGGTTTAAATGCTTAGATGTGCATTTAACTAAAAATAATATCTTACAAAACCTGATTTACCATAAAGCGTTTTGGGTCCTCGACATTTTTACAATACCAACTCGAGGCCTGAGGCCAAAGTCCTCAACCAGAAAAGAGTCGCCAGATTGGCAATGAGTTACTGTCTCAGATGGAGGGAGTTGATGGACCAATGGACTGATTACCAGAATGAGTTGTAGAAGGAATAATGGATGAATGGAAGGACTTACTGGTTGAATAAACAGAATGATGGATGGAGGCATAAATGGGCAATACTGCCTTTCACAGTAGCTAAAAATAGATCATGGTGTAACGTCGCAATGCATTCTGGGAGGTAGCCCTAGACAAGCAAGCGCACATGGGTCTGAGTCGCTCCAATCTTCAAAAACTTGTTAGATGTTAAAACAGGAAGGAAATAAACACTGCTCAGGGTTATGCAAATCAGACTCTAGATACCCAGATTGGATGTCGGAGAAAGTTATGAGAAACAAATCATAAAATAATGAGAAAATAAAATGCCATTATAAATGTATAAGGAATAATTCTTGGTATTATTCTTGGTATTATTACAAGGTACAAAAAACACAAACTTATATATTATATGTCAAATGAACCTTTTGCAACTTAGATTTACTCGCAGTGAAATTAGTAACTTTGTGGACCAGCCGCTGTCAGGTGTAGGTGTTGTCATGGTAACAAGTGTAACAGGTGTTGTTTGGTTTGCGAGTCCTTTATTTTTCAGTTCATACCATTTACTATGGGATCAGAACAGTATCACCTTGAAATGAAACTGAAAACAAATATTGGCATTGAAAAATATTATTGTAACTGAAAATATTAATTTTGAATCTGAAATAAATCTAGTGAACATTTTTGTATTGAAAGTGATTTTTTTTCTATGAAACTCATGTATATGCATTGAAAGAAATAACTCAAGTTTTCAAACTTTCATTTTTTTTCCCAATGCTAATGTTTTTTTACAATGCCATCATTTTTTTCAGCTTCATTCAGGTGATACTGTTTTGACGCTTGTGTGTGCACGCGGATGAGGGGCGGGGCTTCAGCCGCCCATATGTTTGCATGAACGAGGCAGGAGGGAAACTCCGACTGTCCGAGGCGAAACGCGAGAAACAACAGGACATTTACATTGCTAATAATGTGGTTTGTGGAAGAAAAAAAGACAAACGGTTTCTTCTCAGTTTCTTCTACTGACCAGTAGACTAGGAGTGTTTGTGATAAAGTGTTATGCTTGTGTAGCCTGTCTTTGTTGGAGGCTCTCCTCATTACAGACAGTGTGGTATGAAGGGATGTAAATACACACTATATAGGCTATACCATATTAAATAACTATTTCTTTCAGATCCACAATACATATTTACAATACATGTCAATAACGTTAACAAATCAATTTAGACTGGTGTAAGCAAAGCTAACAACACTGACAACTCGTTTTTTTTATTAGATTGCAAAACTTAATTGTGACACACACTCTTAACCAGAAGGTGGCACTAAAGCGCGCCAACTACCATGGCAAACTGAGAAGAAACTGTTTATATCTTATTTTTTAATTATTATTATTCCGCAAACCACATTATGCTTTTTGTACACCTAGAGACTTTGAAACGATTTAGAAAAGATTCTTAAAGATTATCAGCTCACATCTAAAGACTTGGGTTAACAGTTTTTTAGTCTCAGACTAAAGATTTTATAAACACTGAATCTCGTTGGGACACTATTTAAAAGACAACACCTAGGCTATTTTAGCTTCCCGCAAAATTCCTCCCATTATGCTCAGCATTATACAGTTTCTTTATGTGCGAATGTTGTAGCATTCTTTGCCAAGGTTAATGTTATGTCAAATAAAGACTTGCATTCAAAGTGGGTACTGTATCATCAAGTAACTGGTTCACTAATATATTTTTAATGCAAGGAGTTTATGCTGTACCACTTGCTCCATGCAGATGCACAGATAGCGCTGGTTTGTGCCTGTATTCCAGGGGGCAAGGTTGGCATACACTTTGTAATTTATGGCCCATTACTCAGCCATGGAACACAAATATTGTATTTGTTGTGTATAGACCCTGTCAGGCTCCATAGGTGGCTACAAAACTGTTATTTATAAATATGACACCTATGTTTATAGCCTACTTTCCTGCAGGAACAAAAAAAAAATTTGATATGTGGCAAGGTGCAAGACAATATCATAAACGGGACTCGAACCCCCCATCATCGGCGATTTAATCCTGCTTTTTAACCACTGTGCCATAGCAGTAGAGTACAACCCCATACAGCCAGAGTATAGTCTAACCGGACAGGACCCCCACACGGTCACATAGTTCAATGAACGGAGAGAACAGATTACGACACCATGCGCATGGTTTAATAGACCGAGGGTACAGATTCTTAACCCTCAAAAAATATTTCTGCACCTGACCCCTGCCGGGCTCTGTAGCTTTGTGCTTCTGCTTGTGTGAGAACAGCTTTATTGGTTGTTGATTGATTTACGTCACAACGAATACACTAGGACTTGCGATAATATCAAACATGTTTGATTCAAAAGACTACAGATAGACTGTCATAAATCGGGTCCCCAACTGCAGATTATCCCCTTCCACAAACCACATTAGAAGCAAAGAAAATGTTGATCCCACTCGGACAGTCGGAGTTTCCCTCCTGCCTCGTTCATGCAAACATATGGGGGCTGAAGCCCCGCCCCTCATCCGCGTGCACACACAAGCGTCAAAACAGTATCACCTGAATGAAGCTGAAAAAAATGATGGCATTGAAAAAAGGATTGGCATTGTAAAAAAGATTGGCATTGTAAAAAAGATTGGCATTGTAAAAAAGATTGGCATTGTAAAAAAAGATCGGCATTGTAAAAAAAAAATCACTTTCAATACAAAAATTTTCACTAGATTTATTTCCGATTCAAAATTAATATTTTCAGTTACAATAATATTTTTCAATGCCAATATTTATTTTCAGTTTCATTTCAAGGTGATACTGTATTGATCCCATAATTTACCACCATTCACTCCTGGATAAACCTGTATTTTTATTGCAATACATCTCCACACCTTTTCAATAGCCTCTCATAGTGACACATTTTTACTTTGACCATTACATTCGAGCCAGCGCTTCAGTTCTGGCAATCGATAATTAGCAGGGTTGCCATCAAGAAAAGGCCCTGGTCTGTCTTTCTCCATCAAAACAACCTCCATTTTATATTTGCTCATTTGCTAGATGCATTTAAAATTCACATATAATTTCTGCCTTCACATTGAAGTCCAAGCGCTCTGTGTTTTTTCAATTGGTAATATGGTGTTTGCCTAGCATTAGCACCCAGCACCAGTTAAGTGAATAAATTGTGACGTCAACTGTAAAGTAGGCTATTGGATGGGAGGGTGAATGCATGGGATAGACTGGATGGTTTGATGGACACACAGACAGAGATGGGTGTTTTGATAGATGGATGTTTGTGATGGATGGATGGAAACTGATTGGGATGTAAGGGTTAGATCTGGACGAATGGCAAGAAAGGATTTGGTTGGAAAGGGATGGATGGATGAAGCCTTGATTACTTTTAATTATTTCAGACTTCCAGGATACTTTCACTGCAGACACATTGAAATTAGCGTTCATTGCAGCAGATACAATGAATGCTAATGCCGATCTTGTGACAAAACAGTTTGTCAATGTGTTGATTCACTGAGAAATTGGCCTAATATTCAAATAGATCAACACAAGTGTGTGACTGTTAAGCACATTGTCGTCTTTACAGAGTCGGCTAGACAAACACACTTTTCCCTCGAGGAGAAGTGGAAAAGATTAGCTGTGAGCCCCTTCACCTCATCATTTTCTTTTCATTTCCTCCATCCATCTGACAGGAAATAATTAACCACAATCCCCACCCCAATCACAGCTCATGGTCTAATTCCTTACTCATTCTTATTTTTAAGCAGTAAATTCATCTCCGATCCTTCTGTCAGGTCCTTGCTGGACCCCCCCCCCCCCAAAATTCAGAATCAGATGCTGCTCAATTTCTGCCAGTTTCTCGATCCCTACTCTACAAGTAGATATGTTAATTCCCAATAAAAGTCTATCAGAAAAATGAGGGCAACAGCACAGATTATGTTCCACGTTGAGGGAAGCTATTTTTAGGTGCGTGATGGTTGCAATAAAGTCTAGGGAAGGTTATGGATAACATGACCAAGTTTCATTATCAGCAATAAGAAAATGTCTTCTGGTTTTTTTCACCTTTCCACCAACAGTGAATAACACACACACTGCTTGTCACACAGCAGATTGTAGCCTCACTTGGACAATAAGCTCTATTGTGGGAGCTGTCAAAGAGAAGCCAAGCAGGCCGCTAGCGTTGGCTGCCGCTCGTGTGTGTGTGAATATGGGGGATAATAGCGCTACATGCCCAGAGCTGCCATCATTTCACAGGGAACAGTGTGTGAAAGACAGGAAAGAGGCAGCCACACACACACTGCAACACACAAACACAGCATCGCTATCATACTGAGCCATATGCTGACCCCAGCCTCAGTGCAGCTATCTCTGCCAATCAACTACTACAGAGGGGGACAGCTCACACACACACTCACACACAGCAATCCTGAGAGTGAAACGGACATGCAAACTCCATCACGTGCAAGAGTATCACTGGATAGGTGATGTATATTTAAAATTTCATCCACACACAAACACTTGCTGGCAGTATTTGTGTGAGCGGTGGTCTGTTTGTGCAGCAGCTTAGCATCACTCCAACATTGTTCCCCAGAACCACAATCACCCAGAAGCAGATGGAGGACCGCCAGAGATGCTGTGTGTATCTTCACACACAAACAGAAAAGCAATCACACACAATTACACACTGATCTCTGTATTATAAAACCACAACTGCAACTCAAAGAAAAAGTTTTGCTGACAAAACAGAGCTTCAGCAAGAAATATTCTCATACTCGCTTGAACTGAATGACTGCAGAATTCATAAATTAGTTTTACTCTTCAGATGATATAGATTTTAATCAATAACTGGGATCACTTCTGCACCTTCCTTGAATATATTAAGATATTATAGAAGTGGAGGGCATATTACAATTAAAGAAACTGTACTATGAAATATCCATGTCACAGATTTCTTCAAAAAAAAATAATTAATACTTATGAAACTCCTCTTTCATCACCATCATCCTTTATTTGTATAGCGCTTTCAGTGGCCAAATGGCACCCAAAGCGCTGAACACTTCATAACCATACAGATATGGCAAACAGTACAATAAAAACCAACAAAACCCCTATAAATCCAGAATAAAACCAGAAATATGTACAGAAAAAAAAAACAGATTCAAATTTATTGAGTAGACCCAAAGGCAACAGTATAAAAGTGTGTCTTTAGCTGCTTCTTGAAAAGTGACAGCGTTGGCGCACGCCTGACAATGAGAGGTAACCCATTCCAGAGCCTGGGAGCCGTATGTGAGAAAGCTCGACCCCCCTTTGAAGAGCATTTAATGCATGGGACCACTAACAAATTGTGGTCACTAGAGCGCAGCGTGCGGGGGGGAGCATACAGAGCAAGAAGATCCACCAAATATGATGGCGCAGTGCCCTGGAGGCAGTTAAAAACATAAACAAGAATTTTAAATTGAGTCCTGTAAGAAATGGGTAGTCAGTGGAGGGAGGCCAGGACTGGTGTGATATGCTCATAGCGTTTAGTGCCTGTTAAAAATCTGGAAGCAGAATTCTGCACAACCTGGAGCCGATTAAGCGAAGCCTGATTAAGACCGCTGTATAAGGAATTACAGTAGTCCAGGCGAGAAGTAACAAAAGCATGGACAACTGTTTCCAGGTGGGCACGGGACAACAAACGCTTAATTTTCGCCAGGCGACGAAGATGAAAGAAACACGACTTAACAACCGTTAATATGGGCATCAAACTTAAGACCTGAGCCCAGTTTGACCCCAAGATTGGTGACCAGGTCTTTCTGAAAAACAGCCAGCTGGTCAAGGTCTGAGCATCTAGTATTAGGATGAAAGACAATAGCCTCTGTTTTGTCTTCGTTCAGGTTCAGGAAGCTGTTAGCCAACCAAGCATTTACGTCCTCTAGGCAAGCTAAGAAGGTTTTAACAGCACTGTCAGAACTCTTTGTCAAAGGGCAGTAAATTTGGCAGTCATCAGCGTATAGGTGAAAGCTAACTTTATGCTTACGAAATATTACACCTAAGGATAATAAGTAAGAGAAGAGAAGGGGGCCATGGATAGAACCTTTTGGCACACCCCAGGACAGGTCGGAAGAAGCTGATGAGGAGTCACCAATCTTCACATGGAAGCTTCTACCAGTCAAGTAAGACCTAACCCAGTCCAGAGCAAGGCCAGACATCCCTACCCACTGCTCTAGGCGGGTTAGCAGGATGGCATGGTCGACTGTATCGAATGCAGCAGATAAGTAGAAGAAGCAACACAGCATCCCCTCGATCGTTAGCTATGAATACATCATTTAAAATTTTTTAAAGCGCAGACTATGACCCGCCCTGAATCCAGATTGTACATAATCATAATGGCAAAATTGGTAAAGACGAGACATGAATGGAAAAACTTCACAGCTTCTAAATTATGTTTATCAAACGAGTCCAAAGTTGATTGTGAGCCCATAATTTGCAGGGTTTTGTAGAAAATGTTCCTTTATCAAAAACCGATTTGGACGTCGTGGCCCCAACCTGGGGTTGGGCTTTGGTGGCTTTGGGTGGTAACTCCTGATGGCGGCATGCGGTGCCTTAGGGGGGTTGCACTGACGAAAACCCCCCAAAAAAACCAAAATCGATTTCTTACAGATCTCTTAAAGTTGTAACAGACGTTTAATTTTCATTCTATACAAGATCTTAAAGAAAGCTTTTCTGTAAAAGGAGGAAACGTCCTTTACTCAGAAACGGAACATGTGAAAACTCAGTTTTTACATGCAATTTTAATAAAACTAAAGATTTATAATAATGATATATATATATATATTATCTTGTTCATGTGGTGGCTTGTTTGCACTAATTTAAAGGTTGCATTTGTCACTATATATTAATCTAAAAAGATGTACATTTTAGTTTACAAATGTAAAACAGTTGCAGCTTTTAGTCTTATTATCTAATTCATATCTATAAATATTCTTACCTAGCAACAACTTAAGCTACACTGTGTGTTATAATGTGGAGTTGATCTGATTTAAATTATATCATGTACTAAGTTCAAGATATGACACCAATCTATCACTCAGCGGGCAGCTCCTCTCTTTCATCTGGTCTAATCAAAGGAATGCATTGATGGTGGTATGCTCCCCTACGCAGAACAGAGATCTGCTGCTGTGTTTGCACAAGTTATCAGAGGCCAGAGAAAGTTCCCTTAAACTGGTGGAGGATGCATTTTCATGTGGGGAGTTTTGGACTGGACCTTCTTCCTGCAATGAGCTGATATTGCGAGAGTGAGCCATGCTCGCACACAGCTGCCCCAGCAGCCTGGCACCCGAGTGCTTTTGGATGGCTCTAGTCATGGTGAATGAAAGATCAGAGGCAGAGAAAAGGCAGATGGACTGCCCTGAGCGCCAAGAGACCGAGTGAGGGAGGGAAGAGGGCAGACAGGAAGAGGGAAAGAAAAAAATGGCAGTTATCACTGACATACTTTGCCCCGCCAACCTGCCCTTCGTCTCCCTATTCCTCCACTGTGCAAGCCCCTCAATAGGATCCCTCTTTGTCACAGAGCAGCACAATGAATGACACACAAGCACACATCTTATTGCGACACTCCATGCATTTATTTTATTCTTTCCTATGTGAACAATGTCAAAACTTCCTGGTATGTTTGCTAAACGTTACTGGTTACACAGACACAAAAAGGTCAAGATTAAGACTTTGAAGGTCTTAAAAAGTTTATTTATATGAATAGAGGACAAACGAGACAGTTAATCAGTAAACAGGCAAATTATCAACAGATTAACTCAATCTCTGAAATCTGACTCCGTCTGGTGCTTCATGATTTCCTAATGTTGCATTGACTGAAATTGATTAAATTTTCTTAAAGCTCTGACCTGCCCATTGTAATTTTGGTAGATCTGGATTGCGTTGTAAGAGCTTTCTGAGCTTTGATTGTGTTTATAGTAAAACAATTGATCAATTCTGCGACGCAGCACCAGGTGCTGCGCTGAGGAAGATTAACTCACCATGGCATTCTCAATGTTAGGAGTGGCTCCAACTCGGCAACCAAAAGTATTTTCTGATTAATTAAATTAATAATCATTTTGGCACTTGCAGGCACTCAGAGTAATAAACGTTCATCAACACATAAACTTGTTACCTAAATATAGAAGGAAAATAAAAAGGCACAGTAATGTCACTATGAAAGTCAGAATTTTTCCCTATTCATCCCAATATAATAAATTGCTTTTTACATAATTAGACCTAAATAACATTTATTTTGATACCAAAAGGTATTTAAAATAGCAAATGCAGGAAGCAGAGGACATTTGTCAAGAAAATATTTTATGTTAACTAGCGACAGGTGCTCTCCCCCTACGAGGGCAATTGGACGGGGGGGAGGGGTGTGCTGGGGGGGGGACTCAACCTGGGTGTCTAGTGTCCTTTGTGTTCTGAGAGTAGAGCGAATGTCAGGGTGGGTTTAGTTCTCCTTCTGGGATGGGGCTGGAGGGACTGCCTTGGGGTCCGTGGGGCTTGGTGGTGCTGTTGCCGTGGGCCCCGGGTCGAACGTGCCATGGCCTCCCTCCCCTGGTGGATCCCGGTGGGGGTCAGTGGGGGAGCTGGCTCCCTGGGAAGACATTTTGTCTCCCAGTCCTTCCCTCACCATCCCCGGACACCTCTCTCCACCCGCTCCATCACTTTACCACTCATATAGGGTCTTGGGGCATGGGCACATCACTGGGGTGCGAGGAGGGGTTTCCCTCCTCGCTATCCCGTGGCGTCCTGGGTCCCAATTTTAATATACAACTTAGACACTCCCACTTATAACATTTTCATGCGACACACATGTATGGACTTTGGGGTGGGCACACTTTTCGGCATCCAGAGGGGGAGCGGTTCAATCAGCTTCACCTCTGGTGCCGGTGCCCACTGTTAAACCACATACAGACACTGAGGGCTCGGGGTGGGGGTTGGGGGATGTGTGGCTGCCTTCCCCAAGTCCCACCCCTGTTTTAAATGCACATTATTACAACACGCATCAACACCATACTCGAGCGGGAGGACAGAGACTAGGGGTCTTCTCACACCCCTGTTCGCTACGGGCCATCAGGGGTTGGGGTCCGGAGGAGGAACAGGTGGTCTGGTCGGGGTTCTGGGCTGTCGGGCTGCCTCGCCACTGTGGGGCCCTTGGCGGTCTGCTTGTCTCCGTCCTAGAAGGTAGGGGGTCCATCTCCCGGGTCCGGGGGCTGGTGGTTCTACTGGGGCATCGGTACCTGCACCTGGGAGCATGAAGTGTGTATGGGGTGTGTGAGTGAGGGTACAGCGTCCTTTCTTTGGTGTCTTGGTGAGTCAGTGAGAATGTATGTGTTTAAGAGGGAGGGGTGCCCTCTCACCTGGCGCACCTCAGGCCTTACATTTAATGGTGGGCCCATTTCCCCTCCGTCACTACCCACCAGTGACGGATGCCCCTGCCTACTGGTGCGTCAGTGGTCAATCCGGTTCGGACCTGGTGCATGCCTGGCCAGGCCTGGGGGGGCCTGTGTGTCGGTCGGCCGATGCGCTGGGCCGATATCTTCCTTTGGTTGGTTGGGGCACCTCTTTTAGGGGTGCCAGGTTTGGGATTGTTAGGTGGTGCCTGCTCGGTGGCTCGGCGGGATACGGATCGAGCGTCTCTGCTCGTTCAATCACCTGTTCTGTGCGCACCGTGCGTGGTCGGTTAATTGGCGGGTTGGACCGGCCCTGGCCTTTATTGGATGCCTGGTCTCGGCACTCTTGTGTTTACAGATATATCCTGGGCTGAGGTTATCATTACTAGAGCTTGATTTATCGGTACCATGAGTTTTTCTGTGACACTGTTGTTGAATTTTTATATCCATTTTTGTGTGATGTGGTTGTTTAGTTCTAAGTTCACGATGTTTGGTTTGTTTTGTCGATGTTCGTTTTTTGTTTCGTTTTTTCCCCTCTCTCTGGGTATGGAGGCAGACTTCAATGATTTCCTGTGTTTTCTTTGTTCCCATTCCTCTCTTGTATTTTCAACTCACCCTCTCTCATGACTTTTTGTTTCCTACCTCTCTTCTTCATCTTCTTTCTTTCTTCCCCTTAATTTTCCGTCTCCGGGTCCATAACATCAGGAAATAAAACCCCCAGCAATTCATAATAAAGATTTTTCGCACATATATCAAGTGGAGGACTATAGCAAAAGCTGTACTGCTCCGCTTCTGAAAGTAAATCTGTTGGGCTTCTACTTGGTACTCAGACACAAATTCTGAGCTCCACACTGCCAAACAGGACAAAAAAAAATAAAAAATAATCATAATAATTGTGCTTAGCATTCTTCAAACCACACTCAAGTTTATGGTTATTGTCCCTAACAATTTTAAAAACAAACTGACACCCTCGTTTATGCTCAAGAAACTATTTGGTGCATGCGAGAAAAGAAAAAGAAGAAGAAAGAAAAAAAAAGAAGAAAAAAAAGAAGAAAATATTTTATGCTTGAAATCATTTTTGATACTGCTGTTGCAAAAGATTATGAAAAGTATAAATATTTGTTGAAAAATTGCTTCAGGCAAATTTTTTTCAGTAGCAGATCTACTTGTCTATCTGTTGGTTAATCTGTCTGTTTTTAAAACATTCATCAGTAATTCTCATATGTGTCTACACTTTTTTCATGTCAGGATTTTTCAATTTTTTCAGTGTCGTTTAAAGCTTAAACATTTAAGGTAACTGAATTCATTTTAGATATTTTAATCATGGGAAAGTTGATGGATGTATGAAGAAATGAAAAACTATTTAGAATGAATGAAGAGAGACGGATGGTTGGAAGGATGGGGAGGTAGACAGGATGGATGGACGGACATCTAGGGGAGTAGTCGTCATGAGGTCTGGATTGGCCAATCAGAAGCGGACTTGGGGTAATGTGAAAGCACATCACATTAGATAACCAGTGATAAATGTACTCTAGCATTTAAAAAAAGAACTATATTAGAGATCATAAAAGTCTTTCCCTTTAGCCACCTCATGACTCAGGCTGTTTTTCACATTCATCCAATTCAAACATGTTATTATTTCAACTTATTAAAAAACAAATTCATCCATTCGTCTTGGTAGGAAAGTTTTACATCTGCTGTCAAAGACACCAGGTTTTACACAAACAGACAACAAGCTGGGTTGTGAAAAAACGAATTGTTTTACACAACGGGCTCACTAACGGTGTGAAGAAGAGTTTGTATTGACTTAGTGTAACGTCTCGCGAAGCCATTAGAAATGAAGAGTTATTGTAGCTGAACAGTCAATTCTGAGGAGTGTGTGCACAACATGTTTAAGTTAAAACCTATATATGCACTTCTTATTTAAATTACCCCCATTACAAGGATGCTATGGTTTACTTAAATCATCTCAATGCATCCCTTAATTTTATAGTAGGTTTGTGTAGGCACAAAAAAAAGAGTAACGAATAACAAAGAAATCAGAAAATTGTCATAAACAGACAAAGAACAACATTCACTAAGATAAATAAATGGGAGCTGGTGGAGGTCTGGAAGGAAAGAATTAAAGAGGGAAAAGCAGGAATGTTGGGATGGATAAGAAGAGACGTAAAAGAAGATAGAGTTGGAGGGAGTTGAGGGATAAAAAGAAGCAAAAAGAAGCAGAGAAGTGGTGACAGAGGAGAGCAGTGAGCGTAGCAGAGACATGGGGAGTCAATAATGACTGATTACTGTAATTCAGCCTGTCAGAGACATCGACCTGCTGCTTACCACCGATCAATACACACCGGGACTCTCACCAACTCACACACAAACACTCAGGAAGACACATACAAGACACGTGTGTCATCACATGCAGACTGTCACCAACATATAAAACAGACCAACTATAAAACCAAAGAAAGACAAAAACATTAAGGTGCACAGATGTCTGCACAGTGAAAGTGAGTCACACAACAAGCTAACACAAAACAGGACAAATATGCAAAAGAAGGTGGAAACGAGCTGGAAATTTCTGTTTTATGGGTAGGAAGATTTTATTTCCACTATCTATCCTATTTTGCCAATTAGTCAGTTAATTTAGGAGAAAAGCAGATGAAGAGAGAAAAAGCTAAAGCAAAAGCAAGAAACATAGAACAAGGAGGAAATGAACACGATGGCATGGGGAGAAAGGGTAAAGGAGAAAAAAAGGAAAAGAAAAACAAATCAGAAAGATGTGAGAAGACCGAAGAAAACAAAAGAAAAACGGAAAGTCGAGTCTTCCTTTTTTACATCTTTTTCTTAAGGACACCCAGAAGAGATTTTGCTCAGATTATTCTCAATCAAATCTTTAAATGAAAGACGTGCACATTTTTCATTCTGCTTGGGTTTGTGAACAATATTTGTTTTAGAGGTTGCAGAGCTGCTTATCTTCACAGGCAGATAAGTGTTTGACTCTAAAATTTACATTATTAAATCTATCTTTAACTCTTCTCTTTATAATAATGAGGTTATCTTACAAACTAGGCTTTTATAAACTTATATTAAATAAGACCAAAAGGATTTCTAAGAAATTATTTGTTATTGTCTACAGAATCATGAAAGAGATAGTTGACTTGACAGTTGTCCAGCAGAAATCGCCTCCATCCACAAGAAGGGTACAACACATAGGTCATTGCTAAAGAAGCTGGGGCTACATCCTAGGATATTAATGGAGGGTTAAGTGGAAGGAAAAACTGTGGTAGACAATGTGCACAAGTAACAGAGATAACTGTGGCTAACGGTAGAGCTTCAAGAGTCACCACACATAGATGTATCCAAGACATGGACTGCAACCATCTCAATCCTTGTGTTAAACCACTCTGGAACCAGAGGCAAAGTAAGAAGCATCTTACCTGGGCTTTGGAGAAATAGCCCAGTCTGGTCCACAGTGGTTTATCAAGTATGAAGATCCTGATTTCCCTTTTCAGCAGGATTTTAATCAATACGACATCCCTGTACTTGATTAGCCAAGAAAACCCCAGAGAGAGACAACGGAGCAGTGTCAAGAGGAACATGGGACAAATAAAACCCAATCAAGTACTGAGCGTGTGAAACTCAAAAAATTAGAATATTGTGCAAAAGTTCATTTATTTCTATGATTCAACTGAAAAGGTGAAACTAATATATGATATAGACTAATTGCATGCAAAGTGAGATTTTTTAAGGCTTTGTTATAATTTTGATGATTATTGTTTACAGCTAAATCAACTTTTGCACGATATTCAAATTTTTCGAGTTTCACCTGTATACTGAACAATCAACTGACATACTTTTCAGTGGGCTGACATTTCTGTATAACAACATCACAGCTTACAGTAAATTAAATCTTGGCATTTAAACTTAGAATATTTTTTGGTAGAGGGCATTTGCTGGTTAAAGTCCAGGCTGCCTGTGGATTTTAACGCAGTTTAATAAGTTACAACCAAGCAATCGAACTTTGCCTTTTAAGATGAAGAAGTTTGCAGAAAGATGGAGAGAAAGTCCCTCGGACAGCGTCATTATGAAATAAAATGGCTGGAACTGAAGTTTCAAGGAAATTTTTACCTTACAAATCAGAGTGTCTCTTTGGGTTGCACATTCATTGAAAAAGCTGGTTGTGGATGCACTTATTGTAAACAGAAGTGTTCGAAAATTGTGAGTGTAATTATCAGTACGTGCAAATGTGGACACTTGTGTGGAGGTGTGTGTGTGTGTGCATGACTGTCTATGAGACCACAGAGCAAAGCCTCTCATTTAGAAACTGAGCTACAGAGGAGATTCATCAATAAGTATCGACTTCTGGCTTCTTCAAACCGAGCTACCATCACATCGGATCAGGCAAACTGTACACGCACTCGTCCGTTTCTCTCTTCCCCCTTCACACTTGGATACACGCAGCAATACACAGACAACACATACCCTGTACCTTCCTGCGCACCGCTAAAATGTACTTCAGACTAAATACAGCTCTATCACAGGAGCAAACACCACTGGACATTGATTCTCGACTGTTACTCCTCAAGCTGAGCATCAAACAACATTCTCACTCAAACATTTAAGACGATTTCAGTAGCACGCCACAGAACAAAGTTATAGTAAGAACTTAAACTAAAAAAAGCAGTCTCCAAACTCTGCATCTAGTAGCTGAACATAAGTTGTTCACAGATAAAAGACGGGATATTTTACAATCTTGTAAAACCTGCTGGTGATAGCAGAACTGATGTTTTATTCTTTACTTTTATGACAATAGAGCTTTTTCATTTGGTAACCTGCTTCATTTTGTATCAAACTTAGCACATATTCTCAATCACTCTTGTGTAAAAGAAGAAAATCCGTTTATCTTGTCATGGTATGTCAGGCTTGCCGTCTGCCTGAATGCAGATTTTGCAAAAGCAACACAGATGTTATAGACATAAGAATCGCACATACCCAGTAAAATCCTGAAAGTCCTGCAACTTTTATTTTTCCAAAATGTGTGTTACACTAAAGGTGGGAAATCATTCGTCATAATTTGGAATGATAAAAAAAAACTTTTGTTCAATGTATGTGCAGCTAAGATCAAAATAAAAGGCCATCTATAAAAAAGGGGGTTTCACATTCATAGTTGACAACCTTAAACATCTCTGGGAATCACATAAAAATAGCAAAAACAACCCAGTGAAAACTATGGGAAGTTGCATATGGTGGAACATTGACTGAAAACAGGGAAGGTTAGGAGGGAAATGTCAGTCTTAGTGACGTACCTTTAGCTTTCCATACTGATAGCCAAGTTTCAAAGGATACAAGTTCTGGTAGAGAGGAATGAGCGATTTGAGAGCTCGACTTGCATTGATAGCTGTGGCTCTGACCATGGTGGATAAAATCTTCATGTCCACTATGGCACCATCAAACAGTGGCCCAAAGAATGGCACCTAACAGAAACAGGGGGGGGGGGGGGGGGGGGGGGAGTGCAGCTTAAAAACGAAATATCTAAACTTCATGAAATAGAAGACAATCTGGAAGCTACCAGCCAAATAATGACTGACAACAGATTTTTATAATGATACAACATTCGATTCAGGCAATGGCTTTCTGATTTAATTCAATATTTTGCTTGTGGAATCCACCAAAGAGAATAACGTCAGGCTTTTATTGGGTTTGTTTGTGGACCAGGTCTCGAAGCCAAGCCCGCTGTGGCTGAATATATGTGCTTTCAGGACAACAACAGAAGCCATATCTTATCTTACTTGTTCTTGGATTCGGGATAATTCAATATTTTTGCTTGCAGAATGAATGAAGGAGAATATGATTATGTCATTAGTGCTGTGGTATCCATGTCATACAGAAAAAAAGACAGCTTTTTATTGTGTTTGCTCTTGTTTGAAATAGAGTTGTGCCATCAGTGCTGCGGCATTAATGTCTGTGGGTTTTAGACTGATACATTAACCAGATGAAAACATATTTGTGTAATCTAGAAAAAAAACAAACATAAATTCAAATAAGAAACCCCCGCACATTTACAGTCTAACTCCTCCTAAACTCCTAAATCAGCTTTCAGAGTCTTATGATCTTTACAAAGTGGACCAAGAAATATAGAACAGATCATTAATAAGTTCAATTGTTTCATCTCGATCAATGAAAACCCATTTTGATACCCCACCTTTGTAACTGTTGGAATCATTCCTCAGTTTTCTTAAACTGAATCCAAATTGCATTTAGTATCTCATAATATAGTACTTTGCAAACATATGCTACCCCTTGAACTTTTTCACATTTTATCACATCACAAACGTTATTTTATTTTATTGGGATTTTATGTGATAGACCAACACAACACACTACATAGTTGTGAAGAGGAAGAAAAAGAAATGCTCATATGTTTTCATAAAAATCTGAAAAGTGTGGTGTGTATTCAGTCTCTTTGAATGAATATTTTGCAGAACTGCCTTTTGCTGCATGGAGAGCTACAAGGGCACCTCTCTACTAGCCTCAGAAGGATTCTGAATTGAGATCTGCATGTAAGCCAAAGTGTTGGCGCTTTGTTTCCCCTGATCATTTGATACTTTTTTTTATTACCAAGCCCTGCTTAAAACTTATTTACAATTTCATCCCTGACTTCTCTGCTGTGTTCCTTGGTCTTCATGATGCTGCTTGTGCACTGCTTCTTTTCTGTAAAAAGCCTCTAAGGTCTTCACAGAAGAGCTGTATTAACAGGGAAATAAATGATACAGTTGGAAAATGTTTATTACATAGGTGACTTCTGAAAGTAATTCAATTAAATTCATTAATTTAAAAAAACATTAATACCCAAGGGAAAATAAATGTAACTCATTCTATTCAAGTTTCTTTAAAAGAATGATCTCCTGTAGAGGTATTTTTTTCTAGCAGATCTGAAAGAGCTTTTGGCTGAGACTGAATAAATTCAACTAGTTTAACTGACCTTTTCAATGGTTTGCACTGGATTTTATTTTGGTGTATCGAAGGGGAAGGTGTTGAGAAAAAAAAGTTCACACCACACTTTTTAGATCGTTATTCATATCGAGTTGGAAATCAACGTATAATTTTTCTTCCGCTTCATAATTATGCTAAATTTTGATCAATTACACAAAATCCAAATAAAATCCATTAAAGTCTGTGGTTGTAAAGCGACAAACCTATCACTGCCAAGGTATACAAGTACTGTTTATACATAAAGGGAACTAGAATTTTAGTTTGTTCCAACTTTCCATATCTCACTAGAAACCATATGGATAAGTGAGTTTACTAATAAGTTTGCTCATAATAAATATAGTTCTGTATAACTTACTGAAACTATATTGAATTTAAAAGCTAAAGTAATGATTAAATATGGAAGGAAAAAGCAATCCCTGGGAATTCTAGACCAATCAGAAACATTTAACAGCTCCCCAATTAAGCCAAAACATCTCAAAAGCATTAATTTCTTACAAGCGGATGTGTTTCAGAGGCTTAATATCTTTCCTAGTGGTTCGTAGTACCATTGGTCCAAATAAAACTGGACTTTAGATACTTAACCCATAAAAGACTGCAAGAGTGCTCGGATCTGGATAAAATTTCTTGATAAGTAAACAAGAGGTGACATCCACAGAGCCCTGTCTTAACTACTCTAATTGGCCAATGATTTTTTTTTTCAATTACTCCCCAGCAAAATGTTGCATGTCTGATTAGAGCAGTGGGGAACTACAGTTGGGGCCAAAAGTTTTGAAAATGACACAAATATTAGTTTTCACAAAGTTTGCTGCAAAACTACTTTTAGATCTTTGTTTCAGGTGTTTCTGTGATGTACTGAAACATGATTACAAACACTTTAAACATTTCAAAGGCTTTTATTGACAATTACATGACATTTAGGCATAGAGTCGGTATTTGCAGTGTTGGCCCTTCTTTTTCAGGACCTCTGCAATTCGACTGGGCATGCTCTCAATCAACTTCTGGGCCAAATCCTGACTGATAGCAACCCATTCTTTCATAATCACTTCTTGGAGTTTGTCAGAATTAGTGGGTTTTTATTTGTCCACCCGCCTCTTGAGGATTGACCACAAGTTCTCAATGGAATTAAGATCTGGGGAGTTTCCAGGCCATGGACCCAAGATTTCAACGTTTTGGTCCCCGAGCCACTTAGTCATCACTTTTGCCTTATGGCACGGTGCTCCATCGTAGTGGAAAATGTATTGTTCTTCACCAAACTGTTGTTGGATTGTTAGAAGAAGTTGCTGTTGGAGGGTGTTTTGGTACCATTCTTTATTATTGGCTGTGTTTTTGGGCAAAATTGTAAGTGAGCCCACTCCCTTGGATGAGAAGCAACCCCACACATGAATGGTCTCAGGATGCTTTACTGTTGGCTTGACACAGGACTGATGGTAGGGCTCACCTTTTCTTCTCTGGACAAGCCTTTTTCAAGATGCCCCAAACAATCGGAAAGAGGCTTCATGGGAGAATATGACTTTGCCCCAGTCCTCAGCAGTCCATTCACCATACTTTCTGCAGAAGATCAATCTGTCCCTGATGTTTTCTTTGGAGAGAAGTGGCTTCTTTGCTGCCCTTCTTGACACCAGGCCATCTTCCAAAAGTCTTTGCCTCACTGTGCGTGCAGATGCGCTCACACCTGCCTGCTGCCATTCCTGAGCAAGCTCTGCACTGGTGGCACTCCGATCCCGCAGCTGAATCCTCTTTAGGAGACGATCCTGGAGCTTGCTGGACTTTCTTGGACGCCCTGAAGCCTTTTTAACAAGAATTGAACCTTTCCTTGAAGTTCTCGATAATCCTATAAATTGTTGATTTAGGTGCAATTTTAGTAGCCACAATATCCTTGCCTTTGAAGCCATTTTTCTGCAATGCAATGATGGCTGCACGCGTTTCTTTGCAGGTCACCATGGTTAACAATGGAAGAACAATGATTTCAAGCATCACCCTCCTTTTAACATGTCAAGTCTGCCATTCTATAACCCAATCAGCCTGACATAATGATCTCCAGCCTTGTGCTCGTCAACATTCTCACCTGAGTTAACAAGACGATTACTGAAATGATCTCAGCAGGTCCTTTAATGACAGCAATGAAATGCAGTGGAATTTTCATGCCAAAGAAGTACTGTGCAATTCATCTGATCACTGTTCATAACATTCTGGAGTATATGCAAATTACTATTATAAAAAAACTTAAGCAGCAACTTTTCCAATTTCCAATATTTATGTAATTCTCAAAACTTTTGGCCACGACTGTAATTGTCATCACCGGAATAAAATGATTAGTTGAAATAACCTGCAGTTTTCAGACGATTCTTTGAATGTATTGAAATACCAAACATCATTTGAGCTGCCAAGATTTTTTTAAATGTATTTAATTTTTTGTACCTCTGGCTTCTTGAGTATTTGGATGGAATACATGTGGTTCTTCATGGGGTAGATGATGATCAACACATCCCCAAATTCAGTAGGGATGATTCCTCGGCGATAGTCTCTGGAATGTTCAGACCAAATGATGTGGACTTCGTCGTTGCCCAGGTGTCGGAGCTAGAGAGTTGGGAGAGGGGTAAAGATTGATGGCAAGGAGCAAGACAGTGAAGGGGAATTAATAATCCGACCAAAGCAGAAGAACACTATGAGAAATCATTGGTTACAATGCAAACAAAGTACATGCAGAGAGATGGTTTTACAAATAAACGGGATAGCCTGTATCCATCAAAAGCCAAGGCTTTTGATTTGGAGAGCATGTGCATGTTATAGGTGGCCCTGAGAATGATGGAGTGACTGTGAGAAGATGGAGAGTCGTCGACAAGACAGAGTGAAGCCCTGGGAAGATGGAATACAGGCGGGAAGACAGATGGGATCATATGTGACGCTGTGAGCAGGTTCCAGTCAGAGCTGGTGACAGCGTCGTCATTAACCTTGAAGTCTGCCAACACACACCCACACACACAGCGTACTCTTCAGTTTTTAGGTTTGTCAAACACCTTCAGATTGATGGCCCCAAGTGAAATAATGATGCCATTTCCTTTCAAACATTTATACTTTATTCCTATATTTATTATTTTAGGTCAATACTTTTATCTTTATGTTTGGTTCCAAAGCAGCAAACAGTCTTGTTTTTTTAAAGTTGCAAAGAGCAATAATATGTTTCGCTTTTGGGAGTTGCTCAAGAGTTTCTCTTTGTACTTTTGTCAGTTGTATTTATTTGAAACTGTTTTAGTCCAATATCTGACAATTTTTAGGATTTTTTTTATAAGCCACTTAACTCTGAACTATTAACCTTTTTTGTTCTAGCTTAGATTTTGCTGTTTAACGTCCGCTCAACTGAGTTTAACAACATGTATACCATATACAAATTGCAATTTTCTTCCCTTCTGAACTGAACTGAAAGAGTCCTGCAAATCTTCTCAGCACAAAAATTTAGCACCTTTTTTTGCTTTGTTAACACATACTGAACAGTGGTCTTATGTTATAAATAAATGCATGAAGGTAAATTAAAGAAAAAGCCCATACACATTTTCTTTTTCTAAAATGCTGCGTTAGTTTTACACTGGAAGTATTTGAGTTTTTTCCTCAGTCTTTGGGATCATGGATGGGTGGTTGACGCACTCCTGGAATGATTTTGGTAGACTGGCCACTCCTGGAAATGTGTATCACTGCTGCACGTTTTCTCCTCACAGACCTATCTCCTATCTCACAGACAGGACTTTTATGGTAAGTTTAGATACCTGCTCCTCTAGGGTCCATAGGATTACATGTGGTGTGCCCCAGGGTTCGATTTTAGGCCCAGTGCTTTTTAACCTGTATATGCTCCCTCTTGGCAGCGTCATCAGAAGACATGGAGTCAACTTTCACAGTTATGCTGATGATACACAGCTGTACATCTCCATGTCTCCCGATGACACACGGCCAATGGATGCACTTTTTAACTGCATTTTAGACATTAAATCCTGGATGGTAGAACACTTTCTCCAGCTCAACCAGGACAAAACTGAAGTTTTAGTCATCGGTCCTGAGGCTCAGAGAGAGAAACTTTTACCAAAACTACAATCACTGTCTTTTAATCCTTCTTTACTAGTGAAGAACTTGGGCGTGATTTTTGACTCTGAGCTGACTTTTATTCTTCACATAAAAAATATTACTAAAATAGGTTTTTATCACTTAAAGAACATTGCCAGAGTCCGCCTCATTCTCTCTTGGGCCAATACGGAGACACTGATGCATGCTTTTATCTCCAGTAGAATTGATTACTGTAATGCTTTCTGGTCTTCCCAAAAAGAGTATATCAGGTTTACAACTACTACAAAATTCAGCAGCACGTGTCCTGACGAAGACCAGGAGGCAGGAGCACATTACACCGGTCTTAAAATCATTGCATTGGCTCCCCGTACATTTCAGGATCGACTTTAAGGTACTTTTAATGGTTCTTAAGTGTCTTAATGGTCTTGGGCCTTCTTATCTCTCTGAACTGCTTTTACCATATAAACCTTCGCGGTCTCTGCGCTCCTCTGGCAGCCGTCTCCTTGTCACCCCAAAAGTCAGGACACACACGCATGGCGAGGCGTCTTTCCAGTTTTATGGCCCTCACCTCTGGAACAGGCTGCCAGAGGACCTCAGGGCCGCAGAGAACCTTCATGTTTTTAAGAGCAGGCTCAAGACTCACCTTTTTAGTTTAGCTTTTAACTGATTATTATTTATTACTGTTTGTTTAATTGCTCTGCATGTTTTATATGATTATATTTTTATCAGTTTTACTATTTAATCTTCTGCTGAGACTGCTGAAGGAGGAGCAGCTGCTCTCTGTCTCTCTCCAGATCCGTTCACTTATTTTCTTTTATTTTCTTTTCTGTTTGCTTTTCTTGTTTTCTTTCTTAACCTTTTCTTAGTTACTTTATTTTCCCAGCCCCTGGAGTTACTGTATTGGACCAGATCTCTTCTTGGATTACTTTTCTATGGACTTATCAACATGGCTTTTTGCTCAGCTGAGGATTTTGAAAAACTGCTCCACAGAATTGAGGGCATTGAAACGAAGCTACGTCGTCTGGAAATTAATTTTGATCTCCACGCTGATTATGGACAAAATGAAACAACTTTACCTTTACCTTTGAATACAAACAGCCCTGTGTTACATATTTCTAACCGTGTCACAGAGACTCCCTACAGGCGTCTGAGCGGCAGAACTCCGCACTACAATGAAAACTGGCCAGCTTTAAAACGCATGAAATCAACCCCAGCCTGTTCTCCGAGGAAGAAAAAACAAAAGAAACTCCAACACAGAGAAACCTCTGAACCCAGAACTGCCGCTTCTGCTAAAAGTAAACAAAAGAGGTTTCAGCCAAAAACAAGAGATATTTCTCCACCTGGAATCCCGCTGAAAAACAGATTCGCAGCCCTGAGTTCCCAGAAAGATGACGCATCCCCCGGGACCAGTCAAAGCCACCAGGAGAAACCCAGCCACATCAAACGGACACAAAAAGTAAGAGCGCCCCCGGCAAAGACTGTTATCATACAAGACGGATCAATTAATGGAATCGAGGCTTTTTGTAGCAAGAATACCAAAGTTTATAGCTGCTACAAAAATACAGTGAGAGAAATATCAGAAAAAATCCCTAAAATCTTGGACCAACATCCTGCTTTGGAAAAGCTCGTCATTCACGCTGGATCAGCAGACATCGTGATGAGACAATCAGAGATTCTGAAGAGAGACTTTTCTGATCTCCTACAGAGACTTGATGGACTTAACGTAAACATCCTCATCAGCGGACCAGTCCCTGAAGGGAATGATGAAAGATTTAGCAGACTCCGCATGCTCCATAAATGGTTGAAGAAACAATCAGCTGAGAAGTCGTTCACAATGATTAATAATTTCAAAGTATTTGGAAGTGCTAATCATCTGTTTAAAGCAGGAATGCGCTATTTGAACAGGTCCGGAGTAAGGCTGTTGGCAGCAAACATTTTTTCTTATCAACATCAGAAAGCAAAACACTTGCTCCAAAAAAGCTGACCTTGAGGCGCCCATGGATATCAGAGAACAAAAACAGCAAGTCATGATGACACCACAGGACCGAACAGATAAACAACCATCAGAGATTAAGTCTTCATCTTCCTGTGACTCAGCCACATCAAATGAGTCTCCATTTAGAAACTTTACAGACAGACTGAATGAGCAAATCAAATTTGGGACACAATTAACACCTAAACTTAGACTACACCAAACGCCTGGGACTAGTGTCCATAAGCCTGGGAGCTTCCCCCCACTGATTATTACAGATATCTGATATTTGAGGGAACCGGGCAATAAATCCACCCCTACCGTCTCCCAGAATTCACCCGGCACCCCTGAGGCTATATCAGTGATTATCAGCAGCAGGAAACATAAACCGTTAACCACACGCTCTCATATTAAACAAAATCTCAAATTGATAACCTGTCAGAAGGTTCAGCTGCCCATCATCACAATACTTAAGTTAGCTTTATTAAACATTAGATCTCTATCCGGGAAGTCTTTTCTTATCAATGAGTTCATCACTGAGCATAATTTACACGCCCTTTTTTTATCAGAAACTTGGCTAGATGAAAATAACGAAACAACTTCATTGATAGAATCCAGTCCTCCAAATTATAATTTCTTAAGCGAGAACAGAAAACACAAACGAGGCGGAGGTGTAGCCACCATCTTTCACAACTCAATGAACTTTAAAAAGGTAACTCTGGGCACGTTTGATTCTTTTGAATACCTAGCCACCCAGATAAATGAGCCTAACAAAGCGTTATTTCTAAGTTTATATAAACCACCAAAACTTAACTCTAACTTCTTTAATGATTTCAATGACCTTCTTTCTGTAATATGTATCGACTATGACCAATTAATCATCGTGGGGGACAATAACATCCATACCGACAACCCCCAAGATAGACAAGCAAAAACGTTAGATGATACTCTCCACAACTTCAGACTGATCCAGCATGTCAAACAACCAACACACAATAAAGGACACACTCTGGACTTAATTATCAGCAAAGGTTTAAATATTTCTGACATCTCTGTAATTAATATTGCATTATCTGACCATTTCTGTGTTTTCTTTCAAAGTACCATCTCTGCTAAATTATCCAGCCACAGTAAGACCACTATAAAAAAGCGTTTTCTAGGGGACAGTTCAGTAGAAACCTTTAAACGTATTTATCCTTCCACCACATCCCCCTCATCTCCAAACTCAAACTCAGTAAATAAGTTGATAGATAATTTCCTTGCGAAAATCTCAGACATCATGGATTCCATTGCTCCAACTAAAGTGAAAGTAGTCTCAGGTAGAAAGAAGTCTCCGTGGACAAGTAATCCACTGGTACGAAGTGAAAAAAGAGAGTGTCGACGAGCCGAGAGAAAATGGCGGAAAACTCGACTCCAGGTTCACTGTGAGATCTACAAAGAGAGACTGAATAGATATCAGCTAACTATAAAAGATGCTAGGGAATCGTTCTTTTCTGAAATCATCAACAGAAACATTAATAACGCACGGACTCTATTTGCAACAGTGGAAAGACTAACTAATCCTTTAGTGACAGTAGCCCCAGAACTAAACTCTACCAGGGCCTGCAATGAATTTGCCAGCTTTTTCACTGAAAAGATTCTAACAATTAGACGGTCAATCTGTACCTCAATATCGAACCCACAACCAGTGCCATCCCCAATCAACAACAATGTAGAGAAAATGTCTGAATTCCACGAATTAAACCAGAACAGCCTTGAAAAAATCATTATCCAATTAAGCTCCTCCTCCTGCTGTCTTGATATCCTACCCACAGCTTTTCTAAAGAAAGTTCTTCCTGTTATTGGTTCTGATCTTGTTCTAATAGTGAACTCATCACTGCTATCAGGTGTCTTCCCTCAGGCTTTAAAAACAGCAGTTATTAAACCACTGCTAAAGAAGAAAAATCTGGACAACACGTTAATGCAGAACTACAGGCCAATCTCTAATCTCCCATTCATCAGTAAGATTATTGAAAAAGCTGTGTTTCAGCAGTTAAATGGCTTCATAACAATGACAAACCGTTTTGATGCTTTTCAGTCTGGTTTCCGCGCTCACCACAGCACCGAGACTGTCCTCGTCAAAGTATTTAATGACATCCGCATAAATACAGACTGTGGAAGAACCACAGTGCTGGTTCTGTTGGACCTCAGTGCAGCATTTGACACTGTTGATCATGATATTTTATTGGAACGACTGGAGAGCTGGGTCGGACTCTCTGGTACGGTACTTGGCTGGTTCGAGTCTTACCTAAAGAACAGGGACTTCTATGTTTCAATAGGAAACTTTTCATCAGAACGAACAGAAATCACATGTGGGGTGCCCCAGGGCTCCATCCTGGGGCCCCTCTTATTTAATATCTACATGCTCCCACTAGGCAAGATTATAGCGACCAATAACATTAGCTACCATAACTACGCGGATGACACTCAGCTCTACATTACAATGTCACCAGGTGACTCTGAACCCATTCAAACCCTAAATCAATGCATTGACCAAATAAATGGATGGATGTGCCATAACTTTCTCCAGCTGAATAGAAACAAAACTGAAGTGATTATTTTTGGACCCAAGGAGGAACGATCAAGAGTCAGCACACAGCTTCAATTAATACAGCTAGAAACTACTGATCAGGTTCGTAACCTAGGTGTAGTAATGGACTCAGACCTGAACCTCCAGGGTCACATAAAGGCAATAACAAGGTCAGCCTTCTATCACCTGAAGAACATCTCTAGGATTAAAGGACTGATTTTGCAACACGACCTAGAAAAACTCATCCATGCGTTTATCTTTAGTCGGATTGATTACTGCAACAGCATCTTGACAGGTCTGCCTAAAAAGTCAATCAGACAGCTGCAGCTGATCCAGAACGCTGCCGCTCGCGTCCTCACTAGAACCAGGAAAGTAGAGCACATCACCCCAGCTCTAAAGTCCTTACACTGGCTCCCTGTAGCTCAGAGAATAGACTTTAAAATACTTTTACTAGTTTATAAATCATTACATGGCTTAGCACCAAAATATGTTGAAGACCTGTTGTCATGGTACCAACCACCAAGACCACTCAGGTCCTCCAACTCTAGCCTACTAAACATCCCTAGACTCAGAACTAAACATGGAGAAGCAGCTTTCAGTTTCTATGCTCCCCTTATCTGGAACAGACTTCCTGACGAGTGTAGAGCTGCTGAAACTCTGAACTGCTTTAAATCGAGACTAAAAACGCATCTGTTTAGAATTGCCTTTGAGTAAATCCTTGATGTTATATGTATGAAATGTGTTCATGCTCTCTTGCTTTTTTTATTTTTCTCTTGCTTTATTGTGTATCATGTGTAATGTGTGTTTCTTTTATGTGTTTCTTTTAAATCACCAAATCATGTAAAGCACCTTGAATTGCCCTGCTGTTGAAAGTGTGCTATACAAATAAAATTGCCTTGCCTTGCCTTGCCTTAGCACATTAATTTACTGTTCATTTTTATACTTTAATTTATCTTAATCCCCGTTCCAGTGTTTCCTCTGTGGGAGCCCTCTGCCCTGGGAGCGGTGGTCGGCTGTGGCTCCCTGGGTGCTCTCCAGGTGGAGCTTGGGTGGAGGTGGGGGTCTTGGCCTTGCCTCCACTGGGCGCCCAGTGTCGGTGCCTCGGCTGCTGCTGTTAATCTACCGCTGCCAGGGCAGATGGCTCCTCTGATGGCGTTTCCTTGCATGGTTCATCTACACTCGGCCCAATGTCCTTTTAACTTTTTCTTTTAACTGTGTGTGTGCATGGGAGATGGGTTGGGGGGAGGGGGGTATAACTGTGACCAAGCTTTTAAATCTGTGGGGGAGGGAAGGGAAGGTGGTTTTATGTGGGGTCATTTTAATCTGTAAAGCACTTTGTGATGCAACTTCTTGTATGAAAAGCGCTTTATAAATATAGTTTGATTTGATTTGATTTCTCCATATGTGAATAATGGCTCTCACTGTAATTTGCAGGAATCCCAAAGCCTTAGAAATGATATATGTCAGTGACTTTGCTTCTCATCTGTGCTCGAGGTCCTTCACATCGGGGCATGGTGTGTTGCTTTTTGAGATTTTTTTATGCTAGTTTATGTTGTCAGAGAGGTCCGATTTAACTGTTTTCTTAATTCTACATGTCAGGCAGCAATCACCTGGGTTTGGCTTGGGTAATTAAACAAAAATAGTTAAATCACAGTTAATATTTGAATAGGAGGGCCAATGATATTTTCACATAGCCACGCTGATTTGGATACATTTTTCCCTTAAGAAATTAAATCATTATTTTAAACCTTTTTCTTGTATTTGCTGAGGATATCTCAAATGCTTAAAAGGCATAAATAACATGGCCCCATTCATCATCCTATAAATCCATGAATCAGATTTTGTCATTATGTCCCCCTGAGAGATTTCCTAAATGTGTAATTGCAGGAGAGAAAGAGTTTTAGTGAGAATCAGAAACTATGAAATATTTTTGGATGTCAGGGCGGTTAGAGATTTATTTTTTTATCTTGTTTTTTCATAAAGAAGATCAGACCAATGTCACATCAGTTGGTGTAATGCTCCTTTAATCCTTTTACCCTAGCAGTTGTGTTGAGATAAGACCAACACGGCCCACTAAAGAGGGAAACCTGGACAGGAGCCCTGTAAAGGCCTAAACTGATTGTGTTGGTGTGAGTGTTACAGGGGGGTAGAAGATAAACGCTTGCCAGGACCAATGTGCGTTTGTGTGTCCATTTAGACCGTTTGTGGACACGTTCAACAAACGCTGTCTATACGTGTTTCTACATCTAAGCCTAACGTGTTATGGCCGTATGCGCGTCTCCCTGCAGCACTAACACAAATTTATAGCTGTGGTCAGAATGAGGTTAATAAAATCCCTCAGTGGATGTGTGTTAAACAGGTTTAAAGGCAGCATGAGTGTGTGTGCAGGTGTGTGTATGTGACTATGCATGTTTGATGGGACCATCAGCTGATCAGTGAGACGGATGGTGTCGGGCCAGACGCTGCTAATCCAATCAGCTGCCTGAAGCGATGTGATAGGCCGAAAAGCAGGAAGTATGATCTGATTAAAAGGACATTATGGCCATGTGCAGTGCACCCAGAGCCTGGGGGGTGACAGGTGTGATTACACACAAACACAGATATAGACACATACAATAAAACCTGCCTGCCTAGGCACTTATACAAGCCTCACAACAAATGTGGACATGATTGCCAGCACAACCAAGAGAGGATTACGATGCCAAACAGCCGCTGTACAGAACATGGTAGAAAATAACAGACATTGTCTGGATATTTAAGATTCTATAACTGAGAGGGTTTAATTGAATTAATCGAATTCTTCTTGTAAACTTGGTGAGAAAAACACCCTAATTTTTTAAGTCACCTGAGGACAAAACATTCAATCCTCGCTGTTTAACCAACAGCATCCAGCAAAACTCTGAATGTTAATTATTTAAACTGTTAAAGCTACAACAAAGTTGGTAAATTAAAAGACAATGTTTTTGCAAATAAAACAGCATCGCATCCATTAATTTTGTGAGACATCTGATCCAGCTGAAATCTATTGTTTGTTTGAGAAAAAGAGACAAAGAAACCTGACATGAGAAAACATTGATGGCTGCAGGACTCATGGAGACGTTTAATGTTACGGTGAATGCAGGAAACACAGAGGGCAACTAACTAACCTACAATCAGCGCAGATGTAGGTTACAATGCTCGCAAAAGTAGTCATGTATTCTGTTACAAAAACCAACCTCCATGCATTTTATTAAAGTTATGAAATGGGGGAAAAAAATATATACATGGTTTTCAAATTTTTTTCTTTTTTACAAATAAAAATCTGAAAAGTGTGGCACGCATTTGTAATCCGGCTCTAAGATATTTTCTTCCAGGTTCGAAATGTATTTAGTGGTATCAATCTTCCTCTTTTTCCTATTCCCTGAACACCAGATTTGTGGATTGGATGACAAACAGTTGCCCTGGTAACTGGCTTCCTGGCTACTTCACCTAATTAATACTTGCCTTTCCTGGGCTACAGTTTAGGTGGATCTTTGAGGTGTAGTTGAATTACAAACAGGTGGACTTTATTTACCAATTAGATAAGTTCTGAAGGCAAATGGTTTAACTGGATTTTTTTTATGGGTATCAGAGTTAAAGGGTCTAAACACCAAAGCCACACTTTTCAGATTTGGATTTGAAAACTAATCTATTAATCTATCCATCCATCTATGCTCATCTAATGTAGAACTCTAATCTTAAATGTCGTGTTTTTATTAGCTTGAATTTGAAAATCATCATAGTTAACAGAAAGAAAGGCTTGAAAACATCAGTCTGTGTGTAATAATCCATATAATGTGTTTCACTTTGTGAATTGTGTCACTGAAACAGACTAACAATCTAAATTTCTGTAAATCCAGCAGTTTTTACTTCCTGCTTTGTTTGTGGCTAAGAGAAAAAAAACCTGCAACCTGTAACAAAAACATGTGCAAACTGCTCTGATCTGCTGGACTGGATAGGCATGTTTGTGTCCGTATCTATTAACGCAGATAACCAAACAAGTTGAACTGCTTTGTGAATTGTGTTAGCGTCAGATTTGTACCTTTTTGGTTAGGTTCTGATCCTGGTCATGGGGCATGCGAGTGGACACGTGATAGATGACTTCGGTAGTGGATGTGGCATAGTAAGGCGTCGTCTGGCCAGTGCTGCGATTTCTCTGAAGCCCTCCCATGAAGCCACAGTGAGTCGTGAGGTCCACCTAATGCATAACGTACACATGACTTTTGAATACACAGAGGGTCTTTGAAGTTTCACCTTAAAGACAAATCTGTATATTTCTCACTTACATTTTTTTTTAAATCCAAAAAAACACACCTGTCATCCTTAAAACAGTTGTCGGTTTTATGATTTAGGATGAAAAATGTTTGTAATAAATGTAGAGTATGTCAGTAAAAGTTTTATCACCTCCCAGCCGAGTCCTGAAACAAAGTCTTCATAGGCCTGGCTGCCAGCTGTGTTTGTGAGTATGGAGTGTTTATCCTCTTGACCTTCAGCCACGTAAAATACTGCAATTTTATGGGTCTCTCGGCTAAAAGACGACAGACAATAATAGGCACCAACAGGGAGTCGGTTTAAACACTCAGGCAGGTAGACGTCTAATAAAAAGGTTACAGAGAGGAGTTTGCAGTGAAAGATAAGCACTGCTCACCACTGCCGTGAGTCCAGATTCTTCAGCTCTCTCAGTAACTTCTCGTTCTTCCTCAACAAATGAAAGTTACTCCTGTAAAATACAGTTACACACACTTTAAGTCGTTACTGAATAATATGGTCAAACTGCTTTTACAAATTCAGTAAGCAACATTGTTTTGAGTTAATACATCCTTTACCTTGATTTAAATTGATTCAAGTCTGTGTTCAAGAATAACTAAAGCTTGTATGGAGTGTGCACGCAAATCCTTGTGCAGAAAAGGTGATCTTGTTGTGTGAATCCTTCTGCATACATCTAACCCCAAGATAGAGGATTCACAATAAACCACATCTGTACATACAGCAACTTTCACACCCTATGTCACTCCTGGTTCTGCATAAACCTAGAAAACGACAACCTTTCACGTGAATGTTTACTCCTAGTTGGTAGAAAAAAAATTTAACTGACCAAAGTTTTGACATTTCAGGCTCTAAAAGAAAGAAAGATGGGCTGTGATTTTTAAGAAGAACTAAAGCCTTTCATGCAGAATAACTTCTCCAGAGGCGGTTGAAACTGTGCCAATGAGCGACCCTCAACCTCTGTATGGCTGATATGAAAACCAAGAGTTGGGCAGTGAAGCTTGGAGAGGACTGATAATGACACGTCGTTCTTTTCACTCTTAGAAAAAGGGAAAAAGAGCGAGGGAGAGCAGGAGATAAAGAGAGAGAGAGCAATTTGCTCTTTATTAGAGTGATACTTGGTAATGGCCTCATTCTCTGCTCTCAAAGACTCCATTTACACCCTGGATTATAGGGAAAAGCATAAAAGGGGATACACATGCACACACATGGGTGACTGTCAGTATCTTAGAGTCTGTAATGCCTCATATGAATACCTGGAGAGACGCAAGGTGACAATAACAGATGATTAGACAACAGATCTTTTTTTCCCTTTCATTCTTACCTACCTCCTTATTTTCCCTTTACCTCAAAGTTTCTTGTGCTTTCATTTCAGCCTTTATGCTTCATTATTTATTTTCTTTATTATTACAACTAAATCTACATGAGTCTGAATCATCTTGGTTTCTGATTTGCCACAGCCCCCTCAATCACACTCTTCTTCAACTACTGCTTTTTTATTCTAACTCTAAATGGGCCGAGTTTGATCAATAGAGTACTGTCCTCATTATCACACACACACACACATGAGTGTGTGGAGAAGTCTATTGTGTGGCCCTGAATGCAGAAAGTGTAATTCCCTGGATAAAGTATAAAGAGTGATGAGCGTCCATTAGCTGGCCAGGCGCATTTAAAGCAATGCCCCCCCCCCCCCCCCCCCCGACATTGTGAGTTTCAGCTCGGAGTCATTGAGAAGATGAAATGCTGCATGATGTGAATGGGGAGAAACATAGCCTCTAATGAGCTGAATGTAGTTCAGCTGTTTTCTTTTATATGCATTAAAGCAAGCATTTGGTTTGTTCTGGGAAAGAGCAAAATACAAAGGACATCCCACACATACCTTTTATAAAATTACCCTCAATTTGAAGCATCTCGTGCTAAAACGTGCAAAGAAATCTTCTTGCTAGATTCGTTGTTAAGGTGAAAACCCAACATCCTTAAAATAATGGAACATAATCCAGGCGTTTTGTACCTTTTTAATGTAAACGTTCCCGATTTTTCCAAGCTTGAAATAGAAAGGTGTCATTCCTGTTTAGGCAATGTTTAAAATTGAAACAGATAGGTGAGTGGATGGATGAATGGGCAATGTATGAACTGATGAATGTGTTGAAGAAGAGATCAGTGGTTGGTTGTGTGGATGGCTCGAACTTTTGGATAGTAAAATAGGGAATGTTTTCATGCAATTTCCTTATTAACACCTATCCAGAACTGGAAGATACTTCAAAATAATACATAAAAAAAAATAAAAAATAAACGTGGATTTTAACAACTGATGCAAAGAAAACCGAAACAATTTGACCAAAAACAACCAGAATAAAAATTTCAGTTCAACATTAAGACAGATTTAAGACACGTTTCAACTCGATGTTCCAGTATTGTTGAGAAAGCCTCACCTCTTCTCCCAGGAGTTGAGTCCCAGTATGTTGATGAGCAGCCTACAGTAGTAGAAGGCCGACTGCGGCGTCTCAGCCTCTGGTTCGGTCTGCTGCACTGCTCTCATGTTCAGCTCTTCACCTCTCTAAGGAGAAAAATGTTTAAAGAAAATAAAGCACAGGCCGATCTGCTTTTACATGTGGAACCGCCACTCATGGAGGAGACTCAATCGGTTGTTTTAGTTTGTAACAAAACTCATACTACAGATGTGACAGCAAACTATTTATTTAATTAGCTGAAATGTATACATGCCCCTTGAACGTTTCACATTTTATAACATTACAACCACTAGCTTTGATGTATAAGCTTAAGATTTTATCTGACAGACCAAAACAAAATAAAGCATGATTTGAGGAAAATAATACAATGCTTTCAAAGTTTTTAATCAAAAAAATCTGAAAAGTGTGACATGCATTTGTAATCTCCTCCCCTAAGTCAATCATTTGTAGAACTACGTTTGAGCAGTTGCAAATTCAAATACTTTGGGGTGTGTCTCTATCAGCTTTGCACACTCAGATCTTCATCCTTCAGCCTGTCATCCTTAACAGTAAGGCTGGAGAGTGTTTGCAAACATCACATTTCGGTGTAGGTTTTGCCACAGATTCTCAACTAGATTTCTCAATTTGAGATCTGGACTTTGTCTGGGCCATTTCGATACCTGGACATGCTTTATTCCTAATCTTTAATGATTAATTGTAGCTCTGGTTCTGTGTTTAGGGCTGTTGTCCTGCTGGAAGGATGAACCTCTGCACCTGTCTCAGGTCTGTTGTGGCTGCGAACCTCAAATGCTTCTACCACCGTGTTTCACAGTGAGAATGGTGTGTTCAGGGTGGTGAGCGGAGTTAGTTTTCTACCACAAGGCATGGTGCATGTAGGTTGAAAAGTCACATTTTTGTCTCATCCTACCACAGCACCTTCTTCCAAATGGTTGCCCCTACAAGTCTTGTCCCCAACTGTAAATAGGACTTTTTTATGGTTTTCCTCTTGCTTCTTTGATTATTGCTCTCCCCTTGTAAACCTGCCAGTTTGGACAGACAGCTGTATAACATAATCCCTTACATTCTGTGAGACATTCAAAAGCTTTGACAACTGTTTTATAACATATCTCTGCTTTAAACCTTTGCAAAACTTTCCCTAACCAGTCTGCTGTGTTCCTTGGTCTTCATTATGCTATTTGCTTCCTAATGATCTCTAACAAACCTCTGTGACCTTCATAGAACAGCTGGATTTATAATTAAATTAAATTATAGAAAAGTGGACTCTACTAAGTGATTTCAGAAGGGGATTGGTGGGACTGGATTTAGGGTTATCAGAGTAAAAGGGGCAGAATACTAATGCATGGCACACTTCTTATATGGTGTGCATATGAAAAATAATACATGGCTTTCAACCATGTATGCTTTTCCATTTACTACATAATTACATGTTACTTTCTGTCAGTCTTTCATGTAAAACAAAACAACTTCTCCTCTAAGAGCAGTAATTTGATTTTCAGTTGTCTTGTACAAACTGGAATGTATAATTAAAAAAAATAACTAAATCAGACTAGGAACGCTTGAAGTGGAGTCTTGTTCCTGTAAATCTGAGTTCTGCATCTCCAATCCTCGAGCACTACTGTCCGGCAACCTTTGGCTGCATTCCTCCTCCAACAAACCTGAGTCAAAGGAATCATTAATGACCAGGCCAGCTTGGCAAGACTTGCTGATATGCAAGGATACGTTCAGAGTGGCGCTGGAGGACTGGAGTTGCAGCACCCTGCTGTAATTCAGCCATAAGATATAAGAAAAATGTTAACTTGTATGGTTTTTGACTCAGACATAAGGACATGATGCCGTTCCCAACAATTTTACTAAATGCCAGTAGTAGAACTATTTAATGATGCATTCATCTTTTACAATGGACAATACTTTTTTTAAATATAATATTTATTATAATAGCAATCATCATATAATTCCAATAACAAAAAGGCCCATTTTATACTAGTTGTCCCTTAGATGCATCTCATTTGCTTTGAATGATCGAAAACAAGTTATTAGGCTAGAATTCCTGCAGGAAAGACACATAAACAGGAATAAGAAAGCAAAGTCTACACTAAATAGACTAAATGTTTCATAAAGATAATATATACAACGCACATGAAGGACAAACTCCCGCTCGGCAGCACTCTGTTTCAAGATGGCGTTGATCACATCGTTCTCCTGTTTCTCTGATACACACCCCGGAGAAGGCGCAGGGATGTTGAGCGGCATGCCTGTGAGAACAAATGTGAAATCAGAATTAGTTTGCTTTCTTTGGTTTTACAGTCTGAAACATTGCAACAAACTAGTTACTTCCTGTCTAACTTCAATA
The DNA here is from genome assembly GCA_963556495.2 of Valencia hispanica. NCBI lineage: Eukaryota > Metazoa > Chordata > Actinopteri > Cyprinodontiformes > Valenciidae > Valencia > Valencia hispanica. Next base: position 23,907,568 of record OY747720.1, read on the forward strand.
GATAAAAGAAAATGCTGTTCTTAGTAGACACCTGCCAGTAATTTCAAATAATGGCATAATCGTCTCAGCTCAGATCACAACACGTACCTGCTCTCTGCAGACACTCTGGACTCGAGTAACCCAGGTACTGCAGCATCTCATCCAGCGCATCATCTCCCTCTTCCAGGGAATTCCACGCTGGCACTGCTTCCCGACACACTCGTTTAGCGAGTGGTGGAGCTAGAGAGTATTCCGAACCTGCATCTTCCTCCTCCTGATGCTCATGCGTCTCTTCCTCCTCCTCCTCCTTCTGTTCCACAGGTTCAACATTTCCGCCTTCTCCTGGATCTTCCCTCTCCTCCTCGTCAACTTTTCTTTCCTCCTCCGCTAACTGAAACTCTTGTCTGTCACTTTCCATCTCTCTTTCTTCCTCCTCCACCCCCTGCTCCTCCTGCCCATCTACCTCATCATCTTCCTCCTTCAATTCCATCTTGTTCTGCGGACCACCTGGTGGAGTGCGTAATTGAAGGTTTGCAGTGCGCGGTGACTGCATCTGCGTTAGAAGTGTGTGCGCCGGACTGCTGGGGGAGCACAGCGGTGGCCCGTAGAGGACGGCGGAGTCCCAGGAGTGTTTCCCGGCTACATCTCTGATGATGACACGGACACAAGCAGGAGCAGAGGACAAACCAGCTGTCATTCCTCCTCCCGGGACACCGGACTCTGACCGGATCTGGAAAACCAGGAACAGTGGGAAATGCCAAAAAGTTCAAAAATTTCCAAGGATACATGTTTGACATCTGCTCATAATAAACTGAAAACTTTCTAAAATAATTTAATTCTGACATCAAGTCAACAACACATTAAACAACTTGTGTTTACTACAGTAACTAGCTACCAAAAACATTCCTGATACTAGAATACAAAATTATTTTTGTATTCTATATGCTTTATGCTAAATCACAAAATAAGCAACTATATTTACTACAGGATCTCCAGACTCAAATTTCCAACTTCAAATATGGAATCAAATAAAATACGCTGAACAGACTCAAGAATGGACCCAACTTTTTAACCTTTTTCCAAGTTTATCCAGACCTGGAAAATACTTAATCTCCAGACTTTTCCAGACTGTGCAGGAATGCTGTTACTAGGAAAATATAACTGTTAGCTTAATTCAGATAAGCCATAAATCCTTAAACGCAAAAGCAGAAAAAATACAACTGAAAACTCGTTCAGAGTACGTTACCTGGAGAACAGACAGAAGCGTGGAGCCGTTCAGAACCAGAAACTGCAGGTTGGGCGAATTGAAAAGTTCTGGTCCCAGATCTGCATTCCCACAGAACGGGTTGTCTTGGTTCTCACACACCTGTGAAACAAACTTGAAGTTAGCAACCCTTAGACTAATTAACATTATCAAATCTTATTAGACCAAAAAAGTTATATCACCTGACTGGACAGAGTTGCAGGCCCTCCGGACATTGGATAATGTCCCAGATGATTGACCAGATGGGTTATAACTGTTCTGGCGGCAATGGAAACCAGGCCTTGCTGGATACGGCTACGAACTGCAGGGACCAGAAGAATGTTTTGTTTGAATTTCTCATCATTCGTCACATCTCTCACAGCCTACACACATAAAAAAAAAATCAGGATTTAACTTCTATGAAGTTTTCAACAGATACTCCACAAGGACCTATCCTAGAACCATTATCATTTGTTTAATTTTAATAATTTTCCATCGGTTTTAACTGTAACATTTAAAAGTACACACAAATTTATTTACATTTGGGTTGTGATGGTTCACAAAAACCACGGTTCATTACGCACATAGGCATTAAAATAACAGTTTGATACATTTTTGGAATCTTCAATCAAGAAAAAATAAAGTATGATTTTTTTTCTACTTTGGTCAACACAAAGAATCTCGTTCAATTTCTAAAATTACTTAGATTTTATTACGTTCTTAAACCTTAAAAAAAAGAAGAAGTGAAAAGTGTTAAACTGACTGGAGATTTGGTTGGATTTAGTTTGATGAATAAAGTAGTACAATCAGACATAGCTAATGCCTGGATAGATAGGCTATACAAGAATACAAACACTTGAAAACGGTCAATACTCATCATTAAATTTTATTTCAAAGACTGCACCTATAATTGAGAATAAAGCATGTTTAAATTACTTGGGGTTGTTATATTTGAAAATTTCATGTCCCAGCTGTACCTGAATGCAGCATGAGCAGCTGCTGGGAGATTCCCCTCTAACAAAGGAGATGCCTCCAACTTGCATTTTATAGATGTATAGAGTTTGGGCCAACTGGATGCGAGCAGAGTGAGCTATTTACTTAAATTATTTAATTAAAGTTTGGTTTGGTCCAACTTTCTTTATCACGAGGGGAACATGCAAACTCCACACAGAAAGGCCCTTTAGCCAACCCCCGCCAAGGGTGTGGGTGCCGATGATGCGGGGGAACACCCACAGCGTCCCCGGCGGTAATTGAATCCGGGACCTTGGTAATTGACCCCCCACTTGGGATCACTTTTTAATGTTGCCCTACAGAACGTTGCATTGTGCACCTAGTTCCACGTATAAACATTCTGCATGTGTTCAGGCATAAAACAATGCAGCATTTTTTTGGTACATGTGCATACCGAACCGGGAGTGCTGTACCCTTAATACACATGATATAGTAGTAAGACTGTAAAATGGACTAAAAAAACGCTTATGGTTAATGCTACAGCATGTTTAGAGCAGGTCTGTTTGCTACCTAATGTTACTAAAACGGCAATTATGTTTTTCTTCAAGTCAAGTTTCAGTGTGGAGACTGCATCAATATTTGTAATTACTTTTAATGCTCTGTGTTATTTTAATGTTGCTTTTATGCTGTAACTGAGGAAGACTTCCTTGGAAAAGACATTTTTAACTTCAAAGGGATTTTTCTGGTTAAATAAAGGTTTAATAAAAAAAAAAAATAATAGTAACGTAAAAAAAATATTTCATGACTATCTCAGTCCCTTTACGAAATCCTATGAAAGCCATTGAGGTGAACTGAAACAAAAGGTGACCAAAAGCACGATTTAAATATAAAATCTACATAGTAATATAACATTTTAAAGACATTAACATCTTATTAATTCTAACTGAATGAAGGTAATCCTCCCGCAGAAAAAGCCAGTGCCATGACATACAGCACAAGGAGATCCTTGTTAATCAACACTGTTACATAGAAACACACATGGTGACGCATGCAGACTTCCTAATCAGTCCTTATTGACAGATCGAGTGGTGAGTACAGATATGTATTGATCGGGCATTCTCAGCGGCACCCTAAACCTCAAGGCTGGGCCCAGGAGGAGGAGGCGGCAAAATGAGAAAACGAGAAAAAACATAATGAAGGTAGCTGGACATTACAGAAGTTGAAAATGAAACCTAAGAAAACATGAAGAGAAGAGAGAAGAGAGAAAAGAGAAGAGAGAAGCATGGTCTATCAAGGTGAATCGGTCATTAGCCTTCTCTCTGAGTCCCGTTGGATCACAGCAGGAGACGATAAAGTCTCTCAGATATGCAGGAAGGTGTGTCTGCATACACATACCTTTCCAGTCAAACTCTGCAAAGATTTTGTGGATTTATGTCTGTGTCAGTGCATCACTTTGCATGTGCAGAACACATATCGGCTCATTACAACGCCGGATAGGACAAATTACCTTCGGTGACGGGCTGCAGCTTGCTGGAGCGCTCAGAGTCTGGACTGTGCAGAGGTTCTGGTTCGCGGAGGCTCTCTAATGGCAGGAACGGGTCGTAGTCTGGGCTCGAAAGGTCAGACAGCTGCAGCGGAAAGTACTTGGGACTGCTGAAAGACTGTGCTCCATATACGCACCCATGCAGGACCTGTACACATGTTAAAAAGATAACAGTTTAAAAAGAGCCCGACCCGGTCTGTGTTTCACTTGCCAAGGCACGGCAACAGCTACAGATGCGTGTACCTTGTAAATACAGCTGAGCAGTGTTTTGGTCGGCTGCTCCCTCTCAGGAGGGCTTCGTGTTTGTACAGGCTGGAGAAGAGTCTTCGGGGGCAGAGCCATCACCCAGTCCAACAGACACAACAAAAGGGAAACTACCAGCTGCAATAAACACACCAAGACAAGCATGAACCCCTTGTTTATGGACAGCTAGCTTTACAGAAGTTTTTTTGTTACCCTCTTATCCAGCTCATAAGAAGAGGACTCCGTACTAGGCAGCAAATATGTGATAGTGGCAATCAGAATCTTAAGAAAAATAGACAAACCTAGTTTAGGATGTTAAAATGGTAATTTCATAAAATACAAAATTTATAATACAGAAAACTACCTCTACGATCTTCTTTGGAGTGTCAGGGGGGAATTTCTGAAGATGATCCACGTAACTGATCAGGAGGTGAAGGATGTCTGATGCCACCAATGCTACAGTCTTATTGGGGTACTAGAAGATGAAGAAAGGACCCTGATTTGTAAAGGCTTTTCTTCAGTCATAAGCAAAGCAACATAGAATAGAGTCAAGGTGAAACAAAAGCACGCTCTCGTTCAGGGTTTTTGGTATCGGGATATAATAAAACCCCAGGGCAGACCAAGACTACAATTGAAGGAAAACACCACGTTTTCAGGTGTGGAAACGCTTTGGGATCCCCAGGAATGAGCTGGAGAGTCAGATGTCTGGGTTTAGCCATGCGACCCGATCTCTGACAAGCAGAAGACAATTTCTGTTTGGTCTTCATCTGGTTGTATAATTGTTTAAAGATAACCTCAAGTGCACAGAAGAAAAAACTTCAGATCAGATCAGATCCCCTCATGTCATTATTTATTAAACAAAGATAAAAACAACAAGATAAAAAGTAGAAAATACAATCAATCAACAACTTGCACAATCACCTTTAGCAGCAATTCCTCTTAGTAAGAGTTTCTTTCCGTTACATAATTACAAGTGAATTTCGGCCAACTTTTAACACCATTGTTGCTTTAGTTCTTTGAGGTTTAAAGACATATGTTTCTGCACCGCTACAGAATTTTTGTTGGGTTGAGGTCTGGACTTTGACAGAGTCATTGCAACGTCTTGATGTTTTTCTGCAATTCAGTCAATTCTTCTGTAAATCTGCTGCCGTGTTTAGGATAATTGTGCTGTTGATGACTCCGTTCTGGCCAAGGTTTTGCTGTTGGACCGGTGGCCTCAGATTTGACTCTAGAAAAATGTATTATACATAAGAGTTCAGGATCGATTCGATGTCTGCAAAGTGCCCTAAATTATTACCCCTCCACCACTATGCCAGTAGATATGAGGTTTAATTTTAGGAACGGTAAGATGAACTGATGCATACTGATACACAATACACATGCCAAATGGGGTTCCATCAAAAGATCAGATGAACTGGGTTCACATCTTTGCTTTGACAAAATTCGATCCATTTAATAAGGAGATACTCTTCTATTTGTAAACACGATGCACTGGTTATTTGATTGATTCTCTGGGTTATTCCATGTTTACTTACACCAGTGGTGTCCAAATGTATTGCTGTGAAGGCCAAAATCACTCTTATACGGCCACAAAAATTAATTTATGCTTAATAAAATTGTAACGAACTAATTGAAAACAAACAAAATATCAAGGTTACGGATGAGAAATCGCTGTAGGTCCAAAACATAAAAACTGTCTTGCACCATTGCATCATTATAACACAGGCCTACAGTTTCTAAATTTTGGGGGTGATTGTTTTTGGATCAGAATATTGCAGATTAAAAGATTTTAAAGAGTGTTCACCTGCATCAACCACCTATGTTTGAAAGGCGAGATTAGCTTAATTCTGGAATTGTGGTCAGCAGCTGCACAAAATCATTTAGAGGGCCACAAATGGCCCCCGGGCCACACTTTGAACACCCCTGACTTACACTCATGTTAGAAGGCATACTGCAACTGCTGCTATAAATTCAAAGCATGAAAACACTACAGATTTTACAAGAACAGTCAAATATGTCAAAATCACATAAAACTTGATCTATTAATTCCTCACATAAACAACTCACAGGAAAGATTATAGGAATGACAGATACAGCAGGATTTAAATAACTGAAGGTAAATGCCTCTGAACATTTCTAAGCACAGATATTAAGTGGGTTTGTTAAATATAAATTAGTCTTATATACCACCAAAATTAGCATTGTTCTAGATATTGATTCCTTTAAGATGACATTTTGAATTTTTCTAAGAAGCTTTCATATACTATATTAATATCTTTTAAAATAAACTAAAACCAGTAGCTGTCATCAAACTGTATAATATCACAATAAAACTCGGTGATTACTGAGGAAAAGCTGGATCTAGACCTCAGGCTCGAATAAGAGCCAACACCTAAAAACCAGAAATGCTTGTTGATGAAAGGGAAGGACGATGAGGCGGCCAAGAGGAGGAAGTGGCTCTGCATGGAAATATGACAATCGTTTAAGCTTTGTGTATAATTGTGTGTACATGTAACAAAGCTTGTAGTGGAGGCGACTGGCTACCAAAGCAAGAGAATAAGAATTGAAAAAGACGTGAGTGTGTATTTATGTAAGAGCATGAGAGCGCGCGCGCGTGTGTGTGTGTGTGAGCGTGTGTCACAGCTTGCAGCATTCCCTCTGGATTAGTCTCCTATCTGAAGGAGACCCAAACATATTTACACTCCAGGTTTTGCTCCCAAGAGCAAGTGAATGTAAATGTGCGCTGGTGCAGCCTCCTAAGAGAACATTGGCTGCCGATACACAAACTAGGGATTCCAAGGTCGAAAAGGTATGTGTGTGTCTGTTTCTGTCCATCTAGACCCACTTGGATCCGGATAAGACAGCAAATGTTGGACAGCTTCGTTCTGATCCACTGGCCTGTCGTTATAGAGCCGGACAATAACAACTGCGACAATTTCACAGAGAACAACAATCATCTCCAACTGCAGTTTTCATCATACTTTGAGTATTTGTCGCCACATCTGCAACCTAACAATTAAATATTCGGCTGGTATTTAGGTGCAGTCAATTGATCTAAAACAAATATGTTAATAGCTATGTCTTTGTCAAATAAATACGAGTAGAAGAAACCTAGCCTCATAAATTATTTAAAGAAAATTATTACAATATTTTGCAAATCTCACGTGAGTGGTGGACATTGACTCCAGTTCCTCTGCAGACAATAAATGGATAGAAATCTCCCTTAAAGAGCAACATCTCTCTTGTAACAAAATAAAAACATATTCCGACTATGTGTGCAATAATTTACTGATTCAAACTTAGATTTGGAGACTATATTTACGTATGTACTTAAATCAGCGGCACATTTTTTTAAATGTTAAATAGGGCTGCCAGCATCTAACCCCCAATAACAATAAGTATTTTTCCTTTAAGCTCTTTAGTAATATTTTTGATTAAAGGATTAAGCTAAAGGACCATTTTAAAATTTTTGTAAATATATGACACATTTATTTACAAATTATTAGATGTATTCACTCGCAAAAAAAAGATCACCAGATGTTCAGACCACATTTCTCGTGTTTTAAAGTAGTTGATTGTGCCGAAGACATCGATCATTGCATAATTTAGCTCTGGACTTGGCTGTTTAGACCCCCCATATGGGGACACACACACTTGATGCAGCCGTCTGTCTGTGCAGAGCCCTTCAAAGTCCCCACATGTAGAAGAACATGTCATAAATGCACCTGCCGATGGAATTGACCAACTTTTTTCTATATTTGAGGGGGTTTTTTTAGTCTCCAGTGTGGCAGCGGAGCATGGATTCAGCCTCCAGAACAACATCTAAACCCCCATGGGAAGACAACTGTCCGAGGCAAAAATCCAAAGCCTCATGACAAAAACCTCTGCAGCAATCCCACTTGAGACATTTGATTAAGCACAAGTGCGCATTTCAGTTCCATGCAGACCGGGAGGAGGATGAGACTGTGCGTTCAAGTCACAGGTGAGCTGTTTAAGTGCAATCGATTAATTTCAGTGTTTATATGTAGTTCTCAGTTCAGCTTGTTTGGACTGAATATTATTTAAAATAAAAAATACAAGTAAATACATTATAATTTTAAAATTAGACTTAAAATAGATAGGGATCCTCCCCGCAAAAATATCTAGCATGACAAGTGGTATTACTGGACAGAGGAATAATTGGTAGTGTGCTGGCTACTGTTGTCAGTCATTGTTGAAATCGTCCATACTACAGTATTAAATCTTCTATAATTGTGTGAGGTTTTTTACACTTTGCCACTCGTTCCGAAACCTTTTTTTTATAGCTCAGTTGAACATTTGCACCTGTTTGGTGTAGCAAAACCAAAAGCAAGATATGCTTCGTCATATTTTCTACTCTTTGGCTTGGAAGGAAGTTCCTTTAGACGCATGTTTGGTGCCGTTTAATGTTCTGCTTTGCGATTATGTGGGAGTCAAGTCAGAAACCTGTCCATTAAGTGAGGCAGTGTCCGAGCATGTATTTTATCCATTTGTACCCCTGCAATGACTCCGCGACCATTAGCAGGCGCGTACCCCAATTTGGGAACCTCTTGCTTAGACCATCCACATTTTGGCTCATTTTATTCTTTTTTACCTTACAATAGGGTCTTCATCAAGTGCGAGGGCAGTGGAACAGTAACAGTAGGTGCTATAACACGTAGGCTGTACTGATTCAAAGCTGAAGTATAAAAAAACTGGGACGGTAAATGACTCATTGCTACAAAACCTACCTTCAGGGTCACACAGATTACATTGAGAGCTTCTTTAATCTGTGGATGTTCAGTCCCATGAGCCAACTCTTCACACAGCCAAATGCCCAGGCTGCACAAAGCCACACATCTGAAAGAACAGGGAAAAGGAGCAGTGAGTCATACAACACAATTAAAAATAATAAAAAACAATCATCTGATGCCACCTTATATTAAACAAACCCCACCCCTAACTGCAGAGCTACCTGAATCAGTTTTAGTGGTTTAAGATTTAAAAATCAAACCTTGCAGGAGCAGAGGGTTCATCCCTGGCAGAGGTCAGGATGGTTTTGATTATGTGTTCCTTAAAAAACAAAGATGTAAAGAATTTGTCAGCAACAATAAGTAAAAAGAGTTCTACAAATGCTGTGTGTGTAATGGAGAGCCACTTTGAGTGGTATTCAAGCTATAGCACACAATCAAGGTAACACAACAAGTTAAGACAAATTCACACACTTGCTGGTCATTTCAGTCAGCGTTAATGATCGCTTAGTGATTCAAAACGAGGTTCTGGCTCGTAAGAAACCAAAGAGAGGGCCTGAGGTGCTGCCACGCATGGCATTAACTGTTTACAGAGCAACAACAACACAAACAACATTACTCCCTGAGCTGTTTCAGGAATAGCTGATGAGACATTAACCCAATACTCTCTGCTGAGATCCCCTATGGACAAGCAAACCTGAGTTAAAAGATTAGGACTGACCTGGATTAGACAGGATAATAGAGAAAGTTTTTGGACATGTTTAAAGAATGTATTTCCTCCCACCCCCGAATTAACGCTGGCCGCCATGACGACCTGCCCCAACCACACAGATCAGCAGCTTTACTCCCATCTACCTTGACCTCAGGAAACTTAGTCCGTACAACGTCTGCAGTGGTGGGATGGAGAGCAGCAAGTTCCTCATAAAAGTTGGGGAAACACACCAGAGACCCAAGAAGGATCTGGGCCTCAACTCTTGGAGCCTTGGAGAAAAAAAAGAGAGAAAGCAAATGAAATAAAATCCTCAGTCATACAACCATCACATTAGATGCCAAAAGTAATTGAATACCTGAAAATATCCACAGTTTGCAATTTAAAAGAAAACTTTTATTTCTGCATAGAACTGTGTGCAACCTTGTTCCTTACATTGAGTGATGAACATACAGTGACTCTGGAAGCTGCAATGATAAAGTCCAGGATCAACATGGTGGCTCCGGGAAGACCGATGCTGAAGAACCTGGGACTGCAGTGCTTGATGATGGTGTTCACAATGTCCTGTAGAGGACAGCTTGCTTTAAAAAAAAAAAAACTTTTTTCTCAATCTGTAACACCATTTTTATTCAGGGACAAACCAAGCTTAGCAAAACTATTGAGTAGCCCTTCTATTTTCATATTTTTTCTTTCCAAGTAGTCAGACTTCGTTGTGATTTTTCCAGTATTAGCTTATCAATACCTCCCCAGGCTTTCTAAAGATCGCTGTGAAGCTTTTTAGAAACCAAACTACTCTCCTACTGTACAGCTCCGTCCCCAGTTATCACCACTGAGAAAAATGTGTAAACAAAACTCTGAAAGGAATTCATTTTTTATTGGAGTAGCATAATTTCACGCTGGGAAATTTACAACAGTCAAACCCTCAATATTAGCACAATTATTTACAACAAAATTAAGCCCCACATTAAGAAATGCTTGCTGTTCTTTTTGAGTAAAACAATTAGAACAAATTATTTCGCAGGTATAACAGGAAAAAGTCTTTCTATCCTATTATTACAAATAAAAAAGGGGGACGTAGCTTAACTATACTGGGAGATTAATTGAAACCATATACTTTAGTCAGATGAGACTAAGACTGTCCTGGTGTTACTCCCCCATACTCAGTGATGAGCACTTCATGCTCATCACTGAGTATGGGGGAGGATTTGTCTGAATCTGTGTTTCTCCCAAATGTCCCAGAAACGTTGTTCAAACATAACATCATGGAGGAAACGCAAGGCTATTAAAACAAAAATCTGGTGGCTTCTGCCAGAAAACTAGAAATGGTCTGCCACTGGTTGTTTTAGGAAGATATTGATCCAAAACATACGGCCAAAGAAGCACTGATCTGACTTCTAATAGTTACTTATATTGTTTATAATTGATTCCACACCGACCTGGTCCTGGTGCAGCAGTCCTTGGTGCATGATGTTGTAGAAGTGCGTGAGGAAGTCTGTATTTGGGGAAACATCTTGTCGTCTTTTCATGATCCTGCAGATTAGCTTGAAGGCGTGAAGCTTTCCCTGCTTATAACGCTCAGTCAGCATAGTGGCCTAAAGGAAATATGGATAAAGACAAAAAAATCTGAATAAATCTCTAATAACTGTAAATATCTACTGGGTTTACTATATTTTTGTAATCTGAAGCGAACATATTTCCACTGAAACAGATGGAAACAGATATACTGGTTCATACTCAGACACAGATAGACATTTTGACAAATAATAATGTTTTAATAGTGTAATGCAAACAATTAGAACAAATCCCACCTACCTTGAAGAGCCAAGGGGTGAGGATTCTTAGTGGAGGAATAAGCACAGGAGGTGGGGGGGAGGACTGGTTGTCCAGAGAAATGCCCAAATTATCCCTGATCTAAAAACAGAAATGTCACTAAACTTCAATCCTTGGTGAAAATGTTAACATTATTTCCACAACACATAGATTCATCTGTACTTACCTTGGCCAAGTTCTGCCACAGTTCACACAAGTAGTCAAAAACCTGAGCATGGATTTCTGGGTCCTTGATGGTGTTAACATCTCCCAGGATACCCAGCATCCTCCTCCACATAACCGTGGCAACATCTGCGTGCCATCCAGTTAGAGAGCCGCCTGCCATCACACTGCAGTCCTCGCTTGGGAACTCGCTTGTTTCTGGAATCAATAAGTCAATCAGAGACTCTTATTTGGTTGGAGGGATTAACAAGAGAAGGCATCAAAGGAACTATTTTCTGTATAAATGAGAACACAGCCCCACCTCCCTCCTGGTTTTTACCTAGATCATCGGGGGTCTGCAGTACAGAGCTGTGGAGTTTCTGGTCCAGTTGCAAGTGTGTGTGTGATTGACTGTGTGTTTGATCAGTGTGCTCAGCTGTCAGCGTGGCCGGGGAGGGGGTCTGGGAACGGGAGCCCCCGAGGGAGTGCATGGGCGAGGCACTCTCGGAGCCTAATCAAGAGTGAGAAGCACATATAGAATTGAAAGGAGACAACAACTGATTATTAGCATGTGGTTTGTTTCCGGTGCTTCTTATTAGACAGCTTGATAGAAACGTACCAGTAACAGTGACAGTGTGGCTAAGGCTGCTGGTTTCTGAGTCAATGTGAAGTGTCGTCAAACTGGCTACTTCATGCTCGTCACAGGCCAAGCCCCCACCTAGACTGTCCTGGTCCAGTGAGCCGCCCCGGCCGCCTCCTGCCGACCCAGCTCCTCCTCCACATGCGTCTGAACTGAATGTAAAATCTACATTAAAAAAGATAGAAAACAATGTTTTATGGCTCGATGGTTGGACCAGAGAAGTTTTTTTAGATTGTGAGATGACACGTTGAGATTGTAATTACAATTTCATATTTCATGCAGCTTCAGTCCAATCAGCTGTTTTTTTTAAAATGGTCTCTCTGGGATTTCATTTAGAACTAATATTTTTTTTAAAGTTTCAGAAACATATTTTCAAAGATTTTAGGAGTGTATTAAGGATAAAGTTGGTTTCTTACTATCGAATTTGCATGTTGAATACTGAAAGGCATTAAAGGAGTCCGACTGGCTGTCAGAGCTAACAACATCGGAACCGCTGGCACTAGCAGGTGACGTCCACTCAGAGGGAACTCCAGGGTCATCAACAGGCCGAGGATCATCTGTGGGTCTTGACCCGGCCCCATGACCGGCCCCCAGGAGCTCCGGCAGGTCTTTGGGAACCTCAAGACCCACTGGACTGCTTCCCCGACGACCCTGTTTATCAGAGGGAAAGTAGTGCTTATAGCTTTGATGATTTATGTCAACCTAATAAAAAAATGGACCCAAGATGTACTGACCACTGTCCCATTGTTTCTCAGTCTCTCCTGAATAAACTCATCCATCAGGTCAGAGAAGTTTGGGTTGCTGCTTCCTACGTCGCTGGAGACTGGCCGGGCTTTCTGGACCACATCCTCTTTGTTGGCTACACACACGCAAAAGCAAATAAACTTTGACAAAGTTTTTGCAGTCAAACACACAAACACTTAAAGGGAAAGAAGTAATAAAATATACGTCAGGGGATGACATATTGGTATTTTCAAAGCATGGGAAACTTTACAACGAGCCTGTTTTATTACCAGAGGCACACCTTCCCCATAACAGTTAGCTGTTTGAATGGGCAGGTGGCTGAAAGCTGTTATTCAGGGGCCGAAACATTAAGATACTGAAGACTAAACTGGTACAACTACAGGCCTAAACCAAAAGACAACATCATGGTGAGAGCAGTCATCTAGAGCAATTTGTAATTTTGTAATTTTAAGAAATATTTTACATCACATTATCTCAAATGATAACTCAGATCATTTTGAGCCAATGTTGTCATCCCAACTGCAAAGGAATCTCAAAAACTTAAGAAAACAAAAGTTGTACTTCTTATTATATACAAATACTGTAATGTGAAGTTTTGTCAAAGGGTTTAACAATCCTATCACTTCAAGAAATCAAGTTCATGAGCATGTTTTAAAGAAAATAACTAAATTAACCAGTGTTTAATGTTTCATACGTAGATACCAAATGCTTCATTTGTTGTTAAAACATTTTCATTAGCCTATTATTTAATTAGTTCAATGTATCAAAACTCCTACCATTATTAGCTTAGTCTAAGGGTAATAAAGGTTGAGATTTTTGGATAATTATGCCTGACATTTTTTTGCAGATGCACAAAACAGTAGCTGATTAACTTAAATTAAAATATCACAATAATCGTAACATGAATTGAAACTAATGTTTGTGCTTATTGTAAGAGATGTCCTGATGTGAATGTACTTAGGGCTTTGAGGATGTCAAAAAAACACAAAGCCCAAACAGCAGGCGCATCACATCCCAGAAAAGCAATGCAGGAGTTAATCTGAGTCATGCACAAAAAGCAAAAGAGAGAGTTTCTTTTAGTCAGGATCAAACAAGCAGCAAACCAGAGGTCTAGAATTAGTGCGGTTATGATTATTTGACTTATGATGCCGTTCGCTTGGATGCAATGACAGCAATTTGTGTGAGTTTAAAAAGCAGTAAGCGTTTAAAAATTCAAGATAGTTCTGGAGTAAATCTGCCACCTTCTTTGTGGATCAAATCGAATTCATGAATCTATGGCTGCTTCCAGGTCAACAACAGGAAGAAATGTAGTCAATACAACTGAACGCAAAGTGTCAGGTTTATTTTTGCAGCCACCAGGCTGGCTTTAAAATACCACAGCCACTCGAAGCAACAGGCTTTGTTTAAAATGTGATGCCATGCAGGTTTAACTATACCTCTGTCAATAATATGGCATGACATGAAACAAAGCTGAAACTAAGTTCTGCCAATATACGGCCCTGCACACAATTCTTTTTTTGCAGGTACCCAAGATCAGCATGTTTAAAGTCAGGATCTGTAGAGTATTCAACTGTAATGGTTATTTGCCATTATGCCATCAGGAGTAAATGGAATATGATACTATAGGATTACCTAAAAAGATCTGCTATTTGCTCACATGTACCATGTTTCTCGGCCTGAATGTTCTCGAACAACAAATGCTACACTGTGTGCATATCAGGGAATCACTACTCTAGAAATTAACAGAAATGTTTATATTAATATATTTATATTGACCCAATATTTGCAATCACAACAAACATATTGTTTAATTCCTGTTGCACCTCAAGCTGCTGAAGATTGGGTGATACAAAGGTCATTCCAAACAGAGTGTCCTAAAAGTAATTGCTGGTAGGGATATAATACAGATAGTAAGATGTTCTAAACTAAAAACTAAGCGTGATCGCTTAGTCTAATAGGACAATTATGGTGAATACACAAAGCCTAGAATGATCGATAGCCCTGACAGATTTAGTTTTAAAGCAATGATTTAATTTAAACTTAATGTTTCTTCTGACAGGAAATAATAGTAACATTGGGGATTGGTCTAGTGTGTTGTCTGTTTTTATTTTGCATCATTTTTAATTGCAATAATCGGAGAAACTAGTGAAAATCCGATGATTTTTATTAGGCTTTATTACATAAAACCCTGGACCTGTAAGAGCAAAATGCTCTAGCCGTGGCTGTAGCTAAAATAAACCATTACATTTGTTGTCAGTGGATTCATGCAAGAAAATAACTTCTATTTCAACACCGCTGTTAAAATAGCTCAGGATGCTACCGCAGCCCTGCATTACCTGTTACAAATAAGTTGACAGAACAAATGAAAAAGTGGAACTTGTTGATTAGCAAAAAAACCCACAACAACAACAAAACAACAACAAGAAAGGTTAAGAAAAGCAGATGTAGTAGCAGCAGCTCCACATCAAGGCAGATTCAAACCATGAATCTCAGTGCTCTCATAAAACATCAAGACATATTCACCAAACGTAAGCTCGAGGTGAGAATGATAGGAAATATTTTCTAATAGTGGCTCAGCAGTAAACGTTAACTTAACGTTTGGGCAAATAACCATTTCAGCAAACTGTATTTATTTCTTACCGACAGTCTACTACTGCCACACTGGTCATTCTCAAAAGATCCTGTGCTGCCATCTAGTGGAGCGGAAATACATTACATGCTATTAACCTATTTTCCTCCAGCAAAACCTCTGATACCTTTCTGAAACGTAGGTGTGGTGCTTTTTATTTTTATTCCAGAGACAGTAGATTGTTGTTTTTCTTCAGCAGTTTCCAGGGAGGAAGTGAAAGACACTCAAAAGAGGCCGCATGCAAAAATCGAGGATAGGGAGGAGAAGGAAAAGAGGGGGAAGGATGTGCAAAGGTTAAACTCCCAAAGCCCTTAAACAAGATAGGACAGCAGGAGGTGGAGGAGGGATGGAGCTTCTGACCTACAGAAACAGGTGACAGGCTGTTGAAGGAGGTGGGGTCCTCGAAAGGAGGCAGGATGGAGGAGGGGGCTACGTTCAAGAGCAAACATCAACAGGGAGTTTCAGTTTCAGTTTCAGTCCAAGAGCAAGATGATGAGTTTCAGCCAAAAATATCATTCCATCATAACAAACCAGTTAAAAACAGCCAAAAAAGGAAAGAGAGCGGCTGGTGTTTGTGTGTTGGTGAGCATTTCTTTCCACAGTTGTGTCCTCTGTGAGCACTTTCGTTCGTCGCAATCCTCACCTGGCGTTGTCGTCTTTCGTCCAAAGTAGCCCAGGACATGGGAGTAGAGATCCTTTAGCGATGCGTCACTCGTGCTGGCTCTTGCTTGTCGCTGCGGCGATGATCCCTGGGATGACCCCTGGCCTCTGGGCCGAGGTTTGGAGGACAGGGCGTGGACGACAGTCTTATACATGCCACCGAGAAGAGCACCCTGATGGTGCCGTGAGGTAGTGATGCCGGGCTCCTGGGAGCGTGAGCGGGAGACTCTGGATCGCAGGGCGGAGCGTCCCAAACGTCCCCGCACTCCTGAGGAACTTGAAGTGCCCGACAAGCCCCCAGAGGTGAATTCTTGGCCCAGACCGGATCCCACACAGGATCCTGGGAGGTGTTTATCCCCTCCTGTTCCAAGTCGGTTTTCCAGGCTGTCTGCAGTAGGCTCTCTGCAATCTGCAGAAGCTCCAGCCAAAGACTTCTCATTTGCTCGTGTTTTATGGCCAGTTCCGTTTCCTGAGCCAAACTTACCTGGACCCTCTGCTCCTAGCTTCCCCCCTGAGCCCACCCCAGCTCTAGCTGTCCTCTCCCCAGCTGAGTTGCTGTGCGTGTGGAAATGACTGAGCCGACGCAGCCTGGCTCTCCAGTGGGCCTCCTTGTTCTCGAGGGGGTTGTGGAACTGGACGGACTCAGTGGAGGGCCGGAAGCTGACATGAACACTGCCAGACTGGTGCCTCTTGGTGCTACCACGGGACATTTTTAATTTAGCAGGGTCTGTGGCTTGGGGAGTTGATGGAGACTCGGCTGTGATTGAATCCTGTCTAATCAAATGGGCCCTCTCTTTTGATTCTCCTTTATCATCTTGTTTCTCTGCTCCTGTCTCACTCCACAAGTCAACTTTCCCTTCCTCTCCTGTTCCACCAGTCCCTCCATCTGTTTTCTTCTCCTCTGGGTTTCTTTCTAAGCTAGCGCTCCCTTTAACACTAGGAGATTGCCACTCACACTGTAGCTCCAGACACTCATAGATACTACGCTGCTCTGCCTCAGTCTCCTCTGTGGAATCCACACTGCTGTGTCTCACTGATTTACTTACCTGTCTGTCCTCATTTACCACCTGCTTCTCCTCCCCTAACTGTCCTGTGTACTCTAACTGGGATCTGGCTTCCCTGCTTTGCTCTTGTGCAGGTAAAGCAACAAAACTTTCTAACAAATGACCAGCACCACCTCCCTCTTTGACCACCTCTTTCTTTTCCCCTCCTTTCTGAATGAGGTAGTCTCTGATGGAGGAGAATAAATCGTCCTCCTCTGCCTCACATCCGATTTCCCCCTCGTCTGCATCAATTTCCTTCTCAGATGAAAAAGTGAAGGCAGAGTCCCAGTCGCTGACCCAGTCAGAGCTAGACCCGTGGCTTCCAGAACCGGCTTGGAGCCAGGACTGGTTATAAAAACTAGCATCATCTTGTGGTTCTGAGGACAAGGAAGCACCATTGGAGAACGTGAAAAGTGTGGGATTAGGGGAGGTGAGGGATTGTGAGAGAGGCTGAGTTGTGTGGCTGTTGGCTGCAAGTGAGAAGGTAGTTGTGGAGTGGTGGTGTGGAGGATTCAGGAAGGAAATGGGATCCCTCTGGGTGTCTTCACCTTTGACCCGCTCGGCGATGAAGGGCTCCATGATGTCAGAGGCGCTGCTGCTCCGTGCGAGGGAGGACGGAGCCGGGGCATCCAGGTCACAAGCTCCTCCCTGGAAGACCTCGGAAGATGCGGCGGTCGGGGTCTCGTCACTCTGCGATGAGTGGCGCATTCGAGAAGTGCGGGTCGTCAGCATGATCGGGGGATCCTCGAGATCTGGTAATTAGAGGCAGATTAAATCAGAGCTGATTAGATCACTGGAATAAATGTGAAAGAGCTTAATACACAGAACCAACCATCACATGCATTTAACATATGATTTCAGTTCTGTGAAAGATTCCTCATTCGGCTTTATCCTCGGCTCTAACCAATTATAACAAGAGCTGTACTAACACACACACACACATATATATATATTTAAAAAAGGTGTGGGAGCTGAGGGCAGCTAAGGGTCCATCCAACTGGCAAAATATATTATTGACATACAGCATGTGCCAGACACTTAAAGTATGTCTATCAAATAGTCCTTTATTATTGTGATATGACGATGAAACGACATACCTTCCAGCTCTAACCTAGATCTAATCTTTTCAGAGCAATTCTGGAAAAAAAATATTTTAATGTCCGTGTCTCATCAGATTCATCTGGTCAAGGAAGATCCCATGTGACCCACCTTTCACTATAAGAAAAATTATAAAAAGCTGTTTGATTAATTTATAATACTTTTAGCTTAATTTAATACAATTTATAGATGGGAGGCACATTTGAACAGATTAGAACATTAAAAAGATATTTAACCAAATTGACATTTGGTGGACCATAAGAACACAATAATTGTCCATCAGAGCTCAAATTTTTTCTTCTTTTTCTTTTATAGTAGTATGGTCGGTTTAAAACTGTTCTTTATATTTCAAGTGCGTTTTAAACTTCCCTATTCCTTGAACCTGACCATGATAACAACATATTGTGCAATTTTTATTTCAGAACCAAAAAAAGAGGAAACACATGGAAGACAAAAGCTTAATTGTAAGGCCAAAACAAATTTTTTTTGCAGGTGTAAAACCTCCGAAAATGAAAATGCAAAGGTTGTTATTGTATTTCATTTTGATTTGATGAATAAAAATTTACGCTGATATACAGTAACTGCAATTGGACAATTTTATACTCAACCAGCCCTGATAGGTGAATGTATATGAAATATAGAAAATGTTTTCAACAACACTTGTCTGTGTGGAAGTTGTTACCGAGGGAAAAAGACTCAGCTATTTTCAGCATCAGTAAAGTATTTAAAAATGAAGTCATTGTCATACACAGAGAGCTCAACATCATCACATCTGGTCGTGTCCATTACTAAAACCTTTTTGGAATTCTGTTCAAAATGAGATAAAGAGGATGTTTAGTTTTCAGACATTGCTAAATTGGGATGAATTACTGTTTGGCTTGTTGTACGCTGTACACACAGATCCGGGTTCTTGACATTTGTTTGGAATATTGAGCTTAGAAGCGCTTAGAAAATGGCTAAATCCCTTGCCTCAAAACCTAGCCGACTGGGAAAATTTTGTTTATTCTATATGGTTTGGAAAAAATTACTTTTCATAAAAGACTCCAAGTGGCCAAATCTGACAAAATATGGGAGAAATGGAGAATTTATTTTCTGGAAGGTCGGAATTCGTATGACTCCCTGTAATATATACAAATACGATGTTGTTATACGAATGTAATGTGTACACCTTATGTTCTATGTTCATTGAGCTTTATGTTTTCACTATGTGAAAATATTAATAAAAAATGTAAAAAAAATCTAATAATACAGTGTAAGAAGCTTCTAAAGAGGAGCCAGAATTTTCTAAGTGGGGATGCTGGATGCTACTTATCTGCACATATTCTCAGCAGTTTAAAGAGCTGCTCTGTTCCATCCTTCTCAAAAGTCCAACTCTTTTCTTGCAATGCGCTGGATTAATAAATGAAAATTTTGGGAAATCTCAAAATAAAATTGTTTACATTCTCTAGAGAAAGGAGACAGAGACTGTTGTTTACAGTTAGCAATGATGGTCTTGCTACAGTATGTGAATCATGTTAAAACTAAAAGAAAAATACTGACAGTAGTTTAAAATGGTGGTTTGGCCTCTGTTTTTTCTCTGTTTTGAAATAAAAATGAAATCCTGTAAAGCAGAGTAACTCATATCTCCATCTCACAAAGATGGCAAGTCAATGGTGCTCCTCATATAAGTAATTAATGATTTATCACAGAAAAGGACCTTAAGCCATGAATGAATGGACAATTTAACAAAACTGAGAGTAAATAAGAACCTTTTCCTCTAAACATTAAATACTATACAAATGTATTTTTGATTGGCTCTTTGTATATATTTGAGGTGTGCAACAAAAAAAAATTAGAAGACAAAATAAAATGAGGTGAGCTGTAATCTTCTAAATGAGTAAATCATAAATGCTTTAATTCTTTTTAGTTGGGCTTATTTATACATACCACTGTCCATTAACCTGGAGGATTTTACAACAAGTTGGTTTTTCATTGAGAAGTGTTTTATTTCACTATAATCATTTGTGAAGACTGTTAAACTTCCAGTTTATTTAAAACGTAAACAAAAAAACACTCAGATTCTCTTATAGTACTTATTGAGATAAAGGAGTTTTCTAAAATCTGTATCAGAAATCAGCCACATAATCTCTGATTTCTGCATCCCAACTTTACATAAAAGGCAACTGTGACAGACGTTAATAAACATAAGAAACAAACAGCATGCATAAACAAGCATCAAGAATGTTTGGAGAAAACTAGAGATATAAAAGATCTGTAAGAAAATAACTGCATTAAAGTAAATTACACGTCACAAGCGGCAGAGGTTAAACAAGGAGGAGAGACAACCAAACATTTGACGGAAAAGAACGCAAGCATGTTATTTAATGGAAATGGACTAGCAGGAGTTCAAGCAGGAAGGTAAGTAACCGGTATTGAGAAAAATGAAGATTACAAGCAAGAAGACAGGAGAACCGGTAGGTCCCGTTCTATGCGTACAGATGTATGTCAGACAGGGACTGCTGACTGTCAAAATGCCTTTCTGTGATAACAAATTTCCCGCTTCAGTGCTGCTCAATAGTCAAGTTTTTTTTAAAATTCCTGATGAAAAGCATGCAAACTACCAACAAATAAACTTAATAGTGACAGTCAGACGTGCAGGAGTCTATAGCTTCCAGGCAGCAGGAAGACAGGTAGTGCAAAGAGAGTGTACCTGCCAGATGGTCGGCAAGAGGGGGTAGAAAAGGATGGTGGTGGTGGAGGAGGACAGGAAGAGGAGGAGCCAGAGCAGGAGCACTCTTAGCACTGCGAATAAAGGCTGAGGACAGCAGAGAGTCCCCCGTAGAACAGCTACGCAGGGCTGAAGAAGTCGGAAGAGAAAACGAAGGAAAGAAAAAGAAGGGTATTGTTGTAGTGAGGCGTTAGGTGAAGAGGTTTGAGGAAACAGGAAGGCGTAGGATAAACAAAAATTGATTAGAAAAATAAGGAGCAAAAAGGAAGAAAAAAAAGAAGTTACTATGAATGCTCAATGGATATAGATAATAAGGAACAACAGATTAAACGCTATATATAAAACAAGACAGAAAGGAGAGAGACAAGAACTCAGTGAAGGTTTTGTGGGTAGATGGAAAGATAGAAACATTGAAGGTGGAGGAGGAGTGTCTCAGGATTAGCTCTGCAGAAAATACAAGGAAACAGTGAGAGGCTGGTGGTAGCGTCACAAACAGGATCACTGAAGTTCTTGCATGAAACACTTAACAAGAAAATTAAAGCAAAATCTGCATAAATTGGGAAGAAATATTACAACAGAGAAAGAGTTGGTCAGCATGACTAATTTTGCCATAAAAAGATGAGTATATAAAATAAGCTGTAGGGAAATTAAAGCAGAGATAATACTAACCCACAGTCTTCTGACGCACGATACTCCTTGCCTTCTCGATGCCCGGTGAGCCGGCTGTGGTGGCGCTGCGCTGGCGCATGGCCGCTGCCTGACCCGGTTGGTCTCTGCTCCAGCCTTTAGAGAAGGACCGGTCCACGGCCTGCCGCTGGCCCTCTGTACCGATGGCTGTAGGATGAACAAATACCTGTCATTTGAGAGCAGCTGGATTGTAGAGTTGTGGTGTTACATATTTCTTGTGTCTTGCAAAGTTACAACCTCAAACTAGTCCATAATTGTGAAGTGGAAGGAAAAAGACTTGTGGATTCAAAATGTATTACAAATATAATTCTGTGAAGTGTGCGGACAGTGCGGTGCATTCGTATTCAGCCCCTTTACTCTCGATACCACTAAATAAACTCCAATGCAACCAATTGCTTTCACAAGAAACCTAATTAGTAAATAATGGCACAAGATGCTCTGAAGAGAGCCAAGCTAACTTTGAAAAGCTGTAATAGCATACTTTACAGTTGACATCACAATTTAGCCACGCAAGTTCTGCTGGGTGCTAATCCTAGACAAATAAAAGCATTTACCAATTGAAAAAAGACGCAGCGCTTGGACGTCGATGTGAAGGCAGAATTTATGTATGAAATTTAAATGCATCTCACAAATGAGCAAATATAAAAGTGAGGAGGTTCTTTTGATAGAGAAAGACATATCAGGGGCTTTTCTTGATGGCGACCCTGCTAATTATCGATTGGCTGAACTAAAGCGCCGACTCAAATGTCAGGGTCAAAGTAAAAATATGTCACTACAAGAGACTGTTGAATAGGTGCAGAGATGTATTGCAATAAAAATGCAAGTTCATTCTGGAGTGGATGGTGGTAAATGGTATGAACTGAAAAATAAAGGACTCGCTAGCCAAACAACGCCTGACAGCAGCTGGTCCACAAAGTTACTAATTCCACTGTGAGTAAATCTAAGTGGCAAAAGGTTCATTTGACATATAATTTATATGTAGTTTGTGATTTGTGTACCCTGTTGTTAAGAATTATTGTGTTTTGTACATTTATTATGGCATTTTCCCTTCTTATTATTTTATGATTTGTTTTTTATAACTTTTCCCGACATCCGTTCTGGGTATTTAGAGTCTGATTTGCACACCTGAGCAGTGTTTAGTTCATTCCCGTTTTAAAATCTTTAGGAGACGAAACTACAACTTTGTGAGGATTTGAGCGACTCAGACCCATAGGCACCCATGCGAAATGTGCACTTGTTTGTCTAGGGCTACCTCCCAGAATGCATTGCGACATTACATCACTATCTATTCTTAGCTACTGTGAAAGGCGCTATTGAAAGAAAGCAATAAGTCCTGTTTATACTTTCTCACCCATCACGAAGGGAACCCTTTCTGGCCCACATGGGAAAAGCTATGCGAGGAAAACTAACCCTGGGGTGATGGTGTGTTCAGATAACCCTAAACACACCATCCCCACCATAAAATATGATGTTGGCAGCATCCTGCTGTGGGGAGGATTTTCTTCACCAGGAGCAAAGAAGTTGATCAGAGTTGACGGGAAGATAAAGGGAGCCAATTTCTGGGCAATCCATTAAGAAAACCTAGTTAAGACGCTTAAAAAGAATTGAGACTGTGCATTGGTTCACCCTGATCCATATCCCCCAAAGTGACACGTGGTGATGGCAGCATTATGATCAGGGAATAATTCAGACTTTTAACTGCAAAATATTTTTGAAAACCAAGTATAGTTTTACTTTCATTTCCCAGCTGAGCACTACTTTGAGCTGGTCTATCGGATAAAATACATTGGTGCTTGAAACATGATGAATGCTAACATTTCAAGGGGTATGAATACTTTCACAGGGCATTCTACTGCCTTGAAAAAGAGTGCAAGATTAGACGCTTTTCATAGTGACGAATTAAACACAATTGGGACCACAATAAAGTTCTTCTCAAAGCAAACCATGTCCAATAACCTTTTCCTTTATGTTTCTTCTGCTTTTGTTCACTGAGTTTGTCCAGAGGAAGCTCATTTAGATCCACGCTGTACAGGTTCCTGGCCAAAACCTGGGACACAGAAACATCATTCTTCTAGTTCATATAAGAGCAAGAATGCAGGCAACATTCAAGGAAGAACACTTTAATACCTTGGTGAGGGTCTCCATGGTGAGTGACCACTCAGTAACCAACTCCTCCCAGCAGGTCAGAGAGGAAAGCACACAGAGGAGATCATCCCATAATTCTCTGCTGATATAGACGTTCAAGTTGCCCTTGATCCAGGCAACTATTAAAGTCTGCCCGAAAAGAGGAGAGTGAAAAAAAAAACTGTCAGAGTGGTTAAAGGCTATTAAACTACATAATTATAGCTAGTTACTAAATAAACTCAGACATCCACTGCATAAATCTGTGTTGCTTTTCGTAAGCTACTTTATAGCATGGGAAAGTCAGTTCCTTTATGCTCGTTGGGATTAATGACATAGAAATGGCATATTAGAGTCGGTTGTGCACCTGAAAGATAGGCCCAGCCAGCCTGCCTGACAGCGTGTTGATCTTCTTGCCTTGAGGCATGATGGATGGAGGCCTTTTCATGACAGATTCTGTCACTCTCAGCAGAACCAGTAAGATCTGCTCCCTACAAACAAGTACAGGGATATTTACTAAAGAAAACCTAAAATAGTTGTTTAATCAGACACAAGGAGATAAGAATAAGCATTTATTTTTGTTTGGATATATCAATAACAAATTTAGCTTCAAAGAGAGGTGGGATTTCCATCTCTGTTTGCCAAAATAAGCCTCTAATCTAAGGGGAAAGGTTTAGTTTTTCATTAGATTTTTTTACATTTAATTTTTAAATTAGACACTACTTTAAATTTCATTTATAACAATAAGTCAAATGGTACTATTCAAGATACAAATCACACATTTACATATATGTAAACAGTGACAGAAGAAAAGATTGTACTGTCATCCTTACTGGCATGTATCTATTGGCAAGTATAGTTTTTTTATTATTTTATTTTTACCATGTTTTCTGGTCCATAGTTTCGTGCATGACGAGGCTGCGGTAGATGTTCAGGACTCGTTTGCACATGTCAACTTGCTCCTCTAAAAGGATCTTGATGTCATTGGCGGGTTCGAGCAGGAAAACGTTGGCGGAGTGGGTGATAAAGACCTGAGGAAGATACATACAGTTTCACAAAATGAGAAAGAAAAAGACGACAGGAACCCCGTTAAGTGTGCATCAGAGCCAAGTGTTGGAGGATCCTGCCTGCAGTGTTGTTTGAACTCCAGCATGAACACTGTACTCTAGCAATTCGCTGTCAATCTCTTTGTTTATTCCCTGAAAAAAAGCATAAATTCATTATTCCACTGCTGCTTATAAATATGAATATTATGATTGACAACATTTTTGGTTTATGAGAAATTCCTACCTCAACTTCTTTGTCCCCCAGCTGAGAGCCTGTATCCAGACTGGTAGCAGCAGGAATGGGATATGGTCCTTCCTCTGGCTCTTTCATAAACACTGGCTTGTCCTCCATGGAGATCCACTCTTGGTAAACACGAACCACTTTTCGCATCGCAGCTGCCTCACACATGGGAAGAAGAAATCCCTGAGTAGGAGAAAAGAAAGCAGATTCATTCATTTCCATCTGTAGATTTCAAATATTTCTTTTTTTTAAGGTTTTATGGCCACAGTGGCTTTTATTCGACAGTGGACAGTTCAGAAAGAAGCAGGGGAGAGACATCGGCAAAGAAGCCACGGGAACGAGAGTCGAACCTGGGACGATCGCTGAGAGGACTGAAGGCCTCTGAACATGGGGCGCCCGTCTTAACCCCTGTGCTACGCGGCGCCCCAACATTTCAATTATTTCTAAAACCAAAATCATTTAACCAGTAATTGAAGTAAATGTTACATTAAATCCCCAAACAAATGCTCAGGCAAGGTGAGACATTGTTTTTGACTATTTGCCTCCCCCTGTGTGTCCAACCAGGCTCAATATAAACAAAGAACAACAGTTTGAGAAAGTATGCTTAAAATGTTTCTGAAATTACACTAAACATACAGAACACCGTATAACTTCTTCCTCTGGCGCTACAATGGCACTCTGAATGTTTCCTCTTCTAATGCATGCATCCTCCTGTCTGTTCTGGCCCTCGGGATCCACTACCCAGCATGCTTTAAAGGTTTCCTTTATTTAGCTTACCCAAATAAAAAGGCATGAGTTTAAATAATAAATCTTTTTATAATAACAAGAAAACAAATCATCATCCCTCAATCTGAGGCTGAATTGAAATAATTTTAGATCGCTTTAAAGATCAGACAACTGAAACAAGTTGTTTGCTGTTTTAAAATGTTATGGTTTCCTAATTCATAAAAGCCTCGAATTGAAAGAAGGTGTTCTTTAATATTGCCATGAATGTAGTAGTCAGAGCAGAAACGCATCTAAAACATGCTGTCAGACAGTTCTCAGTAAAGCTGGTCAAATGTTCATGTTTCTCTCTGGAGACAGTAGGGTCTAGGTAAAAGGCTCTAGACTGTCAGTTGTATTTTACTATCGAAGACAAAGACGCATTATTTGGAAATATTTAAAATACTAAAAATGAAAGTCACAGAAAGAAAGGAAGAAGCTGTTGAGAAACAATTTCTTACTATTACTACTTATTGCAGAAGCCCGATGTGTCCATAAAATACAAATAAACTTAGAATTAGAACGTATAAGGGGGAAAAAAAAGTTTAAGTTCTAACTATACCAGATAGGAAATCAATGGGTAAAAGATGAAACTGATCACTAATAATTTATATTTTTCATCACCTGTCTAAAGATCTCTATGATGAAGTTAACGTTGGTTCTGGAGCTGGTCAGCACTCTCCTCACCACCTCCATGTCGGTCAGCTGCTCTTCGTCCATGGAGCAGAGGGAGGAGGAGCTGGGCTCTCTCTCAGTCAGTGTGGACGTGTTGGAGTGGCTCTGTTCAGGCTCTCCTGCACCCCCCGGACCTCCCATGCTGCTTCCCGCTGGCCCCAACGAGCTCCCGCTGCTTTCTAGGTGACTCTCGGACCGACTCCCGACCCCGCCGCCATCATCTGAGCTGCCTGCTGAGCGAGCAGCCAATCCAGCTGCTGCTCGCTGAGTTGGATGATTATTAAAAGTTAAAAGATTGGATGTACAATGACGAAAAACCCAAAGTCGAATAAAGCAAGATTTCAATTATTTCTTTAAACTATTCTCTTTTCAGGATACAAGGAAACAAATTTATACATACAGGCAAAAATAAATACATGCACCTTAAATCTTTTAATTAGGGTTGCTGAAAATCCTTGAAGATCTTCTCTTATCAAAGCTGAGGCCTATTAACTTCTGTTTGGTGATCCTAATTGAGTAGAGCGATTCTCCTTGTCAGCAGAAAAACCTTCTATCTGACAGGACTCTGTGGTAACGCAGGCAAGCAGCAACACTGGTGAAATTGCTGTCCCAAATGCCCTGCCTCAACTCTACCAAAATGTATGCATTAGGCTGCTTTCACATAGATACAGGGCTGGTACCAAAAGCAGGAGGAAAGAGCAATGAGCAAGGCAAACAAAAAATGGAAATATGTTAATGAGAGCGTGTGTTGTTGAGAAATCTATCATCCTTATCTGTCACAAGACCCTTTAAGCCAAAGTTTGTGTAATTAAAAAAAACCATCTAAATTCGGTCACTTTTTAAACTTCCTCTTTACTCTGAAATGATTAATGTTGTTTTAAAAAACAGCTTTTTTTGTTACTTCACAATATTTCTTATCATATGTGCAAAGCTTAGATACTAAGACATCGTTAACTTCTCAGTCATTATGGACATGTACCAGGCTTGTTCTGATTTCAGCCACCCAGATGAGCTCACAGAGTGCTGTAAAGCACAGGGTGGCATCCTCATCAGTAAACTGCACTCTGCTTGTCGCTCAGCTTGGCACAGCGCAGCCCCGCTCTGTGGCCAAGCAGCACATTCAAAAATAATGGGGTTCAAAGCTTCCTATACGAAAGCACCCTTATGCTTAAAAGCTTGGTCTGTGCCAAGAAACAAATCAATTTAGCTTGTTGATAGCAACAAAAAATAGTGTGGTCAAGGTGCAACTTGCTAATGGTTCAATTTGAGCCCCTATGTAAAATTGATACTCTGTGTGGGTTTGAAAAATTTTTCCAGAATAAATTTGAAAATGTGCACATATTTCCTGTTTGAAAAAAAAAATCATTAGAACGCCCCATATTAAGGGAACAGTACCTGTATGTTCTTTGGGACGTTCTCGCCTTCCGTTCCTGGGATCTGTGTTTGAATGTTTGGTCGTGGTTCCAACCAGAAGGACACGAGCCAGCGGATAAAGATGACTCTGGCCTGAAGGAAGCTCTCCTTGGTGCAGTACATTGTTTCACCACCGTCCTGCTCTCTGCGCACCACACCGTAATAGGGCTTAGGACGCATCGCAGGAACATCTACAGAGACAAAACTCCTTTCATTGTGCTTAGACAAAACACGAAAATCCTCCATACTCAATGTAACTCATTCAAGTACAAAATCTTCCTGCAGCAGGAGTACCGACCTAAGATGGGGTTGTAAAGGCTTGTTTCCATGGCGAAGTTGGGAAATATGTGAGGAAGGTAAAACCTCCTGAAGTGACCAAAGAGGAAGCTGAAGCCACGTTCATGGTTCTCTTTACACCGCCACTCCAGAGACTTCGCCTGGTCGATACACACAAACAAAAAACCTTGTGTTAGAAAGAGAGATCAGGCTGCGCAAAATAGGAACAAGCGGTGAGCAGCCCTGTTGTGTCAGAGGGAGAATCTTATCAGTGTGTGAAAGTTTGATCACATGTGGGTGGAAGCAGCAAGCAAAGAAATTACAAGCAGGGGATGCAATATGCCTTTAAATCAGAATGATCAGCCCCATTCCTCCCATGTGTTCCAACATTAGTAAGATTAGTAAAGCATGGCAGCATTATTAAGGGTGTCATGGTTTCATTAAATATGTTAGTAAGAAAATGGATAATACCTGGTTTACCATGTATTTCAGCAGAGCTTCAAGGAAGTAGGCAGTGAGGTCGTCCTGGTTCTTGTCACCGGACTGTGGAGCGACCAGCGGTGTGATTTCTTCCGGGGTCACTTGAGCTGCAGAAAGGAAAAGCAGGAGTATTGAAGCTCCATGATCACCCAGCATCATCTCGTTGGGAAACAAACCACAGCGTGCGTTTGCGGGTGCTTTCCTCATACTAACTTTCAGTCAGACTGAGTGGCGGGTTGATCAGAGTGTCCAGGGTGCGTGGGGTCCCACGTAAGAGAGGAGCAGGAAAACCAGGAATCAAACAGGCAAACATGCAGAGCTGCTCGTGCTCGGCATTGCTCTGCAGCGCCTGCATCCACAGCAAAAACAGGCGCACGCCTTCCCGACGGATCTAAGAAGTGGATCAAAATAATAAAAAAGAAAAGAAACGAAACGAGAGGGAAAGTTAATCATCTGTGATGAGGGATTCAGGATGTTAAACATCTTCTGTTATTGTCATATTACCTTTAGAGAGTTTCCAGTGTGAAGCAGCTTCTTCAGAATTAGTCCTGAGAGACAAATATGAGCCACAGCTTGATTTATTCACTCAACCATTTATTAAAACAATAAATCTGATTTAAAAATCATTTGCTTATGTATTGTATAAATTGTTAGTAAAATGTGATTGAAACTACCCTCAACAGAAAAAGAACTTTGGCAGTAAAATGTTTTAAGAAGAAGGACGCCTCACCGATGCTGTGGAACTGCCAGCGGCTCTGGATTCTCTCTGGTAGAAGCTGAAGGATTTTCTAAAAGACAAAATTTTTGCAATATTTAGAAAATATCATGATGAAGGTTAAGTGGCTGTTTAGTTTTAGACTTAATTGTGACGTACGTAGCAAGTCTACAGCAGAGCAGTACTTCATTTTAAATTCATTAATCTTTCCTCAATAACAGAACTAATTGTGAAACATCACACTCCTATATTCAAGGATTCCTTTAATCCTTGAATTATCGGTAAATATTAATGGCAATTAAGCAACAATTCTTCATCAGTGATCGCCATCTTTACCATCAGGTCTCCTGCGATCTAGATACAGCGTGAGAACAAAAACCTGCCAGAGTTTAGATGCATTGCACATATATGAGCCTGAGGTAACAATGCAACACCCCTGTGCAATTTCACAAATTTTGAAATCCTTTGTATTTTGTTAATTTCTAGCATACAAAAATGTGTTTAACAAGAATACATAGAATTAACGGTGTGCAATACATCAACAGTAGATCATAAATGGTTAAAATGTATAGCTGATCTGCTAAATGGTACATTCTATTCAAACAGACTCAGCAGCTTTCCTCCTTCTTTAGCTTCATCAATGTTTATGTAGCAACAGTGCACATTGCAAGAGAGTTGGTGTTTACCAATATACAGTAAAATACACACACACACACACACACACACACACAGTTGTGCTTTTTCAACTGT
Organism: Valencia hispanica; assembly: GCA_963556495.2. Taxonomy (NCBI): domain Eukaryota; kingdom Metazoa; phylum Chordata; class Actinopteri; order Cyprinodontiformes; family Valenciidae; genus Valencia; species Valencia hispanica. Next base: position 23,937,642 of record OY747720.1, read on the forward strand.
TGATCAAATTTTAAGTCTGTGAAGCAGCAACGGGTTGGAGGATGTAACACCCACTAAGCTATATTATACAGTTCCTAGTTTGGAAGATCCAGCAACACCAAGTTGGAGCACCTGGAACCACACAGTGATAATGCCAGATATCTATGTTCTGTTCTGTACCCACAGTGGCCACCTGCTTCCCAGAGGGACATACATACAGTCAGTGAAATGATACATTAAGACGTGTTTCCTCAATCGGAACTTCAGGGTAATTTTACCAGACTTTCATCTAATGGCGCAAATCTGTTAAGACGTCCAGAGGGTCACTTATCAGCACCAAAAGGCGCCCACAGCAACAGAGAGTCACTACAAATAAACATGGAAGAAGCAGAGGCGGTTGTTGCGTTCCTGTTTGCTGTTGTTATAAACTGCTTAACCAGCAACTCTTCTTATTTTATAAATCCGGCTGTTTGGTGACATCTGCTCGTTTCCCTCGGAGTTACAATCAATCAACATGAGTTAACCACAGCTCCCGCCGAGCGACTCTACCAAGCCATACCCCAAGACTGGTACTCAGTTGGTTCCTAAAATGGCCCTAAAAACGTTGTAGTGGGGACGCGAGCATACTGGGATGTTCTATATTCTTCTAGTCCGATAGTAGAAATGTGCCTATAAACACTTTTTGGAACAGTTACCTCAAAGATAAAGAGGATTGAGTCCAGCTCCTCCCTCTGAGACTTATGACCTGTAAAACACAGAACAGCATAAAAAGACAAAAATAGTCACAACAAGGCAATCGAAAGATGATGAAAAACTTCTTTGGACATTTAATAATGCTAAACCTTTACCTTTCTGCTTGAGGCTGACCTCAATGGTGACAAAGTTTTCAAAGAAGACATAGTAGATATGGGAATAGTAAAGGTCAAAGAACTGCTTCAGATCTGGAGCCTCTGAATTTTCTGGGAAGAAGAAAAGGGTAGAATGAGGCTCGGATTTCACTGGGAAGCATGTTAAGGAGGGAAACACAGAGGCTGAGTCAAATTGTTTACAATCTTGTCAATGCATAAAACAATGCTCACCATCACTCAATCTATTTTTTTTCCACCAAGATGGAGTCTGGGATGTCCAGAATATATAACTTTTAGTAATGATCCATATCTAAAGCTCATAAACTCCTTTGCAAAAGAAGTGTTCACATCCTTTTAAAATAAAAACTGAAAAAGTGTGAGATGAATTTGCGTTGACCACCCTCGAGGGAATACTTGTAAAACAAAAAAAAACACACACACATGTTTTGTTCCAATTACCACTGCAAGTCTTTTAGTGTATGTCCCAAACAGCTTTGCATGAATAGATGTGGAACCTTTACCCTCATTCTTCTCCGCAGCATACCTCAAACTCTGTCAGGTTGGATGGAAAGCACCTCTCAACATCAATTTCCATCAATGTGTCCCTGCTAAAGAAAAGCATGCCCACAGCAGGATGCTGCCGCCACCATGTATCACCATGGGGATGGTGGGGACAGGGTGATGGCCACACATCATTTTAGAAACAGGTAATGATTAAAAAGAGGATTTGATATGATTTTATCCAGACCTAACTCCGCTTTATTTAATCTTGACCAGACTTCTGTCCTCCTCGGTCTTCATGATGCCAATTTGTTCACTAAAGTCAGCTAAATTATATATAAGATAAAACTGCATATAGGTGAAGTCTATTTACTAATTAGGTGACTTCTAAAGGCAACTGGTGGCACTTGACTTTCTTTGGGGGTCTCAGATTAAGAGGGGCTGAAGCTATATAGGGACACCTTGCACCTTTCAGATTTTTATTTGGAAAATAAATTGAAAAACATAATTAGCTTTTATTACTTACACCTCACAATTAAATACTAATCTGTCACATAAAATCCCAAATAAAACACACTGCAATTTATGTGGTTGCAATATATACAGTTTTAAATACTTTGGCTCGGAAAGGTAGGCGAGGGTTCGGGGGTAGAAACTTTCATAAATTAAGAAGTTTGCCTTTCCACCCAGCTCCTTCCTCTTGAAACATGTCCTCCTTTACAGAAAACTAAACCCTGGTTCGTTAATTTATCTCCTGCTCCATCTTGCCAACACTCCTGAACCAAGATATAAGCCGAGACCCAGCCCTCCAACCCAGAGGACGCATTCCACTGTTTTCCCTCTGACAACCAGACTGAACAATCAAACGCCCATGAACCCATCAGCCAAACATTCCAGAGTAAACTTTTTCTAACTTTATAACACTTTACTGCACTTAAACTGAGCTTAAAAAAAGTTATCTATTGTTCCACTCCAAGAGACATCTTTTGAGAAAAACTAAATCAAATACTAAATAACTAAATCAAATCAGTTTAAAGGAGAAGGCCTTTTCAATATATTCAAGCAACATATATCAGTCTCTATCCATCAGTATTCTATGGTTAAAGACAACGTTTAAATGCATCTGTGGTAAAAATGTAATAATGTGCCTTTTTAAAGATCGCACATTCCGGATCAGGAAGTAGTTCTAAGAAGAATGAACGTAGTTTTTCATCCGACGTCATGTCATGACGTCGCTGCGTGTGTACCTTACTTTATTAGAACTCTGACTCTGATATTCTGCTGACGTTCACGGCCCGGTGCAGACACACGTGTTGGATCTTTGTTTATACGACAACTGAAAGTCAAACTCACATCAGTGTGAGAGCGCCTGCCCTTGTAGGGTCCTGGCTGGGACGTTTGTTATCTTCTAGTCCTGCTGCTAACATTCAAACAAAACCTTTATCAGCACCGCACAGCTGACTGTAAATCTATTTTAGATTTTGATTTCTAATAATAGGGCGAAACCCGACGCTTGTCATGTCAGATGTATTTAACACAAGAGCTGCTTAGGGTAAGTTATCGTCTGTAATATATTACATTAAAGCCTTTGAGGACCAAATAAATCTTAGAAATGGAGGTGCTTGATTTGACAGCATTTCCTCCCCCAGTGATTTATAAGGCAGCACCACCGAAACAAGAGGGGGCCAGAGATTTGTATCATTGCTGTTTAAAACAATGACAATGAACAAAAATGCAGATATTTGCATGCGAGACAACCAGAATGAGCTCCTCCAAATCTGAGGCCAGGGACCCCAAACCCCAATGCCCCATCTAGGGTGAGTCTCTGACTTGAGCAGAAGACATGAAGTATTCTTGAGTCTTATTGCACTAATCCAACGTCTTCTCATTTCACATTTTTGACTAATTGTTATTTAGGTTGGCCTTAGAGGTGAAGGACTGCCTGCATGCGTGTCTCTCTGTGTTATAATGTGATGTACTGCCGACCTGTCCAGGGCGTACCCCGCCTCTCACCCACAGACAGCTGGAGATAGGAACCAAACCACCACAACGAGGGATGATACAGGGGGGACGATATGATATATTATGATACTACAGTATAAGACTATATATTGTGACTTTTAAAACTGTAGCAGCATTCTAAACACTCCAATCTGTTTCATACTTTAACACATCCAGTTTTATTACTAGTTCTTGTCGATCCACTAGAACATAAAAGGTGAAAACAGACACCAACTACAAGTAATACTTTTAATCTTACTACAAAAATTAATGTCATCATTAATGGTTCCATTCAAATTCTATAAAATAAAATAAATTGATTAATTGCGTTTAAATATCGATACAATATTATGAAATAAAATATCACGATATATCGGCATATTGATTTATTTTTTTTTACATCCCTACCCACAACCGTGCACAAATAAGCAGGTATAGGAGATGGATCATATTAAGGAGTGGTGGCAAGAGCGAGTGGGAGATGGACAAGCCTAAAGCCTAGTTTATGCTTCTCCGTCTGCGGAGGTGCAAAGACACGCAGCGCCATTATGCGTCGACGCAATGGCTCTCCGTCACTCAGGCAAGGATCTATGGAGTAGAGCCCAATTTTTTGCGCACGTCTGTGATTGGTCAGCCCAACATCAGCCCCAGATCATTTCACCAGAACGGTGCTCTACAGTCAATGTAATTAGTAGTCAATACAGGGTTTGGCCATTAGATGCTTTCTCTTGCAAGGCCAGTTGATCTAATATGGCGATTTTGAACACCAGGAGGTGTAGAGCTGTATGAGCTGCACTTCTAGTAAAAAGCTTTCCAACTCTATCAAAACTCGCTCTCTATCAGCCATTGCTCCTTAAGTGGATGTGCGTTTACAAGCTGAAGTAAATAGACTGTCGTCGACCAGAGACGTCACTGTAATGGTAGGCAGACCAGCCAGAAATGGTCTACAACCCCTGCTGCCTCGGCGGAGAATTGCTCTGCAACACTGACACACAAACGAATAAGTATAAAAGGAAAACGTATCCGTCAATACGTGTGCGTGTGGGTGCTAACTTAAAGAATCATAAACTAGGCTTAAGGCATCATCTGCAGTAAACTCTCTTCATGGTGAATAAAGAGCTCAGCCAAAAGGCTCGTCTTTCACCTGGAAGAAGTTGCCCCCATGTTCACTTCACCCAAATCCAACACAAGCTGTGTTTTGTTTGGGTTGTTGTGCCAACATCAGTTTCAAGATATGAAATTATACACAGAACACAACCTCCGGGAGATCATTTTGAATTCATGATCTTTAAACTCACGGCGCCCCAAAACATGCTGTCTGCATTTCTGTTTGAGTTGGGTAGCATGAAGCGGCCAGGTTGATGACTTAAGCTTTTATAAATATCTTTAAAAAGAAAGCAGCACAAACTGAACTGCTGTAAAAAGCAGCGCTGTCCCAATGTAAATGTTTGACAGAGATGTTAGATTTCTAAAACGTGGAAAGGAACACTGCACTCAGGTAACACACCAAATTTACCACATCATCTATGTTTTATCCTTTGTCTATGATCCTGAGATACAGGAGGTGGTTCCATTATGTACTTAAAAGAATACAATGCTGCTCATTTTTTCTCAAGTTAGAAATTATTTTATGTTGGTTTTTGAATGGTTAGCCTTACTTGATTTTTTTTTTACTGCAACTGAATTTATTTTGTGCTTTTTCAGTATAGCACATAGTTGAAGTACTTCATAAAAAAGCCACATTGGATTTGACTGAAAGTCTGTAAATTGAAACGTAGGTTAATAACCACAAGATTAGCTAAACTAGAGGTTTCATAAAATTTAGAGCTTTTTCATCAAGCAAGCCGGAACCATTATGGTTAAAACTCTCGGTGCAGACATGTTTTGCATCTCTCTGTGGTTGGTTGTTATCATAATTTTGAGTTCCCTACAGAGCACAGAACAGGGGCACACCCCTTTCTCACAAAGACAGAAACAGAGGAAGTTGGGCTACTGTACTGGACACAGAAAGGAAATACTAGAGGCTATTTCCCCATCCGGCAGGAGCTATTAGTGAGATACAAGCTCGCATGGGCACTCACAGCTCCACCAGGTAAAATACCAGCTCATCACCCCGGTTCTCCAACACATCCTAAATTGTTTTTGCGTTAAAGCATGGAGAAAACCCACTCAGCGCTTCTCACTCTTCAAGTTCTTGCGCAGAACGCAGACACACCCAGAGCAGAAATCACCACAACCTGACTGACAACATGCTGCATCACAGTCTGCATTTCAGCCTGCAGGACACATATCACATCATTTTACCCCAAAAGTGACATAGGAAACGCAATCATGGCTTCTAAGGATTAACGTTTCTGTTCTGTTAGTTATTGATTGTACTGTAGTATCCTCCTGTTTTGTGTTCACCTGGTCAAACAGTAATTCATACAAATCATTGAAGATTGTTTGGAAATATGTTCACTTTTAATGCGAGATAGTTCCTGTGCAATTCAACGAAAAAAATCTATTAGATGGAATGATTTAAAACAGCCAGCAAGCGTGGTTGCATGGGTGTGCACACCCTTAAAGTAATACTTTGTAAGAGCACCTTTTTATTTTATTTCAGCATCCAGCCTTAGTTGATAGAAGCCTATCGGCAGTCCACATCTCGATTTGCTAATATTTTTCCACTATACCTAAAAGAAGTTTGGTAATCTATTAGATTATCAGGACATCTATTGTTAAAATGACCAACAGACTTTGTTTGTTCTACCAAGGAAGCCATTCTTTTATTGATTGTGATGTATTCTTGAGCTCACTGTGATGCCGAGTAATAAAATTTGTCTTGGTATTTGAAACAGTTTATAATTTCATTTGCATTCTGTTCTGCTGGGGCGGCTTAAGCAGTATTTAGATGTAAAGTTACAATAACTGTTGGATATCTTGACTAATAAAGCTGATTTCTTGTTTGTTTTGTATTTACAACATATATTGAGTGGAAAAAACTGAAAAACAGAGTCCAAAATAGAATTAAAATTTTATTTTATGAAACTCTCTATGCAAACACAGTTTTTTTCTGTTATTTGAATATTTCTTTATTGTCTTATTCATTTTATTGAGCTAAAATAAAAGTAAACCCATGATTTCTTAACTCCCCTTACAAAAACATAAACAATAACCAAGAATATCATCTAAAGCACCATGTAAACATACAATTTATACTAAATAATGATCGACATATAATTTAATAATTTAAACCAAAAATGTGTGAACATATTACATGTGTGTCAAGTTTTAGGACAATAGTTATTTCTAAGACGAATAAATGTTTAAAACAATCACTGTACATTCCTTAATCTTTGAAAACCAGTACAGCGAGGAATCAATGGGGCCATAAGAACATAGAACAGAAATAATTTATGCATTTAGTCCCACTGAGAGAAACTTATAGATGTTTGAGATTGGCCTGACGTTAACATGCAGGGTTTACACAGGCTAACCTTCCTAGCTGCTTGCTGGGGCTTTTTAACTCACCAATGACAATCCTGAGATGCTTGAGTCTCGTCAACACGTCCTTCTTCGGGTCCAACACTTTCTGTGTTGATTTTTTAACGTCCCCATGAGGCTTTTTGGAAAACATTTCCGAGGCAGGAGACACAACAACAACAACAAAAACGCGACGGCGAGGAAAAGAAGCAGAAAGGGGGCTAGCTGAGCCACAGAAACAGCCTCAGACGTTAATCTTTAAATGTCACAGGGACCTCGTCGCTCCTGGCTCATTAGCTCCAGTCCACTGCCGCTAGAGAGCCGAAAAATATCCAGCGGTGAAATCGGCCCCATTCTGATTAAACTAAAGGCGAATGTGTAAAACGTAGCGGGGCGACGCATCCATCCATCGCACCTCCCTTCTTCCACTCTGGTCCGCAGCTTGCTCAAACGACGGTGGCTGTCATGGCGGAAACAAAGTGGGGCGATAGCTGAGAAATTAAAAAACAAATGCAAATAAACGGTCTTCAAACTTCTATTAAAGTAGTTTTAATATATGCTGCGCACATTGTTATGTAATAAAAAACCTAAAAGGTCACCAACAAATAAAGTTTTAACGCCATTTTTTAAAAAATTCTAAAGGAATTCTCCGCCTTATAGTGACTTCTGGGTAATGTAGTTCCAAGCCCTTTTCTCAGGCGCTTGATTGGATAGTCTTTGCGTTGGCGTAAACTACAGTTCCCATAATAACGCGCTGCTGAGATTTGTTTTTAGCATGGCTGTGACACAAGTTGTGCGCTAAGAAAAACAATGTTAACATTTTATTTACAGTTTTTTTAATAATTTGGAAAGGTTCTCGCGATCTTCGCATTTCTCAACAACAATGTAAGTTGTAATGCAAACACGTTCACTTATTATGCAAAATTGGGATGCTATTATGATTATTACCTAACTGCTTAGCTAACATGCTAACAAAGTGCTAACCTTAGTTGTTTGTAAAGTTAAATTATTAATAAAATGTAAACTAGGCATATACTAGCTTAAGTTATGTTACATTTTAACTAATAAATGATGCAGTCGGTTGTAGTTCTTGATTATATGACCCTCTCAGATACACATGTGGCATAGACAGGACATAACTCGAATTTGGGAACATTACTGAAAATATTTAATCTTAAATGGTAAATGGGCTGAATTTATATAGCGCTTTTCTAGTCATACTGACCACTCAAAGCGCTTTACACTAGAGCCTCATTCACCCATTCGCGCTCACACATTCATACATAAATACAACGCTCGGTAGGCAACTTTGGGTTAAGGTGCCTTGCCAATGGGCACATCGACCTGTGACGTGAGGAAGCTGGAATTGAACCTACGACCCTCTAATTGGAATACAACTACTCTACCTACTGAGCCACATTTGCTCCAAGTTGAAGCTTTTCCGTTGCCTTGAATTCATGTGAAAAACTACAATAATTTTTAAAAATGTATGCACCGAATCGTTTAATCGCACCTCTTTTTTACAGCGTTTAGAGTCCAGATTGGGATTGTTGGTGGGATGCCGGTGCACCGCGACCGAGAGAAGAAGGAGAGCATTGCAGAGGAGATGGACGTAGAAGAACAGGAGCATGAAGCTTCCAGCTCAGACGAGGAAGAATCTGACACCTCCTCTGTCTCTGAGGATGGAGACACCTCTGGTGAGGAAACTCACAAATTGGTTACAGTTGTTTTTATAACGTGCATAATACATACAGGGCCTTGTAAAAGTATTCACACTTCTTGAACTTTCTCACATTTTGCACTTGCGATCTTCTATGGATGTAATCGGGATTTCATGTGACAGACCAACACAAAGCAGTGCATGTTTGTAAAGTGTAAGGAAAAAATACATTGATTTTCAAAAAAGCTTAATAATAAAGAGCTGAAGATTTTGACGCCCTTTTACTCTGTTACCTCTAAATAAAATCCTGGAGGAAATCCTCTTAGAGCCTATTTTTAAAGCATTCTGACGCATATTTCAAGGGTATTTATGTGTTACAAACACAAAACCCAGACCTAAATCCAATTGGAGTCCATGGGAAGGCTTAAAAATAGCTTTTGACCAATGCTCTCACTCCAATTTGACTGGGATTGAGATATTTTAGAAACAAGAAACAACAAAACCTCAAACCATCTCTATATGTAGGAAGCTGGTACATGCGTAACTTAACAGACTTTCAGCTGTAATTGCAGCAAGAAGGGGTGCAACAAATCAGGAGGGGTAAATAAAAATGCATGCCACACTTTTTAGATTTTATTTGTAAACTTTTTTGAAACCTTGTATTCGCTTTACAATTATTTGCCAGTTTAGGTTGGGTGTGTCACAGCGGATCTCAGTGATATACATTGAAGTTTGTGGTTGTAATGTGAAAATGTTCAAAGGGTATGGAAACTTTTTCATGGCACTCAAAGAGTACGTTTGATCCTTTGTTTAATTTCCCAGAAATGGATGAGGAAGATTGTGAGCGGAGGAGAACTGAGTGTTTGGATGAAATGTCCAACCTGGAGAAACAGTTTAACAATCTGAAAGACCAGTAAGACCTACGCTGATAAGTTTTCTGTTTGCCCAGTGTGACGACAGCCAGTTACAGTTAACCTGTACGGTGTGCAGGTTGTATCAAGAGCGACTCAGCCAGGTGAACTGCAAGCTGGCAGAGGTCGAGGCCGGACGGGCAGCAGAGTATCTCGATCCTCTAGCGGTACTGCTGGAGAACATGCAGGTCAGCACTAAAGTGGCAGGTAGGTTCGACTGATTCACAAATCCCTTCAGTCCTCTTACTGTGTCCAGTCCGACAGCCTGTATATTCTGTCTGTCAGGTATTTACAAAGAGCTGTGTCTGGAGTCTGTGAGGAACAAGTACGACTGTGAAATCCAGGCTGCGTGCCAACACTGGGAGGTTAGAAACACGGGTTATCTTTTAAGGTTCTCCTGAGTCGCGGAAGTTTGTTTTAATTCATAACTTGTGTCTGTGTGAGCAGAGTGAGAAACTGCTGCTGTTTGATACAGTGCAGAGTGAACTGGAGGAGAAAATTAGGAGACTGGAGGAGGACAGACACAGTATAGACATCACATCAGGTAGCACGGTGACTGCAGTGTTTGGTGCTGTAATGCCTCTGAACCTTCTCGCAATACCTCTGAGTCATCTTGTCTTTGTTCAGAGCTGTGGAATGACGAGCTGTCCGGGAGGAAGAAGAGACAAGATGCTTTAAGTCCAGATAAGAAGAGGAGGCGACCTTCTGTGGTTTCTGATATCCTTCGTGTCTCAATTAGACGAATTATGTATCTGTATTATGTGTCTTTCTTTTTTTTGATCACACACTGCTAATTTTATTTAGAGTTCATGCACAATTCAACCAACACAAAGAGAACAGAAAGATGAAGTAGCTCAGCCTCCGTGCTGATATAATCCACTGATGCAGGATGGATGAGCTTCCTCCACAACCAACATGGAGGTTTCCTTCTCCTCTCAGCTCAGATAAACACGACTGACACTAAAAAAACACAAGAAATCTAGAGAGAATCTCTTTAAAATGTGCAATCTTCATGTTGTGTCCAGATTGGGTTAGTGTTCTGGTTATTTCAGACTAAAACTCTGCATCCTGCATCAGAGAACTTCTTCATCATCACTTGATTTTAACCAGCATCATAAAACATGAGCAGCAGCAGCAGGGAGGGAAATCTCATCAGCAGAAACAGAAACCAACATTAAAGCACAAACATGATGACGGTTTGATCTCAACTCATTGCCCACAATAAAAACGGTTTAAATACTGATCACAGAAAGAAATTACTTGTGCAGCTCAACGGAAACACTTGTTAAGAGTCGGCCGACACGCCACGCCACACGCTTGTTGCCATGGTGTAAAAACGCTGCGATCAACGAGTGTCGGGATCATAAGGTCTCGATTGTGGCGCCGCGTCTCATTTCTGTAAACTGATGTCGTGTTGAAAGGTCAGGCCTGTAAGGACGTCAGCCAATTATAATAATAATAATGTGCAAACGGCATCTGTAGTGTGATGCTGAATCCTTACAGAGGTGAGGCGTCACTAAATCAGAAACATTCTCAACGGGAAGGAAAATTAAACATATTTGGTCCTCTAAGCAGGATTTCAGGACAAAAAGATCAAAGCGCTACGGTCACAGAATCCAGACAGATACCAGCATGCGGAGCCGGCCCAAGGCATGAGCAAAGGTTGCAGCAGCTCGGGGCGCCCTGCTAGCCCCAGGATGCAAAAATTCACACAGGATTCATTCATAAAAGTGTTAGTTAACAGTCATTAATGCTAATCTATTAAAGCTCTAACGGGGCCCAAAATGACTCTGCTCGGGGCCGTGTAAAACCTTGGGCCGGCCATGTCAACATCAACTTCTTTCCAGCTCCCGGTGAGCTAATTCACCACAGCATTGTTCATCTATAGCAGCGTCAAGATGATCAGCAGAAATTTGACCACCGTCTCCCAGTACAGAGACCACTAAACTAACAGTTTACCATCGCGTTCCACTCTGGAAACCAGTAAACTACCAGTTCACCACCGTGACCGGGAGACGGTGGCAAACTGGCAGTCCACCGGTTTCCAAAGACCAGTAAACTACCAGTTTACCACCGTCTCCCAGGCCAAAGACCAGTAAACTACCAGTTTATAACCGTTCCCCCTAGGCCAAAGACCAGCAAACTACCAGTTTACCACCGTCTCCCAGTCCAAAGACCAGCAAACCACCAGTTTACCACCGTCTCCCAGTCCAAAGACCAGCAAACTACCAGTTTACCACCGTCTCCCAGGCCAAAGACCAGCAAACTACCAGTTTACCACCGTCTCCCAGGCCAAAGACCAGCAAACTACCAGTTTACCACCGTCTCCCAGGCCAAAGACCAGCAAACTACCAGTTTACCACCGTCTCCCAGTCCAAAGACCAGCAAACCACCAGTTTACCATCGCGTTCCAGTCTGGTAACTTCATTCCCTTCTTCTTCTTCTCTCAGATAATCCTGGAGATTTTTTCCCTTTGTGTTAACGTCTCCATGACGACGGCCAGACCATAACCCGTCTCTTCCATTTATGGAGTTAAATACACACCAAACAGATAAAGTGGACACTAAAGCAAGATGTTTGGTTCTGTTGAGGGGGAGGAGCCTAATAATGAAACCGGACTCTGATTGGAGGAGCAGAGCCAGTTGGAGAAATATTTTCTGATGATGAGCTGCAACACGAAGCTCTGCAGTCCTCTCCGGTATAAATCTGATGCAGTGCTATGATTGGTGGAGGGCAGGCGATTTATGTATCTTTCTAATGTTAGGAATTAGATGCGTCCTTAACCCTGTTCACGTCCATATATCGTCTACATGCTGCCGGATTTGGACATCCTAGAGGATTGGACAGCTATCAGAAAGGTCCACATGCAAGTTTGTCTGTCCGTTTCTGCAATATCGAGAGTTTTTGATGCACCTTTTAACACCTTTTCCCCAATGTTTGCTTTTTGCCCTGCAGGCTGTTGCCACCTTGGGCCCCCACAGGGTGAAGGTTGACGCTGACAGCTGCGGGTTCCCCTTCAGATCTGACAAAAACAGGCCCATTCTCAACTGCTGAGAAGCCCATATGCATGTTTAAAAGCACCTCAGACGCATGCAGCGTACAAACAGACGTACGTGGGACACAAATCTGAACATTTCTACTCTCCACGTTGGGTAGCACATAAAACTTCATATTTTAAGCTGCCAGTCATGCAGGCTTTCCTGCACTCTTGAAAATTTTCAGAATTGGTGATCCCTTCAGATAGATGTAGCTGCTTTGGTTTAGACTCAGGCTTTTACAGATGTAATCGGTGTCTTTCTTGTCAAACTTTCATACAAAACTTTACCCCAGCTTTTCATTTGTTCTTGAGGTGTAAAAACAGTCTAAGCAGTCAAGGTTGTAGGATTGGTTAAAACTTCTACAGAGTTCAAAGAAAGCACCAACGGTTCTAATACATCAGCTACTTAGTGCGGGTCAGTTCTCTTCTAAGAAACTGTCCTTCAAAATAGGAGCGATGATAAGTAAATAGTTGTCAGTGTTAGGTTACACCTTGAATGTACATCCACTTGGTTCAAGGTTTTAAACAGCCTCAAATTACAGTGTTTTGTTTTCCAGAAAACTACTATTGGATGAGGATGCCATTGTCTTTTTACATATTAACTAGAGAGTAAAAAAAATTTTTTAGTCTACAGATTGGAGAATTACTTATGTGCTCTGGCTTAGCTCGGAAGCTTTTCTGTGGCATTATTTTCTTTATTGTGATGTTCTTAATTCTATGATCCAGGTTCAAGAATTTCTCTTCATGCTCCAGAGCAGATCGCAGTGCAGATTGTTGCCACCTACCTCTTTTTGTTTTTACCAATTTTTTCCTATGATTAGAAATGTTGAGAACTTTTTAACATCCAGTGCTCCTTCCTTTTGAAATCCTCAGTTTCCATCAGATCCGCAATAAGGGGCGTTTTGTAGATTCAGTTTACACACAGGGTTTTGTTGTTCATATGTCAGGTACAGTTGTCTTTCCTGTTAATTCTGTGGATGGGTTTTACAAATAAAAGCTTTTATACGTTTATTTTGTCTCTGTGAAAAAAACACATCAATGGATTACTACAGTAGTAGCAGACCAAGAGGGGCCTTAAGGTGCCAAGCCCTACATGTTCACAGGTCATTACATCACTCATATGAACTAAATATTAAACAGCTTTCCACATTAGAGCTCGCAGTGTGCTTACGGAATACTAGAGAGAAAGCTTTAAATCACGCAGCTCAAAACAGCTTTTACCATGCCTTTTGTTGGCTTCCTGCAGAACTTGGGAGAAATATTTCCAACATTTGAATCAGATATGATGCAGGATATCAGCAATTGAGAAACTGCTGTTTCCCACCTCTGTTGTATACAATGATTTGGCCAAAGTAAGAATTGCCTTACTTTAAAAGCTAATTGTCTTAAAGCATGTTTTATCCCAAACAAATGCTCCCTATAAATTAGAACATTATGTACATTCTTCAGTAATGCGGTTTAACAAGGAAAACTCGTTATTTAGAATCATAACTAACATTTCTATACTTACAAATTCCTATCAGTGATTCATCATCTCTTCTTGGATGCAAACCATTTTAGTAAACCTTTTTCTTCCACTCAACTTTCTCTTAATATGCTTGGATACAGCACTCTTGAGGGCAGCCAGCTTACTCAGCTATGAGTTTTGTCTTTTACCCCCCTTGTGGAGGGTGTCAATGAAAGTTTAGTCTTCTCTGTGATTTAAAAAAAGCTATTCTGTTACTGCATTAAAAATACTTATTTTGGGTTTTTGTTAGCTATAATCAGAAATTAGCTGAAAAATGCTGTGATCAACGAGTTTCACCATTAGAACTGAATTACTAAAATGAATCAACTTTTCAATATGATTTATTAAGATGTTTCTGTATGCTGCTGGAATCAAGCATCATGTGAGCAGATTTTGCAGAAACATCTGACATGTTTTTGTTTTACTTTCATTTAAATATTTATTCCGTCTATTCATTTACACCATACAAACCTTTATGAAACTGGGTTTGTATTATGCAAAGGGTTTTAAAAGATACTGATCAAATATATGAACACACTTAAAAGGCCTGTCTAACAATAAATGAAGGTTTTTAAATATTAAAAATATTTTATGCACAAAATTTGAAAAGAATTAACAGTGAAATGTTTTTCTCATGAGCACAAAAACTTTACATGGTTACATCTGTGAAATATAGAGAAAGTTTTAAAAGTCTTTATTCATCTATCAAATAATCACTTTTTACAAAATTCACAAAGCTGACATCTGGGAGCATCTCTTCCAATCAATCCATATGACTAGATAGGAGTCACAGTTTTCATTTGTAAGTCAGTGTAACGGGGTCAAAAGCAGCCTCATATACCTGTTCTTGGTCTGAAGCTAAGCTTCGCAGACGTTACGGGCCGCTTACGCGTCTGGTGAAAAGCAGGGGTAGGACAAGATGAATGGGAAGTTTCCTAAATTTTAAAAGGTAGGTCAGAGAAGTTTTATCAAATTTTAAGAAAACATTCTCGTTTGACCTCTAATGAAGAAGATCAAGAACGTTGATGACTGTTTTAAAGAAAATTATTAACAGGGATAGAAATGCTAAAAGTGCACATTTTAAAAACACTAGTATGGAAAAAGTGACTATTTCCAGGCATAAAAGATGTGTTTCTGTCACAATAAGTTGTGTTCATTTATTTTCTGTTATTGACCTGAATTGCAGACAAAAGTCAAACTGTCTATGTGCATTTCAACATAACATTCAGGTAACCATGTTTGCAGCTAATATGACAGCTTTACCCCCACAAAGGTAGAAGTTAAGCATCAACTAAGCTGTTGATTTTAAATGAAGAAGTGGTTGGATGTAGGAGAAAGACAACTGAGGCAGTCCACCGACGAATCAGCCTTATGTTTCCGCTATACAAATAATTAAATATCCCTCCTGGCCAATAAATAGATGGGAACTCCACCTTTCTTCCATCTGCTACTGAGCTGAACCAGAAACGGATCCTTATGGAAACTTTCAAGGTTAGATGGCATCTTCAGGTATAGGTCTGTTCTCCTCTGGTAACTGGCTTTGAGGTGGTGAAGGTAGGGACTGCTGACGAGGAGGAGGAGGGCCCATGGAAGGAGGAGGGAAGCCGTCGGAAGGAGGTAGCGCCATGGGGTGGCCATAGGGGATGTTGGGATGAGGTCCACCAGAGGAGAAGCGAGGAGGAAGCATCATTCCTTGAGGATGGGGAGACCACACTGGAAGGGCAAAAAGTGAAAAAGCAGTTTCAGTACACACTGATCCTATCCTTGGATTAAATAAGTTCTAAACATGACAAGGATTCCTTACTCGGCCTCATGGGAGGACCCCCTGGTATCCTGGGAGGGTAGAAATCAGGAGGGGGAAGGGGTCCATATGGGGCTCTACGAGGATAGGGGCCATCTATAGGAATCCCTGGAGGTCCAGGTGGAGGAGGGCCACCCATCCTTGGGTCCAGTTCAGGGGGGGTCCTCTGACCACCAGGACCAGACTAATGACACACACACACACACATAAAATGCTTTTAGCACAACTGATCTACACATGTAGTATCTCACACGTGTGCTGCATACCTCTCTGTGTTCCTGTTCACCAGGTCCAAGACGGTTTACTCTGAACGAGCCATCTGCATTGACAAACATTTATTTTTAAAAGTGTTTTACAACACATACAGAGTCACTCTCTGCATTCTGCATAAGATTTTCAGCCTTAAAGAGTTACAATATTAACAGCCCACCTGCCATGTCTAGAGGGTGAGGAGGTCCCAGGGGGAGACCTCGAGGCGGCATAGGGCCAGGTGGGGGAGGCAAAGGTCCCAAAGCCCCTGGAGGAGGAGGTGGTCTCCTGAACATGGGACCTCCTGGTTCTGGAAACATGTAGCCTGAGAGGGTAAAAATAAAACATGTTTAATAAGTGCAAAGAACTCCAACATGACTGAGTTTCTTGTGATGTTATTAGTTCTGAAGTTCTTACCAGAAACTTACAGTTACAAGTACAACCATTTTATAACTCTTGGAAGTTTTGCATATTTTGTCACATTACAACAAGAAACTTCATTATGCTTTTCTGGGATTTCATTTTATGGAACAGCACAAAATAAAGCTCAATTATAAACGTGCTAGAAAAATTATACATAGTTTTCAGTGTTCTTTACAAATAAGAAACTGAAAGGTGCTTAATGCATCTAAGTTTAGCCACCTGGACTCTTAATGCCCCAAAATAAAATTCAAATTGCCTTCAGAAGTCACTTTATCAGTAAATAAAGTCCACTTGTGTGTCAGTAAAAAAACAGTTTTGTGAAGGCCACAAAGGTTCTTTTAGAGAACATTACAGAACAAGCAGCTTCATGTAGCCCAGGTAAAAGACCAGACAGGTCAGGGATAAAGTTATGAAGAAGTTTAAAGAATAGTTAGGATCCAAAATTTCAAGCTTTGAACATGTCATGGAGCAGTCAAGTATCCAGAAATGAGAAGAGCCTGGCACAATAGCAGACCTACCAAGAAATGGTCATCCACCTAAACTAACAGGTGGGACAAGGAGACAAATAATCAGAGAAGCCACCAAGAGGCCCAATGTAACTCTGAAGGAGCAGCAGAGATTCACAGGAACTATTAGCCATGCACACCACAAATCTGGCTTTTATAGAAGGGTGGCAAAAAGAAAATATTTACTGAAATAAAGCCACAAGAAGTCCGGTTTTCAATTTGCAAACATGTGGAAGAAGGTGCTTTGGTCAGGAGACCAAAATGTAATGATTTGGCTTACAAGCAAAACAATATGTATGATAAATAAATCATCCCCAAACATGGTGGTAGCAGCATCATACCACTAGGATGCTTTTCCTCAGCGGGCAAATGGAGGTTAGTCTGATTTGATAAATAGGATGGAGTGAGCCAAACACAGGGCAACTCCGGAAAGAAATCTGTTCGTGGCTGCAGACAACTTGAGGCTGGGGCTGCGATGCATCCTCCAGCAGGACATGGTCCATAAACAGAGCCTGAGCTACAATCCAACAGTTTAGATTAAACAATATTCACGTGTTAGAGTGTCCCAGGCAAATTCCCAAACCGGTCTTGGCTGCAATTACAATCTGTGAACACAAATGCACTAACACACAAAAATTCCAACTGTCTTCATTCTTGAAGTTTGTAGTTATAACAAAAAGTAAAATGGTGAAAATTAGGTTTGACCTGAGACAGCTAAGAGTATTAAACAGTTACATGATGATGCATACATTTGTTGATTTATCAGAAAAAAAGCTGATATATCAAAAAGTTTAACAGAGACTTTGTTTATATTTATCCCTCAAAGATTGTGTCAAAATTCTTCATATAAAATCACAGAGCAAATGAATCCTTTTTGCAACCAAATTAAATTGGGTGCAGCTGGATTGGATTCAATTTTATACTACCAGGTAGAATTAATTATTTATGATTTTATAGGTTGTTTCAACAAGCCATTGGCTTTTAATCAACAGTCTTCACTCCTGCAAACAGCAGTTGCACACAGACTTAAACACTAAATAGCAACCAAAAAACACATGTATCAGTTATAGTGGCTGAGAGGGAAAACTATGTTCTAAAATTAAATATTAAATATCTTTGAGCTAGCTGCAGGAAACATTTTTATCTTTAAAGCTGCACTATTGATAACACAAGTGGTTTCAGCATGTATGTCTTTCATTAGCATGCACAGTGCAAATCAAGGCAGACTTAAGCCTTTTAGATCCTGCCTTGTAGCCCTCTGTGCTGTGGTAAGAGGCAGAAACAATTAGCAGCTAGCTGATGTGATTGTTGAACTGGCTGAGACAAGGTTACACAATCATTAACATGTTGCTCTGTTATTGTGAGCTATGACAACCAATGGGCTACAACTGCATTAGGACTATGTGTCATGGAAACGGCGATCTTAGTTACTGCCTTATGTCAACATCTCTGTGAAAGAGGAACTCACATAGAGGATAAGTGCTCTTCATATAATCAAGATGCACATGCACACAGATCACTGTAGTGTGATGGCGATGCGACAGAACTGGAGCTGGTGAATGCAGACATATTGTTCCTCTGACTGATAAAAGGCTCCTAAAAAATTGCTTGTGGTTACAGTTTGAAGGCTGTTTCTTCAGTTCAGAAAAAGTAATCACAAGGAAGGCAACTATGTCTTTTTCTTTCCGAGACCCTACGAGTGTAAAAAAACTGCTAACGTTTTTAACTGATTAGTTTAAAACATGCTAAAATACGTCAGTCTTTCTTTTGTGGACAGTTGAAACTGTGCAATAAAAGAATAAAAACAATCGCCCTCAAACTGCCTTGGACTTACCTGCTTTTTCAGGGAATTTAAACACAATTTCTCTTTGGTAAAAATGGTCTGTGATCAAAGCAAATGGTGCTTTAAAAATGTGTGTTTTCACACACCTGGGGGTCCAAGAGGCCCAGGCGGGGGAACCCTGCGATCCCTTTCCCATGTGGGAGAGAGTGAACCGCTGTCTGAATGAGGACCTCCACTGCGCTCCATCTCTGCTTGGCCACTCGAGGGCTCCCCTGGACCACGAGATACTAGGCAGGAAAGTAGTAAGGCGGGAAGACGGAATTGATGTGAAAGGCGGGGATAGAAACGAGGGGGAAAACAGGCCATTTGGGCCAGAATGAGTGTGTTGGGGGAAAGATAAAGAAGGCAAGAGAACTTTAAGTCAGTCAGAGAAACACAAGGCTTCCAGACATATTGTCATACTAAACTTTTCTTTGTTCCAGATTAGCTGATTGCAGACAGCATGCAAACATATATTGTCACAATGTTTAAAAGTTTTCACACCCTTCTAACTTTCCACATTTTTTTAAAAGTACAACCACTATAATGTATATTTTATTTGGATTTTATGCGATAGCCCAAAATGATGCGATACAAAATGAATCATGATTAGGAAAATTATTTTGGTTTTCAAGAAATAAATGAATGTAGAGCCACCTTTCATGGCAAATACAGCAGCAAGGCTTCTGGGGTATGTCTCTACCAGTTTTGTACATGTAGAGACTGAATCTTTACACAAAATAAAACTCAAGCTTAGATTGGATGAAAAGTATCTGAACAACAAAACTAGGCCATTCTAGAACAGACATGCTTTGATCTAAACGACTCCATTGAAGCTCTGATTGGATCTTTAGAGTAACAGCCCTCCTTCAGGGATTGCTTGCATTTACATCCATCCATTTTCCCATCAGTTCTGATCAGCTTCTCTGTCTCTGCTGAACAAAGGCAATCCCACTGCATGATCCTGCCACTGCCATGTTATACTGCTACTGTGCATCCTCAAGGAGCAGAGATTGAATTGCACACAGGCGGATTCTATTTGGGAATAAGGTGAAAACATTTGGTTGCACGGTTAAATTGGGCTTTTTTTAAATGCATGCCACCCTTTTCAGATTTTATTTGTAGAAGGCTAGGGTATTTCCACATCACAATAATTCCCTACTTTGTGTGGGTCTAAAACAGGGGTTCCCAATTCCGGTCCTCAAGTGCATGTTTTAGTTCTTTCCCTGGTTCAGCACACCTGAATCAAATGGTGGCTCATTAGCAGGCCTCTGCAGAACTTTGACATGCTGAGGAGATAGTTGGACCATTTGAATCAGCTGTGTTGGAGCAGAGACACATCTAAAACTGGCTGTAGACCAGCCCTTGAGGCCTGGAATTGGACACCCATGGTCTAAAACATGAAATCCCAATTGAATACATTGAAGTTTCTGGTTGTGACATGAAAGAAATATGGAAAAGTTCAAAGGGTATGGATAAAGGTTCTGTATCGTCACCTAAATTGAATCATGCAGTAGTCACCAGGCTGACACCAACATGTAAACCTTATTGAAATGGCACATGCTTGATTAACAACTTGCAATAGGTAAATAAATCTACATGTTTTTCTCTTTTTTTACCTCTGGGAGACAGTCTACCAGGTAGCCCATCCATTAATGTTGGAGGAGAGAGGAAGGGTCTTGTTTCAGAAGAGGGTCGACCCAGAGGAGAAGGAGCATAAGGTGACCTTTCAGCTGCAATGGAGGAAATTTTATATTTAAATACTACATTTCATCTCAAATGGTAGTGTTTACAACAGATTCCTTATGTTCACAAATTTAACTCAAATTAAGAAATGTTTGTGTTCCTGAATGTGAAGAAATGACATCTGTGTGTAGGTTTACCTCGGAAAGGCAGCGGTCTAGCCAGGTTGTTCAACGCGTATGGATCTTTATCAAGGGTGTCCAGTTTAAACTGAGTATCTGTGAGTCTGAACACACACAATCAGTAAGAACACAGTGAACTTCACCTGCATTAACTAGGTAAAATACTGTTAACAATATGCATGGTTTCTTCTATGCATCTTCAGGTCAGAATTCCAGGACGTTATGGGATTAGTATAAGCAGAAAATGTGATCCCTGTGAAAGCCTTAGAGGCAGTATTATATCCTAGGTCATTTCAATAATTCACTTATTGGTTCAGCAAGATTATGTCCCTAAAACAACACGACCATATTTCAGGAGAACAATCATCAGGCCTTAAGTTTGTTGCTAAGCCTACTTTTGTCTGAGGAGGGCGTTCTCTCTTCGGATGTCTCCCAGCTCTCTCTCTGCTGACCGTGCTGCCAACTGGAAACCATAAATCAGAATGTATAAACAGTGATATGCATTACAACACAGCAGGATGCTCTGAGCTATTCTGTGGTCGAGTTTTACTGACCCAGTTATTGTGAGCTTTCTTCTCATGGGATGAAATCTGAGTCTGATATGACTGTTTTGTTTTCTCCAGCTCTTCTTCCATCTCCTCTGCTCGTTTTCTGAAAACAAACCACAACCAAAACAGTGAAGGGAAGATACAAAGACGTTTTCTGCTATGTCAGGCCAATACAGTTTCGTTTTTAAAGAATCAAAGTTCAGGGTGAAGCTGTGTCAGATATTTATACAGTGGTCAAGAAAACTACAAAAATCATAGACTGGATGGATGGCATTGCAGTGACCATGAACATTTTTATATTAAATCAAAGTAAATCTAAGTGTTTTACACAAGGAGTTTGTAAGTATTTGTAAAATTCAACTGATTTAACCAATTTTGAAGAATGCTGACATTTAATCAGCCCAGACAATGTGACAGGTAATAAACTCCCACAAAAAATTACTTCTCTATTTTCACCATAAAATGAAAATGAAATGTTACCTGTAGTTATTCAGTTCCTCCATTGCCATCGCAATGTTTTTATCAGCTTTACTCAACTTCTCCTCCTTCTGGTGACGCTCCTTCTCCTCCACAGTCAGCATTCTACACAAACAGATTCATTATTAAAGATTTATCATATATTTAATTTAAAATATTGAACGTAGATGTATGAACCTATGCAGCTTGAGCTCGTTTTCCTGGTACAGTTCTGTCATGATTTGCAGTTTCTGTTGTATCCGCTCGACCTGTAACCATGAATCAGGACTATCAGAATAAAGAAAAACAGACATGACTCAGCCGTATAATAAACCTCACAGTAACAGGTTGAGGTTACCTACCTGACCCGTATAATTCTCAGTGTCAGATTGTAGGGATAACTTCTCTTTCTCCATCTCCTCAATACTTACTTTAAAAGGAAAATAAAAGCAGAAAATGTTTTAATCGTTTTGAAAGTCGAGCGTTAGATGAACTATCATGTCAACATGCGAGTATGGTTAACCTACCTTGCAGGTCTTCTTTTGCTTTGATCTCATCATTAAGCTTTGCAAACACTCTTTCCTTATCTTCATCAACTGATTTGAGGTCTGCATTCAGCTGCACGTAGACACAGGTACAATTACTTAAAAATAATTATTCTATATGTCATGTTGGTACATTTTAACTAGAGAAAGCATTTATATTCTGAAGAATAAGACAATCTCTCTAAAATAAGGAGTAATAAAACAGTAAACATGTTTTTTTTTTTTATATATATATATATAAAAAAATTTTTTTTATTTTTTTATTACCTTAGCAGCAAAAATGAGTTTCTGGACTTTCTGCAGATGTGTATCCACTTCTTTTCCGTTGGTTGCCTCCTTTTCTCCTCTCTCCTCATCCCCTAGATCTGAATCCCAGCATTTCATTCCAAGCAGCCGATCCGTCAGGGACTGAAGAGTTGCAAACAATTACATCTAGCAGCATGTATGTAATGTTACGTGAACTTTGTTGATCAGCGTTTATGAGTAACAATCATACCATTATGCGCTCATCTTTGATGGCCACATCCTGCATCATTGCACTGTGGGCGACCTCGCACCTCCGCATCTCCGCCTCCAGCTCGCTCACTCTTTCTGCCCATCCCTCCACCTCCTGCTTCAACTGCAGGTAAAAACAAATAGAGAGATAAAATAATGATGCAGAAAATACATGAATAAAAAAGGAGGCAAGTAAAGATGTGATTCATATCCATGCAAGAAAGATCTCTTTTCTTAATCCTCGTTTGTGTCCAGAATCTGACCTGGGTGTTGCTCTCCTGTAGAACAGTGTTCTCCTCTTCCACTGTTTCTAGGTTCTTCTGTAGTCTTTCGCTGCTCATGTTGTATATCTTCAGAGTTGTTTGTGCCTAAACAAAAAATTCCCCCCAGAAAATGGATTAAAATTCAAAGAACAAAGAGAAGAAGCAGGATAGCAACTGAAAGAGAGTAGTTAGGAGGTAATAGTTTAGCACCTGCTCCTCTTTTGAATGGAGCTCTTTGGTTTCTTCTTCACATGCTTTCATGCTTTCCTCAAGCAGAGCTATCTGTAACAAAGGTAAAAAGATAACATGTAATTATTGTGGCTTATCAATTAGGATAAGTACTATGATTGAAGAATATCTTTAAAAGTCTTGTATGAGGGCCTACCCTTCTTTCTTGCTCCTTTCTATGTTCTTGCTGCTGGGCCAGCTGCTCCTTCAAATGTCCAATATCTGTTCCCAGCTGCTTTTTAGTCTGTTCTAACCGTTTGGCTTGGACCTACCATGAACACAACAACAAACTGTGTTTAGAAAACTTCTCCCCCAAAAAAGAGGGGAGAAAAGGAAAGAAACAGACCAGTTTATTAAGCAAGAAAGAAAAAGTCATGCTAATTCAGTTTGTTTGGATTTTTGAGCTAACTTGAGATTAGTTGGATTTAATCATTCTTATTACTGAACACTTCTTATTTATCAGGGGACTACGAACACAAGATGAAAAGAAACATGTAAATTATGATTGATTTCTACAGCAATGTTGAGGTCTTTTTTTTTTCAGCTGGTATTTTATGCGACAATTAAAATTGCACGATCAGCATTCTTGAACAGAATCCGAATTCTGCCAAATTATCCGACTACCAGTTGCATCACAGTTTACATGCCGAACCAAATAATGATGTGGAAATGTTACATTTGATAAACTCATTCAGCCAATCAGTCAATCTATGAAATCAAGGGAAACCTTTGTGGCACAGCACCAAGACTATAATAAGAAGATAATACATGTTGATCAATAATACAGTGCTTTCAAAAATAATGAATCACCATAATTTCCTGCAATATGCAAGGACCTACAGCTCCTTATCCTCAAGATAATTTTTTTTAAGAAAACATGACCCAAACAATAGAATTTTCTTTTCTTTTTTTTACTGAAAGAAAGTTTTTGCTTCACACAGATTTCTAAACTTCAGTTCAAGTCTTGGTTCCCTCTGCCTTACCTCCAAATGTTCTGATTTTTGAGTCTGAGCCAGAACGCCACTGTCCCCGAGTAAGTTCTCCAGGTCATTATACTGCAAATGACAGGTTATGAAGAGGTGACACTGACAGTCAACACAAAGACGACTCTAGCTCTTATTATGGTACTTTTATAGATGATTAACAGTGTCTTCAGCCTGCAGTTAATTTAACATGAGCACCAACCTCTTCTTGACACTGACTGAGGGTCTGGAGGACTTTACACTTTTCATCAAGCAGCTGTCCAACTTGTTCAGCCATCCTCTGTTCCTTTCCTGAAGAAAAATAATGTGTTAAAAATAAAAGGATTTCAACCTTGTTTTTGGAATTTAGCAAAGGTTCAGAGCAGGGCCTGCATGGTAAAGCAGTATGAGTGCCTTATTGTGATACCTTCAGGTTCAGTTTGGCCTTTTCAATATCACAAAGCTGGTTCTGTCACCATGCTGACATGGTTCAAACCTGGTAAGGAGTAAGTAAATTGCCTACTTCTGAAAATATATCCTAGTCAACCTGAAGGATTTACTGCAATAACATTTGAAATGACTTAATGTCAGAGTAGATCAGATAGATGGGTTATTAACCTCAAGTTTTTTTTTTCACAGTAGTTTATAATGTGAATTAGTGCCACCAGAGCACTGCTTTAATAATTTGGCAGAATATTAATTTGCACTTTGTTACTTTTTTAGTCTGGCCTTCTTCCTGCCTCTTTAGTATGATTAGTCCTACTCTATCCGTTCTACATGACATCAGAGTCAGTCAGTCTGGACTGAGAGATTGAGTTAATAACCAGCTTCATAGCGCACATTGAGGCAAGGTGTTTAATGCTGGGTTTAGCAAGGTTTGATAGAAAGCAGTACTGAAGGTACTTGTGGTAAAAACTTACTTTGATACAGTCTGCTCTTCATCTGCATGGAAATAAGAGAAGGGAAACAATAAAAAAGACAAAATGCAACAAAATCAATTTGAATTTATGCATATAGTGTAAACACATAATTATGATATAGATGTAGGTAACAAAGATGAAAAGATTGTGACCCCATGTGCTGACCACATTTAAGTAATGCCTAATTTAAAATGACTGTTTTGGTCATTTATTTTCCCTTAGGGGCAATTGAAACGATAAACAAATTGTCAAAGTTAACTGAACATTTTAAAGTGTTTTACTCCTCCATCACACATAACTTGGGAAACCAATATGTAGCTATTAAGATTTCTTCTTAGTTTTAAGGCAAAGCTGCTGTCAGTCAAACAAGACACCCCAGACAAATATTAGCAACTACTAGTGGCTGACATTTTGCTGTCTGCTGATAGACTGAAGGAGGTCTACTACTTTTATTGGGGAAATACTTCTGTGCATTGCTGGTAAACATTTAAAGCGGTTCACTTACAGATCTATAACATCTACTGGTGAACAACAGGAAAGTCACCAGCCCCATCAGGCCAGTGAAGATTACTGGTTCCCACGGGACACCGTACAGGTCTGGCCCTGGCCTCATGTCGTCAGGCAGCAATGATACAGCCTAAAAGAAGAGGGGGAAAAGGGTTGACTTTTGGGTCTGTTTCTTTACATTTAAATCTTTGAAACTTTACATTATGTACAACTGATCCCAGTGTTATGAACATTTGAAACCTATGTTGTAATCCTAGAGTTCCTAGTAACATCCCCAAAATATGAGATTTTGTAAACAAGGAATTACCCAGCGGTTTTTTGCGTTAAGACGTGAAAGAAAGGCTTCCAACCTTGTTCCTGTTTAATACTTTTCCAACAGTTTTCACATTTATAGGGGCTGATCAGACTTACGGTCTCAAACAAATAATGTAATATTTACAAACATAAACTAAACTTAAATTTTGAAAGGCTTCTATTCTAGAATTGCGTTGCTTTGGGTGGCTGCATGTTGGAGTGGCTCTGTTGGCTACATATTAAGTTTTGGTTTTTTGTACATTGGTTCCTCTTTTTTCTTAAAGAAGATTGCTTTTTTTTTACCTGTATACTTTCTAGTTTTTGGTGCTGTGAAGCTGGAAGGATTTTTGCTGTAAATTTTTCCCTTTTTGACAATTTGTTATGATGCGTAACCATGGCAACAATGTGGTTTACAGCCAGGAGCAGCTGATTAACATCGCAAAAGATGAAATAATACCTCAACTGAAGCCACAAATCCCTGATGAGTTGATAAGGAGGAGACGTGGATGCAGAGCAGGAGCGAAAAGGAGACAGAGAAATAGGAAGTTCAAGCCATCTCTTCCATCGATCATAATGGGCAACGTAAGATCACTGGCTAACAAGATGGATGAACTCCGAGCCCTCACAAGGACTCACCCGGAGTACCGTGAATGCAGTGTTATGTGTTTTACTGAGACGTGGCTGCTGGATCATATCCCCGACTCCATTGTCTGTCTGCCAGGCTTCCTGACTGTACGAGCAGACAGAGATCTGAAGACGAGCAGAAAAAGGAAAGGTGGTGGAGTAGCAGTGCTTGTCAACAACAGATGGTGTCATCCAGGACATGTTACTGTGAAGTGTCGTCTCTGCAGCCCAGATGTCGAACTCTTGGCAGTGATTTTTCATCCATATTATTTACCAAGAGAGTTCACCAGTGTAATTTTGGCAGTTGTTTGCATTCCACCTTCAGCCGTTGCCGACATTGCATGTGATGTCATCAGTTCCGTTGTTGCTAAGCTACAGACACAGCACCCCAATGCATTTGTGGCAATATCTGGTGATTTTAATCATGCCTCGCTCTCTACTACACTTCCAACATTTCAACAGTTTGTCAGCTGCTCTACAAGAGAAAACAGGACCTTGGATTTGTTTTATGCAAATGTAAAGGATTCCTACATGTCCAAACCAAGACCTCCTCTGGGACAATCAGATCACAATCTCGTTTTTCTCTGTTCAGAATATAAACCCCTTGTTCAGAGCCAAACTGTATCAAAACGAACTGTGAGAAAATGGTCACAGGAAGCTGAAGAAGCCCTGCAGGGTTGTTTTGCAACCACAGACTGGATGACTCTTTGCCAAGCACATGGAGAGGACATCAATGCCATGACTGAGTGTGTGACTGACTATATAAACTTCTGTGTAGACAACATCATCCCCACCAGAACAGTGAGATGCTTCCCTAATAACAAACCCTGGATCACCAGTGACCTGAAGGAACTGCTAAACAAGAAAAAAAGAGCCTTCAGGGAGGGAGACAGGGAATTACTGAGGAGTATACAGAAGCAACTTAAGGTCAAGATCAGAGACAGCAAGGAGGCATACAGGAAGAAGCTGGAGAACAAACTACAGAGGAACAATATCAGAGATGTCTGGTCAGGAATGAGAAAGATCACAGGTTTTAAGGACAGGAAGGATTGGATAGATGGAAGTCTGGACAGAGCCAATGAACTGAAGACATTCTTCAACAGGTTCTGTTCAGGAACTAGCTCAGCATTCCGCTCTCCTGTTCCCAGCCAAACAGACATCCCACTCCCCTCTGATCAACAGCTTTCCTGTTACACCTCGGATGTTTAATCCTTCACCTCAGCCATGGACTCTTCTAATTCCACAAGTTTGACTTCAACCAAGTCAGGAAATGCTGCTACCCCCTTTGTCTCCCCCTCCCACTTGTCTGTCTCCCAAAGTCAGGTGATAAGGCAGCTGGAGAAACTGAACCGGAACAAGGCTGCAGGTCCAGATGGTGTCAGCCCCAGAGTCCTGAAGGCCTGTGCAGAGCAGCTCTGTGGGATTCTGCAGCACCTCTTCAACCTTAGCTTAACTCAGGAGAAGGTTCCAGTGTTGTGGAAGACATCCTGCCTTGTTCCAGTACCCAAATAAACTCACCCATCAGTCATCAATGACTATAGACCCGTTGCCCTGACATCCCACATCATGAAGGTCCTAGAGAGACTCCTGTTGGCACCCCTGAGTAAGCAAACAAGAACGTATCAGGACCCACTGCAGTTTGCTTATCGCTGTGGAGTTTGAGTTGAAGATGCCATCATCCACCTACTTCAACCGACCCACTGTCATCTGGACAAAGCAGGCAGCACTGTGAGGATCATGTTCTTTGATTTCTCCAGTGCATTTAACACAATTCAGCCTGATTTGCTTTGTCAGAAACTCCTGAAGATACAGGTGGAGCCCTCAACAATCGCCTGGATCAATGACTACCTGACAAACAGACCACAATTTGTGAGACTGAAGAATTGTGTGTCAAACCAGGTGGTCAGCAGCACAGGAGCACCACAGGGGACCGTACTCTCACCATTCCTTTTCACTCTGTACACCTCAGACTTCCAGTACAAATCAGAGACCTGTCATCTGCAGAAATACTCAGATGACTCTGCAATTGTCGGGTTTATCAGAGATGGACAAGAAGCTGAATACAGAGAGCTGGTGGACCACTTTGTGACATGGGGTGGAAACAATCGTCTCACCTTGAATGTGAACAAAACAAAGGAGATGATTGTAGATTTCGGAAGAAACGGGGATAAGTCAAACACAGTTTCCATCATGGGAGAAGAAGTGGAGGTGGTTGAGGAGTATAAATACCTCGGAGTTCACCTTGACGACAGACTGGAGTGGAGACTGAACAGTGAAGCCGTCTACAAGAAGGGAGAGAGCAGACTGTACTTCTTGAGGAAGCTTAGGTCCTTCAAGGTTTGCAGCAAGATGCTGGATATCTTCTACAAGTCTGTTGTGGAGAGTGTAATCTCTTCAGCCGTCATCTGTTGGGGTAGCAGCATCAGAGCCAGGGATTTAAAAAGGCTAAACAACCTGATAAAGAAGGCTGGTTCTGTTCTTGGGACAACTGTGGAACATCTGGAGATGATGATGCAAAGAAGGATTCTTCATAAAATCAAAAAAATTATGGACAACCCTGATCATCCTCTTCATGAGTCAGTCATACAACAACAGAGCGTCTTCAGTCGGAGGGTTCTTCAGTTTCGCTGCAATACAGACCGCTACAGGAAATCCTTCCTGCCCACAGCCATCATTATCTACAACAATTCCTTAAAGAATTAATTATATGAGCTATACCAACACTTAATTTCCCTCTGGGATCAATAAAGTATTTTTGAATTTAAATTGAATTGAATTGAATGCATTCTAATCCTAAACTTTTTTTTTGTCCCAGAAACTATACATGTCTTGGTGGGCAAGTATCCCATTGCTGTATGAACAAAAATTTGGATAAGCACCTAACAGAAAATCTTCAAATATATTTATATTTTGTCTCTGGGTACTCTGGCTTCCTCCCACAGTCCAAAAACTTGACTGTTAGGTTAATTGGTCTCTCTAACTTGTCCTAAAATAAAAAGTTTTCATTGACAGTTTGTGTAATAAATAAATAAAATAAAAAAATCAGGCAAAAGTAAATTAGTTTAGAAACTGTCAAAATTAGCTACAAAATGATTAACTCTGAAGTCAGAAGCCCAAAATTAGCACATTAAATAATATATGAAGAGCATCATTGGAAAAAACAAAACATCTTTTGGAAATTCTGTACACGCAGGCATGTTTGGAAACATGTGCCTGCAGGTATATGTTAACACAATGTCAAGGCCATGCAATGCTCAGAGATATCACAAACCACCCAAAAGCTTGATCGTCTCTCTGCCCGGCTTTCATTAAAGGAGGAGCGGTGAACGCAAATGAGGTGGATTAGCAGGGCTGGCGTCATCCAGGACGTGTTAATGGGGAATATCGTCTCTGCTGCCCAGAAATTGCATTGTTAGCATGTCCGGACAGTCACGAGACTGTCATACAGCAACCGTCTTCAGTCAGAGACCTCATCAGATTTGCTGCGAGATTTGACTGCCCACAACATAACCAACCATGACTCTTTGAAGATACCTGGATGATATAAGTTACGACAACATTGAATTTCCATTTGGATAAAAAGGGTATTTTAACTGAACTGAACTGGAGCTGGTAATGCAGTCTCAGGAGCAGTGTCTCTGTATGCCAAAATACTGTAGAGTCAAACGTGAGGTTATCTGTCCTACAGTTAAAGCGTGGACCAAACTAAGTCATCAACAGGACATTTACCCCCAGCCACAGCAGCATAGCTGCAACAGAAGGGCTGAAAAGAAAATGATCTTGTCTAGACCACGAACTGATTGAAATGCTTTGGTGTGAACTCATGAGAGAGTGCCAAATGGCCTCCATGTAGATGCCAGACACTGATAAAGTTGGAAAGAAATTAATACTGAAATGTATTGTTATATATATGTATTATATGCATGTGTATTGTTGCAAAAGGTGGTTCTGCAAACTGGTGGATCATACAGTGCACCTAATGTTTCACGCACGATGTTCCATTTTGGGTTTCTAATAAACGACCAGTGTGAAACATGTTAGAGACCAGATCAATTAAATTACAAATTCACAAGTAAAACAATATACACTTTTTTCCATCATAGCTGGAATTTTGATTCCCGTTTTAAAAAAACAGGAGCCCTAGGTTATGACAACTTCAGTGGATTCCTAAACAGCTGTAGTCTGATTAGCAAACAGCTGTTTCTGAGAGATTATTTCAGTTCCTTCCGCCATCACCAGAGAAAATACGCACAACTGAGAAAATTACCAAACGTTCATCATTTCTCAAAACTAAAAACAACCCAAGGACACGAAAAAATAAGGTAAAAGCTGACTGACTGCATCAGCTAACCATGCTAATACCTTCAAAATATCTTTGAAATGAAACAAAAACCATGACAGTGCTAGTCAACAGCAAGGCCAGAACACACACCCGAGAGTAAAAATAGTACTACGTGTAATAAACACGGATCCCAGCCCGTTATATTACGTCTGCTCTGGCGGCTAAATGAGAAATGCTAACCACAACCTGCCACATATTAACATACATATTTCACTTTCTCCACGGCGAGGTTGTAGTAGGTCTCTGCGTCCGCCTGGAAATCAGCCGCTTTCCTGGCCAACTGCTCATCACCCGGACGTCCCGTCATGTCCAAGTTATTTCATTAGGCTTATTATTTAACAGGAATTTCATTAATACTGATAAAAGAAAGACAGGCTTCCTACAGCCGGGTTAAAGGCTATTTCACATCCTATTCACAACACAGATCGCCCGCAAGGTACCACATCTTTCAGCCATGGGGGAGGAGGACGGAGTGTTCAATCTCCTCCACCAACTAAAAGTCATATTTTGAGCACAAACTTATAATTAAACATTAATAATAACATAAGTAGAATATAGACGTACAAAAGTCACATTCACTTTTTAAGTACATTGTATTATTTTCAGGAGTTTACAAGCCACCCCCCTACGGCTGTGAATGGTCTATTCCAAACGTCACCAATTGTAAGATGCCACACAGGCACATCGGAGCGCTTTCAAAGTGACACCGTAGGAAACAGGTGTCACCAACAGACCGTTTATATGTTATTATAGATCTACACTTTTACATATTTCATGCAGTTTATATTAGCGGAAGACAAAGTTGCTTTTCAGAAACTTAACTAACAAAGGGACATAAACAAACACGCACACACACACACACACACACACATATATATATATATATATATATATATATATATATATATATATATATATATATATCTTTGAATGACAAATGCTGGGTAATGACAGCTCTATCTAAAAGTCAGCTTGAGCTTTAAATTTCCTACTCATCGACCTGGCCTCACTTTTATCCATCTGAAGCTAAAGAACTCCCTGCCCTGTAAAACCATGTAGACCTGAAAGCCAAGTTGGCCTGTGGTGCAACAGACCCAGACGGGAGGAGTACTGTTAGAGTCAAGCCAGTCTGACAACTGAGACGAAGGCAAAGTTGAATGCCAAAGGGAGAGTGAGATCAACATGTCACTTAATGAACCAGACGCTGCAAAATCTGCTCCTGGTCTGCAGAAGCCAAAAGGTGCTCTATGCTTTATCAACGTGTACTTTAATAAACTTTCAATCATTATTACTTTTCACCTAGCTGTATACCCCAGAAGGTGATCCTGAATGTTTAAGGTTGTCATTCAAAAAAAAATTACAATCTTCTTAAATTGTTCGGAAAAGTATTGAAAATGCACTCTACATAGGGGTGGGCAAAGCAGCACTACTTGGTTTGCCATGACAAAAGAAATATGTTTTTGCTACTGCAACGGTTTGTCTATATTTGTAGGCTACTAAAAATAGACTGCAATCAAAGATATTTGCAAATCCTCAAAAATTATAACAACATGGTTGGAATTGTCACTAACTTTCAATGAATTAAGAACAATAATACATTGTGCGCTTATGCTTCAGAATGTTGGAATGATTGTTTTGTACTTCATTGAGAAGCAGTTAAATTAATTTGTGCAATGAAACATCCTATTTGATCAGCAAGTTTTTATTTGTGTTTTTAAGGCTTTACGCTGTATAAAATATGTACAGGGAAAAAGACAGTATTGAGTTCATATCATAGGAAACATTTTGAGTAAAAAACAATTTTCAACATAAATGGCTTTTATGTCAAGCAAACAACTTGTACTTTCTTTCTGTGGATAGTAATGCAGTCTCAGATCTTACCTGCACAATAATCCAAACAAGGATCTCCATCAGTGCATGAGCACAACTAATGGAGTCCTCAGCTACCCGATGAATGAATTCCAGAGTTTGCTCAGTGAACCCTAGAGTTAGAGTTACACATATACACTTTTATCATGACATTATATCAAAGATGGAACCTTTCTGGTGTAATTAATGGGCTAATTAAACAATATAGTACAATAATAATGTATTCTAAAGTCTTAGCCAAGCTGGTATTGCATAAATGAGAAGCAGCAGGTCTAATGGCACTCTCATCTAAAAGAAATAACTCCCTATATTTAATTATGTTTTAATATTTCTAGATTCAATCATACTTGGTCCTCTCATACCTTGCTGTCGAGATCCTGGCTGAGTGAGATAAAAGGATGCTGTATTTTCTGTACTTCCTTCATCTCTTCTTTTCTCTTCCACATAATTCCAGTATTTTAGTTTGCCATCATCATCTTTATGTAAAGACAGAGGTTGGGAATTCTCTTCCTTTTCTTTTGTTTGGCTTGGATTGTGCTCAGCTGCATTTGACAAAGGGAACACATAAATGCACGCTGATGAGAACAGACCTGAACTGACCGGTTAAATTAGATCAAAACATCAATAATATGAGCCATTATAGTTTATGCAAGTTAGACAAAAATACCTTGATGATTACTGACATCTGATATTCCTGTGCTGACAGTCTCCTTCACTGTTTTCAATAACGTTTCCAGCTTCTGAAGTGCAATAATTGCACTTGTCCTTTGTTCCTCCTCCTGTGGTGCATCAGTGATGCTCATCCTGGGAGCAAAAAGTGTTTCCATGTGGTGTTGCAGAAGTCTTTCTATATCAGACAGTATTGATTGATCATCATCTGCAGTTGCGGCCTCTGAACTTGTCAAAATGTAATCTAAAAACTGCAGCTTGTGACGGCCAAAGAGGTCCTGTAAGATAACCGTCTGGTCCACTTTCATGTGGCGGAGGAGATTGTTATAATGTTTGGTGAGGGTTTTTGTTTTGGAATGTTCTTCTGTGACCGAAGGAGCGTTGTGGAGGAGGTTTTCAGCAGAAATAGGCTGAGGTTGCGCCTGCTCCATGGGAAAGGCTGTGTGTGTTACTTCAGCGTGAAATGAATGTGATGGGGAATCTAGCTCTGGAGTGAAAGAGGCATGAGGCTCTGATGTCTCAGCTGAATTTGTGTCGTAATTCTGAACAGATTGGGTGGACTCGGTCATCACAGGGATGGGCGTTTGGGAGAAAAATCCAAAGGCGTTTTTGAAAAGCCCAAAAGCCCCTCTACTTTCACTCTCTGTTCCTCCAGGTGGATGTATGGATTCAGTTTGTTCAGACGTCTGAACTTGACTTTCAGCAGAGTCATACGTTTGTTCTCTGTCTCTGTGAAATTCATTTCCATTTTTTGTTGCATAAGTTTCCCTGATTTCTTCTTCAAAACCATTATCATGTCTGTCTTCCTTCCAGTTGCTGTCATCGTTTAGCTTTCCGGTCCATTCTCCATCCTCAAACCCACTTACATCAACATTATCAGCCTCAATTTTCTTTATCAGCGGTTCTTTTTCTTCCTCAGACTCCTCTTTATTCTGTCTCTCCCCTTCCTTCTCCTCCTCCTCAAAGTTTTTGATTTCAGTCTGTGTGTTGGTTTTAGAAACCAAAGAAGCTAAGCTGGAGTTATCCAGCATCTCTTTTTCAAGATTTTCCAACTCTGACCCCCAGATGTCAGTCTTCTTATATTCTAACTGTCCCTGTTTTTCATCTTCCTTTTTCTCTTTTTTAGTTTGCTCCACGTATTCCTTCAACTCTTCCACTCTGACCTTATTCTCATGCTCGACTAACTCTTTCACCCTTTTCTCTTCCTCTCTTGGCTCATGGTCCTCATCCTGCCTTTTTTCTCCAAAATCTTTTTGCTCTTCCCTGTCGCCCCCGTCAAAAAAGTCTGTTTCCTTCTCCTTCGCCTCCTCTATTTTTCTGTTTGGTTCCCCAGATTCCTCTAACCTTTCCACGGTGGCCTGTTCCTGCTCTAGTAATTCTGTTTGCTGTGTCTCTTCCTCCTTTAGCTCCTCTACCTCTTTACACATTTCTTTTTCTAACTCCATCTCCCCCTTCCTGTCCACAGAAACGTCTGCCTTCTCCTCTTTTTCATTTTGCTCCGCAGATTCCTTTAACTCTTCCACTCTGAGCTGATTTCCTTGATCTTGTAACTCTTCTACCTTTTTGTCTTCCTCGTTTCCCTTCGTCACATCCTTCTGCATTTCTTCTCTTAACTTCATCCCCTCCTCACTTGTGCTCTCCCAAGAAACTTCTGCTATCTTCTCCTCCTTCTCCTGCTCTTTTTTATTTGGCTCTTCTGATTCCTTTAACCTTTCCACCTTGGGTTGCTCATGCTCTAGTAATAATGTGTACCATTCCTCCCCCGCCCCTATCTCCTCCTCCTCCTTCTGACTTTCTTCTCTTAACCCCCTCTCCTCCTCAAAAAAACCCTTTTTATTTATATCTTCCAATTTCCTTTGCTGTCCCTCTTGCTTTACTTCCATTATCTGTTCTTTTACCTCATTTACATCTTCATGTTTCTTATATTTTACCTTTTCCAATTCCTTTAAGCCTTCTGTTGCTTCATTTTCTTTTTCAGAAGCCACTGTTGGCTTTAGTTTAATTTCATTCAAAACTTCTTTCTCGAAATGTGAGGTGTCCTTCTCAGTTAGTTCATTTTGATCTTTCACAGTTTCCTTGAATCTGTCAGCATCATTATCTTTTTGAACGACCTCATTTTCCCTCTGTAGAGACTCTGAGGTTTTATTAAGGTTTTGTGTGGTTTCAGAGATTTCTACTTCATCCTCCTCTGAGACATTGCCATACAGACTTTCCTTATTTTCAGAAATTATTGCTCCATCATCCTGAGAGCTGACTTTCACGGGTTGAGTTCCTTGCTGCTGCCCTGACTCTTCCTGACGGATCTCTGTCTCAAGAGACGGAAAGACAAGCTGACTCTGCTCATTGCTATCCTCCTGGTCATCGCTAATTTGAGTCTCCACAGGTGATTCTTCAGATCGATCTCCTAATATTTCTTGTTGAGATAAACCAGTCGCTTTGTTAAACTGCTCTCCTTTATGATCATCACCACTAACTGGACCTTTTTCTGACGTCAGAATGGATTGTTCTAACGTATGAACCTGGTTTGGTATTTCAGTCCCTTCCTCCTTGGACATTTCTAAAGGCTTGATTTGAATGTAATGGTTCTCACCTTCCTCAATGATACCCTCCAGTTGCTCCAAAGAGTTTGAATCTAAATCCTTTAAAACGTGGTCAGGGCCTAAACTGATTTCAGGTCGTTCAATAAACTCGTCATTTCGACTGATTTGTTGATCCCTGATAGTATGTTCACCCATATTTTCAACAACTATTTGGGACGAGTTAGGAATCAAATCATCTTTACTGAAAACCTCAATCCCAGCATCAGTATCTAAGATATTTACTTCCTTTGTGTCTGAATTATCTATATTATCATTTTCAGGATCGCCACTTTCAGCACTGACTGGAAGTGTAGATGGGACATTAACAAGTTCTTTGATTAGTGACTCCTCTGTTTCAGCTTTATTTTCTTCTGAAAATGAAGCTTGTGATTGACTGATCCCCACGTGTTCCGATCCAGACGGTTGTTCTAACATTTGGTCCTTTTCTATCTCCCTAATACTGCCTTCTTTACTTCCATCACCTCCAGTATTACTATCCTCAAAGCCCCAAATCCCCCCAATTCTCATCTCCAGCCAAGAACTAGATTCCGACTGCTGCTCCTTCACTCCATCGCCTTCTCCTCCTGAGTCCTGAGCACTTGAGCCAAACCCCAGCCTGTCCGACAACTCACTGCCCAGCCAACCCAACGTTCCCATGTCTTCCTTCTCTTCTTCCTTTAATTTGCTGCCTTCCAGGTCCAGAGACATCCTCCTACTCCTAAATGTCACTGTGGGGTCTTTCTCATTGCCTGCTTCTTCATTTTCCACGTTTTCGACAGCTACAGTTTCCTTCTTCTCACCAAAGCCAAGCCACCCTGTCATAGTTGAGGTAAAGGAATCCTCCATTTTCACATTATCTTCATCGTTGTTAGGTTTTCCTTCTCCTCCTAAGCCCAGCCAGCCAGTCACAGAAGATGTGAGTGAAGCTTCTGATTTAGTCTCCTCCCTCTCATCTTCCCTCACTCCTTGTTCAGAATCACCTGACTGCTCCTCTTTAGCAGAACCTAACCATTCTGTCACAGACGAATGCAGCCAGGAGGAGGGAGACCCACCTTGTTCTTCTGGAGTCGCTGTGGTCTTAAGTCCATCCTCGAGAAGTTCGGCTGAGTCGTTAAGATCTTTGTTTCCATCTTCATCTTCTCTCTCTTTTACCGTAGAATCAGTAGACGTCATAGAAGCTTGAGCATTTGTGTCATGAGAGTGTGGGCTGATTTGGATGGATTCTGGCTCCCGGATTTGGAAGTCATGGTCATCATCCTCATCCGTGTCCAGATGAGATGTATCAACAGGATATCCAGACTCATCCATACAGAAGAAATCCGATTTCTACCAAAAAACAAGGAAGACAGTCACTGAGTTTAAAAAAAGTACATTTTCAGCCCAGCAAATGTCTCATAAACTTTCAGAAAGATTCTTTTTATGTGTCGTATCAGATCAGCCACTGAGATTACCTGGGCCTCCAGCACTTTCCTCGTTGTAACAAAAATCTCCTCCTCTTGCACTGCATCCTTTGGGAAGTAGCCAAATTGTTTGTCAATCTGAAAAAAATAAATTGTTGGTTCAAGAGAACAGAGTTTCTAATGTTAAACAGACTTATTTTAAGTAGATGAAGTAACTGTGGGTGAAAAGGTTCAAATATTTCTCCTAAAAAGTATGAAGGGCCTAAAATCACTATCCGTCAAATTGGTAAGTCTGAATGCCTATTTTCAGAGACTTGTACAATTATAACCCCCCCCCCACACACACACACACACATTTTGTCAAATCACAACCACAAGCCTCTATGTATTTTAATGGGATTTTATGTGATAGAACAAAACAAAGGCGCACATAACTATGAAGTAGGAAAACGACACCAGGTTTTCACATTCTTCCAATTGAAAAGTGTGGCATGCAATTGTGCCTTTACAGTGATGACTAAATAATATACAGTGTAACCAAGTTTCTGTAGAGGTCACCTAATTAGTAACAAGAGTCCACCTGTATTTAAGGTGTCTCATTTCAATCTTTAACCAAGGTATGTAGGGGATGCAGGAAACATGTTGAAGAAGGTCCTCTGGTCAGATGAGGTCCAAATGTAACTTTTTTCCCTGGAATAATTTAACTGTCAACGTCATGCTATAGGGATGATTTTCTTCAGCAGGTACATAGAAACTATTTTAAGTTGAGGCAAAGGTGGATGCAGCTAAACAGAGGGCAATCCAGAAAGATAACCTGCTTAAGTCTCCATACTTGAGACTTGGGTGGAGGTTCACCTTCCAGCAGGACAAAGAAAGCTTAACATACAGCCAAAGCTATAATGCAATCATTTAGCTCAAAGGAAATGGTCCAGTTAAAGTTCAGACCATAATCCAATTGTGGATCTGTAGCAGAGCTTGAAATTGGCTCTTTGTAGATGGTCTCCATCTATCTGACTTTAAGCTATTTTGAAAAGAAAAGTGATCAAAATTCAATCTCTAAATTTGGAAACCTGGTAGAGAAAAACCGAAAGACTTGCAGATAATTGTAAATAATTTTCTTTCCACTTCACAAGTGTGCGCTACTTTGTGTTTGTCTATCACATGAAAGCCCTCAAAATATATTGAAGTTTGTGTTTGTAACACGATGTTTATAGAGTCTAAGTACCTCTGCAAGTCACTGTAACTCTTCGTCTTTAAATACATGCGGCTACTTTATAAACTAACCCAAATGGGAAGCCAGAAGGCATGCCTCAGGTACCAGCATCAAAACTGCTTAGCACTTACAACCAAAGCTGCTCTGTATTATAATTAAGACTTATCTCATTAACCAACAACCTAAGATAAGATGCGGGTTACATTGGGTAAGCTCTTCATGAGTTTCACCATCATAACAATGTAACTGGCCAATAGAAAACATACACTGCCTGCCCAGAGGTCTTCTCGTTTCCCCGTAAGTTTGTGGTACACAAAAATAGTGTCTCCTCGTCTGAAGTTCAGGAATCTGCAGTCCTTTCCTTGGTGGCTCTTTATAGCCTCCACCCTACTTATCGGAGCTAAAACAACAGACACAAAAGTTAAAAAAAGAAACATATAATGATGAGCTTCATCGTACAGGAAGCATAGATTTGGAATTAATCCTAAAAGGATCGTCCATGGCCTAGTACTTGTACCAAAGTGTTTGGACTTACTCTCACATTCTGGATCTCCGCAGATCTTGTAGTCAGACAACAATCCCAGATTTGAGTGTGGAAGAATAATTAAAGGTACAATCCAGAGACAACTTTCCATTTTTGTCAGGTATTGAAGACTTGTGTCAGAAGAAAATGTCCATAGCTGGGTGGAAATAACAGTCGTCAGTTCAGCTGGCAAGTGGACATTGCCTCTGTGCTGCTGCTGTCACAAAAGCTCAATGGTAAATGAAACAGCTGAGATAAGATATAGAGCCTGCAGAAAGATAATTATTAACAAGTACTGAGTATTTAACTAGACATTATCTTTTTTCAGGTCAAAGTTTTTTTTTAAATCCCACGACAAGACATAATAATTTCTGTATCTTTAGTTCTAAATGAAAAAAAGAATCATATTTTAGTATGCTAATATCTGTTTTCATTCTGTGGACTTTGAACTTTATGAAGCCCCATGGTGCATTCAATGCCCTCTCAGAAGTTGGAATTTCAGAGTTCCGAGTCACAGAAAACAACAACCATTGAAAGTCTCTTACCAAAGCTTGCTTACCTAACCGACCTCAAAATTCAACTAAATTATTAACTGTCAATCACTTTTTATTAGGCAGAAAAATGTATATGATTGAAAGATGAAAATAATAGATTACTAGTCAGTTATTTCAGTGGATCTAAATTTATTCATTTGTTAATTTTTTTTTTAAGAATGCTACTTGATTATTCGGAACATTGGTGTCTGTCTTCCATCCATCCATCCATCCATCCATCCATCCATCCATCCATCCATCCATCTTCTTCCGCTTATCCGGGGTCGGGTCGTGGGGGCAGCAGCTTAAGCAAGGACACCCAGACTTCCCTCTCCCCAGCCACTTGTTCCAGCTCCTCGGGAGGAATACCAAGGCAATTTCTGTCTTAAATATTGCAAATAAATTTGTTTAATTTTTGTAAAATTACTGGAATTATTTATAATCAGATTTATAGGTAAAATGTGATTTATTGGATTAGACAGGGATGTCTAATATTATCAAAATACTTTAATAAAAATACAAAGCAATAACAGAAAGTGTCATGGATATGATATTAATTTTTCAAAAGTATCTGGCTTATCCCTTAACTTCAATAAATTTCCTTTCTTTTCTAATATACATAATCAAAGCTGATGGTTTCCCAGTTGAGACATAAGTCACTTACAGTTACTTATAAATTACTTTTCAAAACATCTATGCATATATAAATCTATTATAATCAAGTTTATTTGAAGGAATTTAACGTCTTATATTAGACATT
This sequence comes from Valencia hispanica, assembly GCA_963556495.2. Lineage (NCBI taxonomy): Eukaryota > Metazoa > Chordata > Actinopteri > Cyprinodontiformes > Valenciidae > Valencia > Valencia hispanica. Next base: position 23,977,947 of record OY747720.1, read on the forward strand.
ACCAACTGGGAGAATCTAAAACTGGTGGCATACAACTCGATAAATTTTAAGACAATGACAAGGGCATTTAAACGTTTTCGAAGAAAATAACGGATTTCACAGGCCTTTTTAAAACGCGGGTTTGATAGTCCATAAAATTATCCATATTCCATAAATAAATATTGCTCTTATGGAATATTATATTTACACAGATTTTGTTCATCACTATAAAACAATAGAGCAATTATAATGACACGAGAAACAATAAATGCAGTAACCACAGAAACAGACTTGCCCCCATGTGGCGTTGGTTACCACGGCAACACGTCTTGGGCCCCTAAGTGTTTTGTTTTTTTCATTCATGTATTTATATGTTTTGTTATTTTATTTCTATTTTATGTATTTATTTATGTTCTTTTCCTGTTTCTTATTTGGTTTCTTGTGAAGATCAGATATACAAAGCTGTATATTGATTCAAATTCATATACGTGTTGAAATTGTATTTTGAAAAAATTTTAATAAAAAAATAAAATAAAATAAAAAACACGTCTCGGGCACAAAAATGACCTCATCACCCCTCGCCTCAACAAACAAGATGGCGCCTATTATTCAAAGAAACAACAGGAATTAAAGCGTCGCTGTTTTAGTCGTTAGCTGCTATATTGGTCAGAGGTTGTTAGAAAATGAAGTCGGACGTGGAGGAGTTAATGCCAAGGCTGCTGCCGGTCGACTGTGGAGAAGGTACCGAGGAGCTGGACCTTAGTGGACCGCCAAGGAACCCCCGAGAATATCTCCGACAGGTCCAGTAGGTTAAGCTCAGAACCTTTCGCTTCAGTTTAATCTAGTCTATCCTGACCCCGGGTTGAACCCCATTGTCCTCCCCACAGATCCAACCCAGCTGCAGCTCTTTTTGGTTCACGTGTTCATTATTTTTGTTGTTAAGGCTGGAGGCGTCACTGTGTCCTGATGTGGTGGTTGCTCAGATCGATCCAAAAAAACTGAAGAAGAAGCCGCAAACAGTTAATGTGTCCGTGAGTGAATGTTCACTTTACAGATTATATTTATAGATTAATTGGTTAATCGTGTCATTTGGTACAACGCAATGCATTCAAATTATAAAGCAACACATGTAGCAAAGTATAGAATGAAGACCAATGTGATTCATCTCTAATGCACCGTGACTTCCATAAGTTTCCACACCCCTTGAATTTTTTCACATTTTGTCTCGTTGCAAAAACAAACTTGATCTACTTTAATGGGATTTTATGAACTGCTTTAAATCTGTTGTTCATTGCAAAACCACTCAAGCCAACTCAGATCGGACGGGGAATGTCTGTGAACATCTCTATTCAAGTATTGCTGTTCGTTATCGCTGTGGAATTGAGGACGCCATCATCCACCTGCTTTAACCAACCCACTGTCATCTGGAAAAAGCAGGCAGCACTGTGAGGATCACAGGTGGAGCCCTCAACAAACGCCTGGATCAACGACTACCTGACAAACAGACCACAATTTATGAGACTGAAGGATTGTGTGTCAAACCAGGTGGTCAGCAGCACAGGAGCACCACAGGGGACCGTACTCTCACCATTCCTTTTCACTCTGTACACCTCAGACTTCCAGTACAAATCGAAGACCTGTCATCTGCAGAATTACTCAGATGACTCTGCAATTGTCGGGTGTATCAGAGATGGACAAGAAGCTGAATACAGAGAGATGGTGGATCTCTTTGTGACATGGTGTGGAAACAATCGTCTTACCTTGAAAGTGAACAAAACAAAGGAGATGATTGTAGATTTTAGAAGAAACAGGGATAAGTCCTGAGTCAGTCATACAACAACAGTGTCTTCAGTTGGAGGCTTCTTCAGTTTAGCTGCAATACAGACCGCTACAGGAAATCCTTCCTGCCCACAGCTATCATCATCTACAACAACTCCTTAAAGAATTAATTATATGAGCTACAACAACACTTAATTTCCCTCTGGGATCAATAAAGTATTTTTGAATTGAATTGCTACAGTTTTGTAATCAGATTTATGTCTAGGCAGTTCTAACACTTTTAAACAACTCTAAGTTGCTCTGGCTGTAGGCCTAAGGTCATTGTGCCGCTGGAAGGCAAAGCTCTGCCCCAGTCTCAAGTCTGTTGCAGCCTGTAACAGGTCCAAGATTGTCCTGTATTTAACCACTGCCTAATTACAGCATCCCCACAGCACAATGGTGCCACCTCCATGTTTTATAGTGGGGATGTTCTGTTATAGGGTAGACCTCTAAAGCAAGAAACAAAACTATATTTGGAATTTTCCAATTAGCAGATTTAATTTTAAATGAGAAAGGCTGCTGCTTATCATCTGTCTTTGGAGGCCGCTACAGGAAATCCTTCCTGCCCACAGCTATCATCATCTACAACAACTCCTTAAAGAATTAATTATATGAGCTATACCAACACTTAATTTCCCTCTGGGATCAATAAAGTATTTTTGAATTTGAATTGAATTTGAATTTCTGCAAGACGTTTCCCAACCTATGTTGTAACAAAAACCTCTAACCCGGTTCATTGAGGCTGTCGACAGTGCATTCTTTTTTTTTTTTCTTCATAGTGATTCACAACTTTGTTTTTTGCCTATGAAATCCCAATAAAATATGTTTTTTATATATATATATATATATATATATATATATATATATATATATATATATATATATATAGCCTATACTTGTAGCATGATAAAACGTGGAAAAATTCAAGGAGCATAAGTACTTTTGCAAGGCAATGTAAGACCTAAGGTAATAGGAGGGACATGTGTGGTGTGTTGCAGGTAGCAGGGTGCCTTGTTGCTCCTGTAGGATTCTCCCCCAGCCTCAGTTGGCAACAACACCAAGTCAGTAACTTTTCAGACGTCAGGCAGGTATGCAGGAACTTTTCATTTGCATACTACTATCGATTCCTAGTTATATCAACATATTTAAACCAATTATTTATCATCAAAGATGGAAGTTAATGCATAAATCTTCTGTACCTCATATTTCATGTTCAGAGCATCACTAAGAACAGGACACACTGGAGTAATCACACTCTGGATGACAATGTACAGATGGTAAGATGTCACATAAACCAAGACCTCATCATTTGCTTGAGTTGCTGATCACAAAAGCATTGTTAGAAGCCTTAAAATATTTGCCTTTCACAGCCAAAGCTGACAGATGAAGAGGGCTGGAAGAGGTTTTGTTTAGGAGAGAAGACTTACCTGGGTCCTTCATCATCCGGCCTCACAGATGTAGACCAAGAGCCTGCACTGGACTACAGAAAGGTGGTAAAACCTGTGCCTTATCTGTAAGACTCAGGCTAACTTTGCAGTCAGGAATGAGTTTTCAGGTCTGGATAACAAAAAAAAAAAATCCAGATTATATTCCTCTTCCTATTGTCTGTGTAGTCACTATCAGAATTTCTGAGTGCTGTACACAGGACTGTTTCTTTTTTTTTTACACTAGTTTTATTAGAGATGCACATAATTAAAGTTATCCATCCATCAGTGCATCCATCCATCAGTCAGTGCATCCATCTGCTCTTCCATCAATATGTTGCTTTCATCTATGCGTCATGTTTTTGTTATCGCAGATTCCCCCCCAATTTTAGTATGATTTGGCTGAAGGACCACAACAAATGATCAAAAAATTATGGAGAGGAAATACTTAAAAACTGACTTTAAAAAAAAGCTACATTTTATGTTATGCATCCTCTTCCTCAGCTCTATCACCCTGGAAATATATGGCATGAATTTATAGCAAATCTCCATATTTATACTATTAAAAGGGGGATGCCCATGGACACTGAACAATCTGTTTAATTTTTTTAAATTATTATTTAACCCTAAAGACTTTAAACATGTTTAAACATTTGAGAAAATCCAGCCGGATTCAGATCTGCCAAAAAATATTTTCTGTTTCCCAATACGTCAAACAATAGGAAATTCCTTTATCATCAGATGAGAATATGGGAGACAAATTATGTGTTTGTATCCAGGTGGGGTTTCCTCCATTGTTAAGCATCGTCAGCAGATTCAATCAGGTATGTATGTATGTGCAGCAATCGTCACAGATTCTAGGTTAGTTCTGTGTAGTTTAATTTCTGGGCTCTGTGTGTCTCCAGTCCATGGTGCTGATGCTGATGGATATCCTTATCAGCTGGTTTGAAGAGAGAGAATTTGCTCCACAGCTGGTGAGTTCGGCTTGTTATTCACTTCAGAAGCTTTCTAAGCAGGTTGACAGCGCCACACAAATCAAACACTGTAGTTTTAACCTAAGGGACATGTACCATTTCACTACAATATCAAACCAAGCCAAGACACGAAACGTGTGCCCACTTAACTCCTAACATGAATAAATGCGTCTCATTCTACAACTGGCAACGATACGTTCTCTCCTAATTTCGTTGAATAATTAAGAATTACAGCCCAGCGTCTGTTTTCTAACCCGTAAACAGGGTCGTTGGTTGTACGCTCTTTTGGCCTGCCTGGAGAAGCCCCTTCTACCTGAAGCCCACTCCTCCATCCGGCAGCTGGCCAGGAGATGTGCCCTGCTGCGTAGCACAATGGTAGGCTGCTGAACTACAGGTTAATGTCTTCAGAGATAAAAGTCTCAGCCTTATTTATGTTTTCAACATGGAAATGTGGATTTTTGTCTGTCTGTAGATTATTTTGAAAACATACGTTTTTTTTTCTCGCTCAGACTTCCCTAACCACCTCATTGCTTGCGTTAACAGAATAGTCAGGAGGACGAGAACCTGCCTGCTCTCAACCTGCTGATCTGTCTTGTTGCAAGGTGACTCCATATCTATCATACTCAAATGAAATATTTAAGCCTACCATATTTTATAGAATACAGTGACAGTGTGAAGTCTGTGGCTTTAAACATGATGCTTTCTTAGGGTGGAAAATGAATAGAATCCATTCATCATTTGGGTTATGAGCTTTTCTTCTTTTTTTTTTAACCTGCAGATACTTTGAACAGGTTGATCTTGCAGACCAGCCAGAGTGAGCGGTTTATCGACTGAAATACTTTGTTCTCCAGGCGGCACGGTCAGCCAAGAAAAACCTAAGGGCTTGACCGCTAAAACATGTTTAAAAGAAATCTGGTTACAACGTCCAGATTGGTGCAACTGAAGAAGTTATTTGGTAAAGATTATGTAAAATATTTTTGTCTGCATTTAACTGATTGAAATAAATGGTTTCTAAGAAAACGTCGTGTGAACATTTGGATTGGTTTCAGTACACCAACTCATTTAACCTCGAGTTGCTAAAGCTTTAAATTCAGCAGATTATGTGGAATAGTTTAAGTTTAATGGGCCCAAAATTATTCTACAGTGCCTGATAAAAGTATTCCTACCCCTTACCCTTTTTCCACATTACAAGCACAAATGTTGAATTTTAATGAGGTTTTATGTGATAGACCACCAAATGGATGACGATAAAGTAGAAGGGAAAAGATACAAGATTTCCACAGTAAAAATAAAAAGTGGCCTAGATCTTGACTGACTGAATACTAGAACTTTCAGCTATAATTACAGCTCTGTCCTTTGGGGTATCTCTCTACCAGTGTTGCATATGCAGAGGTTGAAACATGTGCTGGAGAATGATGCACCTTAAAAAGTTGCAGGATGGTAGCTCTTTGGGACCCCAGATCTAAACCTTTCAATTATGTGCATCTTTATGGTTGTCCTGTTGGAACCTGGTTGCATCCAGCTTCCCTGCCCATGAGGAAAATGATGCTGTCACGTTTCACTGTGGGATCAGTGTGTTCGGGGGTAGTGTCTTTTAGGCAGATCAGGCCAAATTGTTATGCTAATGCGAACAGGAACTAATTTGTTTTGCGCTTTAAAGTCACAGATCTGTGAAAAGATGGCAGCGAGCAAGAATAAACAGGTGACTTGGGGGCATGGACTACTTTAGCCTTCCTTGCAATTCTGGGTCAGCATCAAATGTAACAGTCTCTCGTGTTACTGAAGACTTAATATCCCCCAACATATCAATCAAAACCGCTGACATGAACATCTTCCGTTTAAGCTCTTCTTCATTTGAAGTCAGCTAAAAGAGTATATTAGTTTGTTTCCTTTCCACAATTGAGATTTTACAACAAGCTCCCACTGATATCTATTTTTTAGGTTATTATACTTAGATCAAGGCATTTGCAAATCAAGTGATTTCTAAAGGCAGTTCATTGCACTAGGTTTTATTAAGGGGCATCAGTGTAAAGAGGGTCAAATACAAACATATACCACACTTCAGAATTTCATTTGTAAAAACTCTTCAAAACTACAAATTACACCCACTTCACAAATACACTACTTTGCATGCTGATCACAAAATTCAAATAAAATGTTTAAATGTGTGGTTGTAATGTGACAAAATGTGAAAAAGTTCAAGGGACGTAAATATATTTAAAAGGCAGTGCAACAATAGTGAAAATTGAATTTTGATCAGACTGAAACAAAAGTAATGTGGAAATTTACTCAGAATAAAAACAAAAAACCAAACATTCCTGCTTTTACCCTCAGCTTTATTTGAAGCAGATAATCATGTAGTATAAAAAACACAAGGTTTAAGAATCAAAATGCTTGGATAAATCACACTTAATGTTGATCAAACAGTGCAGATCAGTGGGAATCAACAGGCCAGTCACAGTGACTCAAATAGAACAAACTGAATATTAATGGTCATTTCTCCCCAGCCTTAGTTTAACCAGCATGAACACATTCAGCTCATTTTAGCCCCACAGAGTCCATCTTGATTCCAGAACATAAGACTAAAATAAAAGAGCCGGAGGAAACATTTTATCTTCAAATCGGCCACATTCCCACACTTGCAGTGACAACAGCATTTGATCCGGGGGGGAACAGAAATAAGCAGTTTTCCACAAACTTTAAACAGGTTACTGACAAATAATTTGGATTATAGGAAGTCAACCTATTTTTAAAAATTTCTATCAAGAAACTGGTGATTTTAAATGACAAATGTGTTTAAAAAAACGTTTGTTGTATGTCAAAGAAAACAGCGGAAGATTTATTCACCTTTCCATCTATCCAGATCAAATCAGCGTCTCTTGTCCTTCCTGTCTCTATCTTTATGCTCCCTATCACTTCGGGAAGGCCTGCCCTTCTTTTCCTCGCTCCTCCTCTTCGTCGAGTCTCTCCCTCCTGACTTATGTCGACTTTTCTCCTCTTTCTTCTTTTCTCTGCCTCTATCTGACTGCCTCCTCTTACGCTTGGCGCCGTCTCTGCTACGGCTGCTGCTGTTGGACGATGAGGACGATGAGGATGAAGACGACGATGAGGATCGGCTGGATCCGGAGGATGAGGATGAACTGCCACTGGAGGAGGATCCAGATGAGGAAGAGGAGGAGCTTTTACTGCGACGTTTCCTCACCTCCTTTCCCTTCTTCCTCCCTCTGCTGTGGTCCTCCTCCTTTGCAGGGATAGTAACAGGAGCTCCCTTAGAATCAGGGTGCTTTTGTGAGACACCCTCCTCCGATTTTCTCTCCACTGGCGGGTTTTCCACTGTGGAATCCTGGACGCTGGGTTCTGGAGCGATCTGATCCTGTGTGGGCGTGGCCTGATCCTGAGCAGGCGTAGTGGAGGCCGTTTGGGGCTCTTGGGTTTGAGAAGCGGCCTCTGTCACAGGGGACTCTGCTGCTGATTCTTCTGCAGCAGCGAGGATCTGTGGGGGCTGATCGCTTGTGTCTGGGATCTCTTGGCTGCTTCCAGCTGCTTCAGAGCTCTGAGCATCTGGAGTCTTTTCTTCTTGGATTTCTGTGGACTCCTGCTTCCCGTCTATTTCTACCTTTTCCTCCTTACCCTCGTCTTCCTTTTCTACCTCCATCTCCTCTGACTCTGGACTTGTTTCCTTTTCACCCTTCTCCGTCTGCTGCTCTCCTGCCTTCTCCCCGCTTCTCTCCTCACTCACCTCCATCACTTCCTCCTCCACCTCTTCTATTTTATTCAACACCTCCTTCTCCCCTTCCTCCCCGTCTCCCCCTCCCATCTCCTTAGTATCTCCCTCCTTCTCTCTTTCTTCCTCCTCGTCCTCATCCTCATCCTCCTCTTCCTCTTCCTCCCTCCTTGATTCCCCCCTTTTACCTGTCCGCTTCTCTACCTGACCTGCTGGCTTACCCTCCGCCGGGCGGTCCATCCTTAAGGCTGAGCTGCCATCCTGGTCGCGGTTCGGCTGTCGCCGGGGACGCGACTCCATCTTGCTCAAATGTTCGGTAAATGCCTCACGCCTTTCCTCAAACACAGCTGCATAGAGACAATATTTTGTAAGTGATTGTTATTTTAAAAATACCATGGGACTTTAAGCGTTATCCCAGCCAAAAAACAAAGCAAAACAGAGCAACAACTTATAAACCTACACTTACAATCTTGATGAGCTCGGACAAGGGTACAGTAAAAAAAAACAAAAAACAACACTAGGTGAAGCAACTACTAATCCAATGTGAGGTGTGGAGGATTTTTTAATTCTTTTCTGAAACGACCCCCAAAAGGTTGATCTATTGTGTAGCTGCAGTGTGAATGCAGATTTTAATTACAGCCTGCAGGTTGAGCCGGATCAAGTTTTCTTTGAATGACAGAAGTGACCAGATCCAACCATACAGCTGAAAGCAGTGGTGAAAGGTTGTTGGAGAGTGAAGATGGCAGACAAGAACATGAGCTACAAACAGGACATTAACAAGTCTGCTGATGTTTCTGTAACATTAAATACATTAGGCCATCTTAAGTCATTCGGAGTTTACTTGGTAGAAATTGACCCGAGTCGCTTTTCTGTGGAGATCTTTTAGCTGCCAACCGCTTTAATGTGGAGTTTGAGAGTCGCAACTTGAGCGACAAAAGGAGCAACTGTAATGTGATTTAACATGCTTGTTTAAAAGGAGGGGTTGCTGCAACGTCAGTTACTTTATTGAAATAGGTTCCCTGGAGATAAAACATCTTAGCAATTGGAACAATAAGCTAAACGTGACGAATGTTTTATAGCTAGAATCCAATTTGGATGTTTGCAATGGACCTGTATATACTCTTGTGACCTGGAGAAAAAAAATTGCGACTTTTTTTACGAATCAGTTGTTGGGGTAGCAAAAATCACAGTACAATGATAGTCTTTACCTTGCTTTGTTTCATTTTTACATGTGCACTGCAGTGCACAATAAGACTTCGTTTATTTAAAAAAAGTAGAAAAATGTCAATGGCTAATTATAAAGATTCAAAGCTCAGCTGAACTCTATGTGAACATTATAACAGAAGATATTTGGATTAATACAGTGTCTATGAAAAGTATTCACTCTAGGAGGTTTTACCCTTTTTATTGCTTTAAAAAAAAACCTATAATTATAATTTTTTGACTACACAACAAAAATTTATTGTCAATGGGGAAACTAATTGCTTTTTTTAAATTAAATTAGTGATTGCGTAAGTATTCACCCCCTTTGACTCTGTTCTTAGTAGATGCTCCTTTGGCTGCAATTGCAGCAAGGAGTCTGTGGTTCTCATTCACGCTTGCATATCAGGATGCTGCAATCTTTCCCCATTCTTCCTTGCAAAACTGTTCCAGCTGTGAAGTTGTGTGGGGATTGACTGAACAGCCTCTTTGAAGCCGTGCACATTGAGGTTTGGGCTTTGACTAGGCCACTCCAGAACATCCGCCTTGTTTAGTCAGACCACTTCAAAAGGGGGTGACTATTTATGCAATTACTTATGTTTGTTTAACAGTTCACTTTGACATCAAGTGTTTTTTGTAAAGATCCTTTGTATAAAAATTTATAAAATTTGGTTTGATCATGATTGATTTGTAAAAGCAAAAAAAATGTAAAACATCCAAAGTGGGGTAAATACTTTTTATAGGTCCTGTATATTAAAAGTAACACATTCCTGTAGGTTACCATTCGTTTTTTTAGGGAAAATACAAAATCCCAGATCACTACACGTTGGTTTTGGTCCAGATAGGGCAATGCCACAGGCGAGCTGTCCACTACAAAAATGAAATAAATATAAATAAAGTCTAAAATATAGATTCCTAATTTGCACTACAGTAAACATAACTTGCTCAATTATCCAGTGAAACAAAATAATCTTAATACAAAAAGCTACTTCAAATTACCTATAAAAAAGGTGCTGATTTTTAAAAATCTATCTATCTATCTATCTATCTATCTATCAATATCAAAATATACAATTCCTCCTAAGCACATTTTAAAAAGATGACCACTGACCATTGAGTTTCTTGGTGGATTCTTCGAGGAGTTTCTGAGTTGCGGAGCACATTTTTCCAGGCCGGTAGAAGATATGAGGCTTGGTTTTCGTGCGAATGTATTTCACCAGGTGATTATTGTGGCAGTTCCACTCCTCTTGCTGTAGTTGGAGGTTAAAAGACAAATATTTTATAAGTGTTTATTACTGCAGTTTAATGTTTTATAGGAGGTACCCATGTATAAATGAAAGAGTTTCTTACCAGCTGAGCTAATTCTACTTTCTGTTCCAGCAGTCTCAGCTCTGTCTGTTTGGCTCTTCTCTCCTCAAACAGTTCTCTCTTCTCATTCTCCACCTTCTTCCTCTCAGCCTCAGCTTGAACCTCAAGCTTCTGCTCTATCTCTGAACGTCGCTTTAGCTGTGATCCAAACAAATGATGAGTTACCAGGGGGGGGAAAAATCAACTAATGTAAGAGGAATCATCCAGTTCAATGTACCTGCTGGGTGTAGTTATTCTCATGCAAGACTTGAAAATTGAACAGCAACCAAATAACGGCTTTAAACAACAGGTTTTTGCTCACCTTCTCAGAAGAGACGTTCGATTCTTGCTTGAATTTCTGCAGTGTCCCCATCAGCAGGCCAAACATGCGCCGATTCCTGTACACCGAACTGGTCAATATACCGTTTTTACAGATCGAATTCTGTGTTATGGTTGTGTTGGCTTACCTCTGTTTCCCCTTTTCATCCATGGTTTGATCCTGAATGAGGTCTCGGCGTGTTCTCTCCTTGGAGGTAGCTACAACAGACGACTGCAACGCCGGCTATGGAAGGGGGGGGAAAAAAAGTTGTTTTTTTTTAAAATGCAAGCTAGTTTTATTTTTTAAGGAGTAAAGACAAAACTGGCCATGTCAGAGAGGCATTTATCCTGCATTTTACTTTTTTGACATCGTCATCATCCTCGGCGTCACTGTCATGGCGCACGTCTCTCCTGGCCCTCTGATCACCTGCCAGCCTGCACAATGATAAACAGATACAGTATAAACAGATCAGCAGCTAGGCTTAATAAAAATAAAAAAAGTGACAAAAAAAATATCAGATCTTTACTTAAATTAGTCGAAATATTCAGAACCCATAATTTTATATTTATAGTAGAAAAGAATATACTGCCCACAAGGATTTTCTAAGCAAATATATTCCTAAAGGTGCAAATTCCCACTAGATGTCAATAACAACCCATCCAGTCAACACATGCAAAAAAAAAAACCCACAGATGTCTGATTATTAAGGTCAAACTGATAAATGTATATTTCAATCTTGTCAAAAAACAAAAAGTAATTTATTAACAAAAAAGTAATTAAACATTTTCAAGCAAAACTTGACAATACGTACTTGCGTTTATAAACTAAATGTAACTGTGTAACCAGTGGATGGAAGGGTCAGTGCTGTACAGAACCAATCACTGTTTAAATGAATAAGCAAAAAAATAACATTTTTTTTAGTCTGTTAATTATAAACTAAAGATTATCTGATTAGAGTAGGGTAATATAGAGACAGACTGATAAGTGAAAGGAATGTAATGACAAACTCAAGATTTAAGCTTATGAAAATATTGAGGAAAGGTGGACAGCTTTTGGACAAAAGTATGTAAAGTATTAGTCTTGAAATACAAACATTTCCTTTCATTCCAATTCCACATTTTATCCAGAGTTTGAAAATAACTGGAATAAATTCCTTGCCGTTTTAGAACAGATAGGAAGCTCAACTTGTTTACCAACACTGAATGTAGGGAACTGAATGCATGTTAAAAAAATTAAGATCTCACCTCAGCAGAGCTCCTTCGATGTCCCTTTGTTTGGCAGGGGGGCCGCCGCTTCCCATATCTGAGAGACTGCGCCTAGAGAACACCACCAAGTGTTAAGCTTTTGTTTTATCATAACCAACTACTGTTAAATTCTACCAACATTCTCCATCACTGGAGAACCGAACTACTTCATAAAACTTAATGGGGTTAATGTTTTGTACTTTATGGTCACCCTTCCATGTGTAAATGTTAGGATTCAGCCCCTTTAAAACTGTCTTTCACAGTTTACGTCCAATTTACATTGTAACTTTAAAACTAAAGGCAACTACATTCACCTTCAGAAACACTTGATAACTACTATGAAAGGCGCTACTGAACAGAAAATGAAGTATGGTCGCAATGCATTCTGGGAGGTAGCCCAAGATAAACAAGTGTCCATTTTGCATGGGTGCCTATGGGTCTGAGTCGCTCCAATCGTCACAAAGTTGTAGTTTCGTACCCTAAAGATGTTTAAATGGGAAGCAACTAAGCACTGCTCAAGGTTGTTCAAATCGGACTCCAGATACCCAGATCGGATGTCGAAGAAAGTTATGAGAAACAAATCATAAAATGAGCAAAGAAAATGCCATAAATGTAGAAAACTCAATAATTCTTGACAATGGGGTACAAAAAACACAAACTACATATATTTTATATGCCAAAATTAACCTTTTGCCACTTAGATTTACTCACATTGGAATTAGTAACTTTATGGACCAGCTGCTTTCAGACACTGTCAAGCTACTGAGTGTAACAGGTGTTGTTTGGCTAGGGAGCCCTTTAATTTTTAGCTCATACCATTTACAACCATTCACTCCTGGATAAACCTGTATTTTAATTGCAATACATCTCCAGAACCTTTTCAATAGCCTCTCCTAGTGACACATTTTTACTTTGACAGTGACATTTGAGTCAGCGCTTCAGTTCTGCCAATCGGTAATTAGCAGGGAAAAGCCCCAATGTGTCTTTCCCCGTCAAAACAACCTCCTCCATCTTATACTTGATCACCTGTGAGATGCATTTAAATTTCACATAATTTCTGCCTTCACATCGACGTCCAAGCAGTCCGTGTGTTATCTCAATAGGTTAATGCGGTTTGTTTGTCTAGCATTAGCACCCAGCAGCACTTGCGTGGCTCAATTGTGACTAAACTGTAATGTAGGCTATTCAAACCCGATCAATAGAAGCATCACTGGAAAATACAGACTGGACAGGTTTATACAGTGAGCACCTTGCTTATTAATGAGTGCTACTCTTCTTACACTAATACTTTTTAATAACTGGAGAGGATTAGTTATTGAGTTAGGTTAAATGATTTTAAAGTTTAACAAAAAAATATAACTGATTGGAAATAATTGTAGGCTACAGTCTTGAAAATCTAACATAGCTTAGAGCCACTCTGAATTTCAAATTATAATTTTTTTTTAACCAAGTTTCTGCTAGCAACATAGCTAGCGCTTATTGCTGGTATCCAATTTGAGTTAAATCAAACGTTAGAAGTTTTTCTAGATGGTAAATTAACTGAATTTATATAGGCTTAGTGCTTTTGAAGTCATAGCAACCACTCAAAGCGCTCTACACTACAGCCACGTTCACTCAATCGCATACACTTTTATTCACTGATATGTCGATCAGTAGGCAACATGGGGTCATTAAGTGCGTTTGACATGAATATGTAGCAGGAGGAAGCTGAAGTACATGGCCTAGGTAACTTTTTAAAGGTATTTTATTGCCCTTTCTGATTCAATAATTTGGTTGGACATACAACTAGTTTGTAAATGTACATAGCTACAGGTTAGTATAATTAGCGCACTCCTCTTTTGTACAAATTTTCCTTCACTCGTATGCAAAAGAGGTGGGGTGTATAACTAAAGCAGAGAAGCAATGTCAGCGTTGTGGTTTTTTAAATTATTTTAAATGGTGTAAAAAGATAAGGAAAATATATGTAACCTATATATAATGGTAAATATTTGTTATCTGCTATGACTGCGGTATTAATATCGGCCCACATTTTTATATTGGTCCATCCCTGTATCCGTTAATTTTTTTAATGTAATCTTTATTCTCCCCTTTCATAGTTCTACTATATAGATGTGGCGGGTATCATTTGAAATGTCTTGTTTCGGCCCCTTCAGTGGCTTTGATTTATTTTATGTGATCTGCCCCTTCCTTTATTACCTGAGGAGATTGATTCCTCTGCCTCTACCTCCTCCCAGGCCTGTCATGGGGCCGCTGAGCCGACGCAGCTGACCCGGTCTGTAAACACAGGAAGTCAAAATGGTCAACACAGAGCTGACTATACAAACTACAGCCAGCTAAAGAGAAAGTTTCAGTGTTCTGGGAGCTGCTTCGGCCCTTCGTCAGAAGGAGAGCAGATTTGCGCTATAAAACAGGGAGGTGACATTCAGGTCGATCGGCTACAGCTGAGCTAACAGCTCCGCTCTTCTTATAGACTTAAAAAAAACAAAAATGTACCGTTTATACTTCGTCTTACTAAATAATCATTACAAACAGTTAGAATGTGTATATCAAAACCACAGGAGGTTGTCTGTACCTGCAGGCTGGCCACCCCCTGCTAACTACGTTAGCATACATTCAGGAAAGGCTAATAGCCTCAATAACAAACGTTAATCGGATTAGAACATTAACTGTTTATCGCCCGCTTACCGTGACTCATTGGGGTCCCGTCCGGTCAGTTTACGAATATTATCGTCAACATTTTTCAAGCTTTCTTTCGCTTTTTCGAGCTGGTCCTGCAAGCTCCGCACAGCCACCGCCATCTTGCTTTCCTGTTAGCGCGAATCACGCGTGCGTCTTCTTCTTCTTCTTCTTCTTCTGATTTTTATTGGCGGTTGGCAAACAACGAATGGTGAATTACCGCCTTCACTAGTGTGGAGTGTAGACCAGAATGACGCTCAAAACAAAAACCTAATAAAAATATTAAAAAAACTCAAGTCCTCCCAAATATTCTACTTTCTTTGAAAAACCTAAATAAAACCTGATAATACTCACTTTTCGAGTCCTTTCTCAAAAAATCAATAAGGTCTAGTTTCATTTTCATCTTAGGTTTTGGATTAGTTTTCTTCTTTCTTCCTGGTATTTCTGACATTGTAATATAACATGATTTATAGTTTCTTCTTCACCACAGTGTTCACATTTTCCTGTATTATGTTTCCCTATTATGAATAATGTATTATTTAAACCAGTATGGCCAAACCTCAATCTAGAAATAATCACCTCCTCTCTCCTACTCCTTCCAGTGCTTCTCGTTTATCCTACACTTCTTTGAATTTTATAAAGCCATCTTTTCCTCCTCCCATTGTTTTTGCCATTTTGTCTTCATTTCTTGCATTATCATGCTCTTTATCTCTTTTTGACCAAAGTTAATATTCAAGTCAACCAATGGGTTTATTGTTGCTTCCTTTGCAATCCTATCAACCTCTTCATTTCCTCTGACATAGTGAGCTGGGATCCATGAAAAAATGACTGTAAGTCCCATCATATTTATTCTATAAAGTGTTTGCTGTATTTCTATAAGGATGTCTGGTCTGCTTTCTGAATGACTGCATTGTAAACTGGTTAATGATGAGCTTGAATCTGAACAAATAATTGACATTAGTGGTCTATTTTCTTCCACCCATTGAATAGCTAACAAAATTGCTAGCATTTCTCCTGTGTGCACTAATAATTTGTCATTTACCCTTTTCTTTACTTTGATGTGAAACTCAGGAATAATAAAAGCTATGCCAATATGATCTGCTGTATTCTTTGATGCATCTGTATATATTTGTACATAATTATAATACTTATCAATATAATCCTGTACTGTATGTGAATTTATTATGAATGATTTATCCTTGTTCTTCTTCTCTAATAAAGTTAAATCCACTGATGCCTCAGGAAGCATCCATGGTGGAATAGCGGGTAATGGAACTCTGCAACAGATTCTAAACTGGTCTAGTTTGAGTTTTACAGGTTTTCTATTCATTGTCCATCCAAAGCTTTTTGTTTCCTTCTTTTCTTTCTCCCAGCAAGGTTTTAGTATTTCTTGTGTTGGATGATCTTGTCTCTGACCCTGAAGATTTGCCCAGTAATTTAAAGCTATCTGTTGTCTTCTGATTTCTATTGGCATCTCACCTGTCTGTACTTGTAAAGCTGCTATCGGGGTTGTTTTAAATGCTCCTGTACACAGTCTTAGTGCCTGATTCTGGATAGAGTTTAATTTTAAAAGACTCGTTTTTGCTGCTGAATTGTATGCTACACACCCGTAATCTAACACTGATCTAATCAGACTTCTCCTTCTTATTCTAATTATTGTTTAAATGGCGGGTGGCATCCAACTTAAGGTGCATTACCGCCACCTACTGTGTAGGAGTGTGAGTCAGAGTAGGAATATCCTATAAAAAAAAATATATATATATTCTACTAACTAAACTACTCTTCCTAAGGAATTCCAAGACTAACTTATGTATATTATTATCCCCACCTAACAAAATCCCCAAATTAAATTCCTCATATCCATTTAGTATTAATGTTTCTTTTAACCTTTTTCTATTCCTTGTATATCTACTGCTCCTCTGTGGGAGCCCTCTGCCCTGGGAGCAGTGGTCGGCTGTGGCTGCCTGGGTGCTCTCCAGGTGGAGCTTGGGTGGAGGTGGGGGTCTTGGCCTTGCCTCCACTGGGTGCCCTGTGTCAGTGCCTCGGCTGCTTCTGTTGATCTATCGCTGCCGGGGCAGATGGCTCCTCTGACGGCGTTTCCTTGCATGGTTCATCTACACTCGGCCCAATGTCCTTTTTTACTTTTTCTTTTAACTTTGTGTGTGCATGGGAGATGGGTTGGGGGGGAGAGGGGTATAACTGTGACCATGCTTTTAAATCTGTGGGGGAGGGAAGGGAAGGTGGTTTTATGTGGGGTCATTTTAATCTGTGAAGCACTTTGTGATGCAACTTCTTGTATGAAAAGCGCTTTATAAATAAAGTTTGATTTGATTTGCAAAAACTTAACATGTTCGACTGTTTCCCTATTTTTCCCGCATTCACAAAAACACAAAATTTTTCACCCTATTTTGTTCTAACCAAATAAGCTAAAACAGATTGCTAACATTTCCACCGTAAAAACTGAAATTATTTGGAGTTCTGATTTTTATATATTTCTCTAAATCTGGGATACAAAAAGAGAAACCTGTGGTCTCTTTTCCTGAGTCTTTTGATCCATCTGTAAATATTGGAATAAATGATTTATGTATATAATTTCATCTTTCAAATGTAATATTATCCCAATTTCCGTTATCTTTTTCCTGTTCCATTTTAATCTTAATATAAAAATCAATATTACAATGAGGGAAAATCCACTTTGAAGTAACTGAATACATATATTTCTTTATAAAATTTATATTATTTAATTTCTTTTTTTCTGCTAATCTATTTGCTTTCCCAACCATACTCTCAAATTTATCATTTCCATTATTCCTACATAAATACATTTCTTTTCAAACCAAATGATCTTTTTCTGTACATCCCTGTAAACTAGCCCAATAATTTAACAATATTTGTTTGAACCTCAAATCTATCAGCATTTCTCCCATTTTTACTTGAATAGATGCTATTGGTGTTGACTTCATTGCTCCACTACATATTCTTAACGCCTGGTTTTGTATAATCTCAATCTTTTTTAATAAAGTTTTACTTGCAGAACTATATACAGAATACTACCGTGATCAATTACTAACCTAATCATTGTTATATAAATTTGTTTTAATGCCTGGGCACTAGTACCCAAATCAGTTCCTTTTAAACATCTCATTAAATTTATTACTTTTTTACACCTTTCTTCAATTTTATTATATTGTCCTTCCAAATTAGTTTAGTATCAAAAACCACTCCCAGATATCTTAAACTTTTAACTTGTTCAAGCTTTTCTCCATAGAATTTAAGATTGATCAGCACGTTTCTCTTTCTTGTAAACACCATACTTTTTGTTTCTCTACTGAAAACTTAAAACCCCAATCATAAGACCAGCTTTCTACCTTTAATATTGATTCTTGTAATTTCTTTTGTAAGTTTTGAATATTTCTTCCCCTTTTCCAAATTGCTCCATCATCAGCAAATAGTGCTTTCCCAAACTCATAGCCTATATCACCGAAAGCATCATTTATCATTATAGAAAAAAAGTACAGGACTAATTATACTTCCTTGAGGAGTTCCATTTTCAACTAGATATTTATTTGATATTTTATCCCCTATCTTTACTTGAATATATCTATTAAATAAAAAATGTTTTATCCACTCATATATTCTTCCTTTAAGACCTAATGTATTTCATTTAATTAATAATCCCTCTTTCCAAACCATATCATATGCTTTTCCTATATCAAATAATACTATTGCTAAACTTTATTAGATTGTGCTTTCCTAATTTCATTTTCAAGATAAACTATTGGATCCATTGTTCCCCTACCTTTCCTAAAACCACTCTGATGTTTTGTTATTAAATTTCTACTTTCCAGAAAAATGATTTAATCTCTCTGTAATCATTCTTTCCATTATTTTTCCAATATGCGATGTAAGAATTTTCTGGTTTACTTGAATCTTTTCCTGGTTTTATTATAGGTATTATTACTGCTTCTCTCCAATTATTTGGTATTCTTCCTTCTTCCCAAACCTTATTATACAATTCTAATAATTTAAACTTCATTTTATTTCCTAAATGTTTAAGCATCTCATAACTAATCTTATCTCTACCAGGAGACGTTATTTTACTTTTCCCCAATGCTAGCTCTAACTCAACTAAAGTGAAAGGAACATCCATTAATGACAAAAACTTTCCAGAATCACTTATTACCTCATTTTTCTTTCTAGATTCTTCTCTTCTAACCTCTGATAAATTATCATTACTATTAATTCTAACAAATGTTTTGGCTAACATCTCTGCTTTATCCTCATTTTTAACAGCTAACTCATCCTCCATTTTAAGCACTGGATAACTCCATTCTCTGTATATTCCTTTCATCTTCTTTATCATTCCCCAAACATCACTTACTGGTGTTGTTCTCCCAATTTTATCACAAAAACGTCTCCGATTTTCCCTTTTAGCTCGTTTTATAAAACTTTACTTGCTTCTGCCTGTAGTCTTTTGTAATATTATTAGATTATCAAAATTATGAGTAAATTCTTTCATACTTTTATTTCTCTCCTTAATTGCTTCCTCACATTGATCATTCCACCAAGGCACATTTT
Source organism: Valencia hispanica (assembly GCA_963556495.2). Lineage (NCBI taxonomy): Eukaryota > Metazoa > Chordata > Actinopteri > Cyprinodontiformes > Valenciidae > Valencia > Valencia hispanica. The sequence goes on from OY747720.1 coordinate 23,997,230, forward strand.
TCCTTTTCATATTCCCTTTACTTTTTGGAATTGTTATTTCAGCTGCTTCATTGATTATATTTCTATAAGTAATTTCCACTATTTCTACATCTTCTTTCATATTTATCCTATCTTGTTTCTTTTCACATATATATTTGAATTTATCCCAATTAGCTTTTTTTAATACCCACCTTCCTTCTCTTTTTGCGATGTTTAATTCCTTGAATCCAAAAACCTTAATAAAAATTGGATAATGATCACTCCCCAAAGAACTATCCTGTATATTCCACTCACATTTCCCCGCCAACTCATTAGAAACTAAAGTAATATCTATTGCAGAAGTGCTACCTGTATTAATATTAATTCTTGTTCCTCTTCCATCATTTAAACACACTAAATTTAAATAATCTATTAACTCCTCAATTACTGCACCATTTGCATCTGTTTTTGTTCCTCCCCATAATGTATTATGAGCATTAAAATCTCCACATATCAAAACATTTTTAAGTTCACAGTCTATTATTAATTTGAGATGATCAAAATCTAATTTCTTGCATGGATTATAGTTATTGATTATATCAATTTGACCACTATATGTATAGATTTCTATTCCAATAAATTCTTCATCTTTCCCCATTTTAATAACTCTATAATTTAAATTACTATTAATAAAAGTAGCACACCCTCCTCCAATGCCATCTTCTCTATCCCCTCTAATCACAGTATATGGAAATATTTTAAAATCAAATTTTTTATTTAACCATGTTTCTTGTATACATACTATATCTGGTTTCTCTATTTGTTGCTCTAAATATCTTTTAAGTTCCTGACCATTTGCTATTAGATTCCTTGCATTTCATTGTAAGATTAATACCATTTACTAACCTATGCCTCCACCTTCTTGACTTGATCGTGCACTGAGATTTTGCCTAACTTCCTCCCGCAACAACTCATTTAAATCTAAATGATTTGCAGCAGCTTTCACAATAATTTGAATCCTTTCTGTCTTTGATTTTGTTTCCATTGTTGCATTAATTACTCCTGCAATGAATGTAACAAGCTTTTTCAAATCTATCCAGACTTTTCCTTCCATTTCTTTTACCATTTCTTTGAACGATTCCTCCACTGAAGTTCCAGATCTTTTTACTGTATTTTTCCCAACCATTTTAGCTGCCTCTGCATAAGATATCTTGTTTTGTACTTTTGTTTGATGAATGTGAACTTCTCTTTTCATAACCTGAAAACCAAAATAAGCAGGACTATGCTCTCCTCCACAGTTACAACATTTTGGCTTTGTTTTGTTTCCACACTCTTCGAATCCATGATTCTCTCCACATCTACACTGAAAAAAATTTGGAGTGTTATTTACTTAAGAAAACCTAGGAAACTTTTTGCACTTGCAATTGGAAGTAAATTCTACAAGGGTGATCATCAAGTAAACCTTACTTGCAGGATACAAGTTGCTTTTACTTGAAAACCTCGAGTAATTTACTGATTATAATTAATATGGACATTGAATTTTACTCTCTCCTTCTTTGTAAGTTTTACTCAGACTATTGACTGCTGCAAACTGAAAAATCTCACCTAAAATCAATGGCCTTTCAAGGTAATTTTAAATACCTTTTTTAGTTTTATTTATGGACTATATGTAAATAACATTTACACAGCATTCTACATAATTTTCCGCAGCTTAAATTGCCTAAATTTGTTCTTAATGTTTTTGTGTATTGAAGCAATGACTTTAAAAATGAGGCAACTGTTAATTCAATACATTTATTTTTCTGTGAAAAAATATATTTTTCAATAAAACATGTTCCAAAAGGTTCGCAAACAATACAACACTCACATCTGTGAACCTTTGAAAATGTCCCCACAATCCAACAGTTGAGAACCTCTGGTTTACCTTGAAAATGCTGATCTAACTTCACTTCCTTCCTCGACCCAAAGACGGCATGCATTAATACAGTGCAACAAGTTGAAATAAAATCATTAAAATGAGAACATAGACAAATGGCCACATAAACAAATGTGCCTTTTTTTCCTTTTAGTGCCCTCTTTGAAAGGACAACTATTTGGTGAAAATATGTTTTTCAATAAAGCATGTTCCAACAGGTTTATAAACAATACAACACTCACATCTGTAACCATTTGAAAATGGCCCCACAATCCAACAGTTGAGAACCTCTGGTTTACCTTGAAAATGCTGATCTAACTTCCTTTCATTCCTTTTCTCCTTTATTCCTTCCCTTCTTCCTCGACCCGAAGATAGCACACATTCATAAAGTGCAACAAATTGAAATAAAAATAACATCATTAAAACAAGAACATAGACAAATAGCCACATAAACAAAGTGCCACTTTTTTTCTCTTTTAATTCCCTCTTTGAAAAGGACAACTCTTGGGTCAAACCTGTGCACTCAAGCTATAAGCTTGTTTCGCAGAGACAGGATCTTGGGGGACAGCTTAAGGACATCAAGCTCTAGAAGAATCTTCTGGAACACTTCAAAAGTGTACTTAATTTTTGGTGGGTAACTCAAGTTCATGGCATAAACAATGCCCATCAGCAGGAGACAGGCCTTTGCAACACTTCCACAGTTGTCAAGTACCTCAGTCCGTTCAACCACAATCGACACATCAGCGTCGGATGCACCTTCATCTTCTTCTCCTGTGTGGTAGACACAAATCTTCAGGATTTGCTCAGCCTGGTCCTCTTGAGCTGCCTCTCTGCTGATACCCTGTAAAATATAAAAGTGGAAATATGTTCAGGTGCATAGTAGAGCTTAATTTTTTATTCAAGTTGCAGACTATTGTCAAAAATATCATTATTTCAAAAATAGCTTAAGTTTGCCATCGCTTTTACATTCACAAACAACCTGTAGTAAATCAGGCCTTATGGACCTTATACACAACTCCAGTTATTCCTGAACTTTATTTCCTGTCTCACTATGGGAAACACTGATTAAAAGAGAGAAAATGGGAGAGAGAAGAGGAGAAAGGAAAGGAGGAGACAGAAAAGAACACAAAGGAGAAAAGAGAAGCGAGGAAAGAAAATCGTCACCCCAAATTTCACTGTTTTTCATTTTTGCTTTTCATGCATTAAACAAAATTTCATCAAGCAATATAAATTTTTTTTATCATTCAAGTAAACATATTTTAGTAATTTTTGTCGGACCAAGGACAGAAACGGTTTTCAGGCCCACCAGCATGCAAAATAAAAAGTTGTAAACGACAAAGGGAGCCAAAGTAATTGAACTGAATAATGACATTTTTTTAAGAATACAATTTAGTGTACTCAAGTGAACATTGTGATCTGAAAATGTTTGAATTTACCTTGTAGTCCTTTATGAGCTCCCCTGAAGACTCCCCCAGGAATTCCATCAGGGCACGAATAATGGCCTCCCGTCTGGCTTCAACATGTGGCTGCTTTAACAGACAGAAGATACTTGTGTAGGAAGTACCATATGGGGTCCGGACACAAAGTGGATCTTTTGTGATTTTGAATTTGCCACTTGTTGCCACTCCTCCCCGCCTCTTCTCCAACTACCTACAGTACCTCATTTTTCCTCTTCCTCCTCCCTCGTTCTCCTCCTCCTCCTGCTTGTCCTCATTTTCCTCTTTCTCTTCCTCCTTCTGTCTACTCCCCCTTTTCTTCCTTCTCTTCATCACCCCCCCCCATCTCCCACTTCCTTCCTCCTCGCCCTTACTTCCCCCTCCTCCTTTTTATTCCTCCTCCCCCTTTCTCCCACTTCCTTCCTCCTCCTCATCTTCCTCCTCGCCCTTACTTCCCCCTCCTCCTTTTTATTCCTCCTCCCCCTTTCTCCCACTTCCTTCCTCCTCGCCCTTACTTCCCCCTCCTCCTTTTTATTCCTCCTCCCCCTTTCTCCCACTTCCTTCCTCCTCCTCATCTTCCTCCTCGCCCTTACTTCCCCCTCCTCCTTTTTATTCCTCCTCCCCCTTTCTCCCACTTCCTTCCTCCTCGCCCTTACTTCCCCCTCCTCCTTTTTATTCCTCCTCCCCCTTTCTCCCACTTCCTTCCTCCTCCTCATCTTCCTCCTCGCCCTTACTTCCCCCTCCTCCTTTTTATTCCTCCTCCCCCTTTCTCCCACTTCCTTCCTCCTCCTCTTCCCCCCTTCTCCCACTTCCTTCCCCCTACTTTTTTCTCCCCCTCTTCCTCCCCCCTCCTGTTCTTCCTCCTCCTCCTCCACCATCTGCTTGCCCCCCCTCTCCCCTCTCCCCTCTCTTTCTCACTGTGAGTGTGTGTGACAAAGAAATATCCGGCTTGGGTCCCATCAAGACATCAAATTTCTATAATTGGTCTTGAGCCAAAAAAGTTTGGGAACCCCTGCTTTACCAAACTGAGTGAATCCAGAAGTGGTCGTATTTTGCTCCCAGCTACTCCGCCTTTTTTGCTGAATATCTCCTGCATTTTTGGTGTGTAGAAGTCCAGCTTAGTTAGAAAGGTTCTTTCCAAGGGGATTGTTGTAATTCTTTTGAATTCCTCCATTATCTGAAAAAAGAAGGTACAATTATGCTATTTACTTTTTAATAAACACTATTTCTTAATAGAATTATAACACACACAGACACTTGTTTTACCTGAGTTTCAGAGAAAAGAGCAGGCCATCTCTCCCGGAAATCTTGAATGGCGGGGCACTGCTTTACAACTTCCTGTCTTCTGAGGGAAAAGGATCTTTCCATTTTCTCAGATATTATCCTCTCATTGTTTTTCTTCTTAATTTCTTGTAGCATGTCTACTCTCTCCTTCTCTAAAGTGGCTTCTGTGTCCCCAACTGGCAGTGGAGGCAGGTAGTTTACTTCTGCTTTTTTGGGCTTTTTGATGCCTTTGCTTGAACCATTCTCATTTGACCTCTGTCTTTTCAGTGAGTTCACTTCCAGCTCTGGACAGGCAAGTTGACGGCCTCTCAATTTAGCACGGTAATTCCCCATTTTCCATTTCATCCTCTGCTGCCACCCATAAAGGCCATTAAAAGACCCTGGTTCCCTGAGGCATGGGAACTTTTCAATTAAGGCTTCAACCACTGTCAAAATTTGAATCCCTGTGGGGTATGCCGTGTAACCAAAAACCACTTCTGCAAGCTTCTCCAGTATGCTGCTTGTCAAACTTGGGTTGTTGAGCAAGGCACCGTTCTTCAGGAATGCCTGGTTTCCAGCCTGCAAATGTTGTTCTACATGAAAGGAAAATGTTGGTATGTAGAATCTGGCTGGCCATGGTTGAGAGCGTCGGGAAGTTCCGCTTTCATCAGGGGAGGAGAGAATGGTGGTGTCTGATGATGAAGAGTGGGTGGAGACAGTATCAGAGGATTCTCGTGGTGGAGGCGAGTCAAACTCCATTTCTTCCACTGAATTGAGAGTGAGCATAACTGGCTTGACTGGTACAACTTTTAATGTTGCCTTATCCTCCACATCTCCAATGCTGCTCAGAGTGAAAAACTGACCACTGAAATCCATGTCCTGGTAAAGCACAGAAAAATCCCCAGGAATATCAAAAGATTCTCGGATGGCACAAATAAGGTGTGCAAGGCTGCCTGGTATGCCTTCAGGTAGAATGAGCTTGCGAATATCATCGTCTCCAAAAATGATGCGGAGCTTTGCTGGTGTGCCCATCCTGGCAGAGAAAGCTGTATCAGAAACACAAAAAATATTTGTTAATTTTTGCAGACATTCATTCTAATGTTAAGTTACAACTATGTACAGTGCTGATGTTAGAATATGATCACTATCTGCAGTTTTTCATTTCACATCAAACGCACATTTTAACATACATCCCGCATTTGTGACCACTAATAAGGGAAGCAAATGTGGTGCTTCAAGGTTACCAGACGTCTTCCTGCCAGAGTGTATGCTGCCAAAGGATAAAAATCTGGAAGATCCTTTTGCTCAATTACTTTCTCATTGATTGTGTTCTCCAACTCATAACTTCTAAGGTGCTCATTGTACCATGCCATTTTTAGTCTGATGACAAACACTGGTTTGTTATGAACCATCATGATTTGAAGCACCTCTGCAAAGTCTGGCAAGCCAGCAGTAGAACCATGGCACACCACCATTCCAGCAGCATAGGTTGTCCCTGAACAGTTCACAGAGTTGGCAATATGTACTCTTGTGACACCTGGAAATCTGCACTTCAATGGATCGTTAATGTCATCCTTCAGAACATCCAATGCCACCTCTGTTGTTTTTGTAACCAAGAGTGATGGTTTGACTGCATTTGATTGGTGGAGATGGTTTGCAATCATAAGCTGGTGCTTATTTGCTAGAGAAAGCAAGATATTCTTGAAACATCCTGTGTGCCTGACAACTCTCTTGAAGAAGCTGTGTTTCCCCTCAAATCTCATGGTCCACAGAGCAGAGACAGGACCAAATTCTCGGATAAGGTGGGGATAATGTTCAAGAAAGTGATGCTTAGTGATGAGCTTCTGTTGAGGAAAAGCTTCAAGAAGTCTGCTGCGATGTTCAGATATTAAACTGTCAAGATAGCAGATGCTTTCCTCTGTATGACTTGGTGACATAACAAGCTCCACAATGCTTTTCAACGTCATAAGCATCTGCCACGCAGGCTCATCTTCAGGTACTTTCAAACCTATCATCAGAGGCAGCAGACGTAGCAGGCACCAATTTTCATGTGCATTGCCTCCTACCGTTTTACGGTTTGAAAAGTTGCCGGGGACAAGATGAGGGCGATTTGTCTTATCACTCCACTTGTACGGGAACTGAAGGATGACATCATTTAGTTCAAAAAGAGAAAAATACTTCTTCTTGATGAGGGCATCAAAAGACAAAGCCAACTCCAATGGAATGATTCCTTCAAGAAGGTCATGTAGAACATCTGGAGGGTACCCAGATGTAACATGAAAGTGCTCAAGCTTTTCAGACAGTGGACATTGTTTTTTCACACCATAGCATGGGGAATCATTCAGACTAGACAAAGCAGTCTGAACATGTACTGCATGTTGCTCCTCAGTTCGCTGTTGAAAAAACCCAGATCTCACCTCTTTTGACTGATACTCAGACCGCTCAGCAAGACAAAAACGACAAGCATAAGAAGCAGAAAAGCTTTCAACAAAGCCTGCAACTGAGTGCGCTCCTAGGTTGTCTGCTACCACACACATAACAGTTCCTTTGACAATTTTTCCCAAACCAGAAACAAATAAGCCATGTCTTTCTAAAGTCCTCAGATCCGTTAGCAATGGCTCTAACACTTTCTGGTATCCAAATGTCTTGGTGTCCACTGCCTTACACAAAACGGCTAAATTAATGGATGTCAATGCTGATTGAGACTGTGCTGGAATGTTTCCCAAGATCCAATATACAGCTGTGACTTTATGTTTTTTTCTTGAGGTTCCCAAGGGATTGCACACCTCAAAGTCATCAATGTACAGGATAAGACTAAGTCTGTCCTCTTCAGAGAAAAAAACATTCATCTGGAAGTTGGATCCATCATGAAAAGATTGGTACTGTAAGGCTGTTGCCGAATTTCTACTAGTATCCAGTAGTTTTTCTTGATTGCTCTTGTTGTTCAAAACCTGTGATAGAGATTGCAATATTGGCACATACTGGAATGTTTTGCACTCCTTTTCATCGAGTATGTACTCTTTTGGTTCGACAACTGAAAAATGTTCCTTCATGAACTCTCTTCTCTTGTAAGATGTTGAAAAGGGACCATCGTTTGCCAAAGCTGAGCTTATTGGGTGTGCTTCGCTGAGAATTTTAACCAAATCAGAGATCACAACTGTGTCAAACTCACAGCTATGGGTCCTTAGAGTGGACTCGATCAACTCTCTTATAACAGGAACTGATGCTGTGCATGATATGAATTGAAGTTCATTAACAATTTCATCAATGCACTTGTTTGCCACATTAAAGGTGCTCTCTAACTTAAGAAAAAGGCTGCCAAACTTCTCCTTTATGAGCCGAGATAGATCCTTGTCTCCCTCAATCAAAGGTTGAGGATCCTCCTCCTCAGTCTCAAACAATGGCTCATCTTGAGCACCAACTGGATCTGAATATTTTTTCAATACTTCATCTTTAAAGTCTTCAAGGCTGTGTGGAGAATGTTTCCTATGCCTGTGTGAGGCGAATGTTGAATATATGTTTGAGGTGAAGGTGCAGTTTTTGAATACACATGCAACTACTTCAAATCTCCTCAAATGGCTCCCAAGATGTTCAAAATATTGACTCTCTGAATCAAAACAAGCGGAACTGCACAGGGCACAACTAAAAGATAGAACCTCTTTTGATGTCACTGTTTCGGGGTGCTGCCTGGATAAATGAATTTTCAGGGCATTGAACGTCTTAAATGAACATGGGCAACCCTTATAAAGGCAAGGCACTGTCTGGCCATGGCTAACCATTCCATGTCTTAGTCTGTAGTGTTTCAACAGTTCTGTCCGTGTGTCAGCCTCAAATCTACACGTTTTACAAGACCATTTCATCTTTTTGGTATCTGGAAAATACACACAGAAATAAATCAAACCCGATTAGAACTAGATTTTCAGTATAAATCAGTATAAAAGTCAACTTAAAACTAATGACGATAGGTACCTAGGGTTTTAGATTTACCTTACATTAGCAGTTCAAATCAAATACTGCTTCAGGAGAACTTTCCCAGTGGAGGCTGTAAAATACAAAGAAATCAAATGATTAATGCATCATACTCAAAGTTACTTGAAGGACAATGGAGAAGCAGCATTTATTGGGCTATATTCATATCACTATACAACATTAGATTGTCCTTTCAAGGTTTGTATCCATTACATTTTATGAGGTGCAGCACACAACTTCAAAATTTAAAACATATTCTGCTTCACAATAATTTGGAATAGTAGGCTATATGTTCTGTGATGATGGTAAACCTCTTTTAACTAATTCAGTGCAAAGCACGATACATTTTTTAAAATTATATTTCTTTTTTTTTTTTTTTACCTGAATAGCCAGATGACGTTGCTTGTGACACTGCTTGTTGTAGTTGCTGCTTGAGAGGGCACTGTGTCAACAGCAGAAAGTCGGTGGTTTGGGCTTAAGGATAAGAAAACAGACAAGATAAGACATTAAAACTACAGAATGCTACATTAAAACTACAAAATCATGTAACCAAAATAAACTGTGCCATTGTCAAACCCATGCCAATTTGATGATATGCTTTCAAAACATTTTAAAATATCGCTCTTAACAATAATAATATTAGTAATAACACATCTTTCATACAGAATTGGAACAATTTCAGCAAGGTAAATCTTAGGCTACATCAAGGAAATCCTGCATTTTTGCCACTGTGATTCTGTTCCTCTCCTCAAAAAAGTAGTAGAGCATTGCTGATCTAGATTCATGTCGTTGGGATAGAGCTGGGTCATATGTATCAAGAATAATGTAGAATCAAAATTTAAACAGTTCATCTCAAGTTATGAGCAATACGAAGGATTTAGAAATAAAGGCCTCCAATTAAGGTGATGGTCCTTTGGAAGCATTTGCAAGCAAATTATCACAGCAAATGTTTTTTTAATAGATCAAATATTTTTTTCAAATTCCCACAAATTAATCTCAATTTCAGATACTCAATGCTAATCAGTATGGAAAATTCATGATTTCAACAAGTGGCCTTTCCTAGGTGCATTCTGTTGGTCCTTTTAGTTGAAATATGACAAAGTATTTTCATTTGGTATAAAAAAACAGCCACAGTAAGGAACAAATATGAAATAACAATAAATAAAATCATATTTAGCATGATAAACTGTGTGAAATTGGGAATGAACATGTGCTGAACAGAATACTTCTAAATTCATTGGGCTGTTTTTTTGGGTTTTTTTTTTTAAATCAAACTTCCTTGTAAATGAACCTTCGGATAGTTAAATATGCCACTCGTTGCAGCCCTAAACATGTCCGGCCACATTATGAAAACCATCGTTAACTTTACATTAAGAGAACGTGCTCGAACGTACGGGAGCTATACGTTTCATAAACTCTACATAAACTTAAGATAATTATCAAAAACGACGGTGGAGCTCACAAATCGTGCACCTACCCAGGGAACAGCACATGGATGTATTATATTATCGGAAAACAGCAAGTTCCGGGGTGCACCACCAATGTCCACATGGTCAGGGACGTTGCGCTTAGTTTAGTAAAATTACGCTACAACATTTAGCCTATGGTAATGGAAAGTGGGGTCATGTTATATTTTATATCATCATCATTTGAACTTTTCATTTGCAGGAAAACCTCTGAATAACGTACCTTCAAGGTGATTTAGCCGCTCCTGCCGCCATCAAACTTGACCGCCGTCACCGTCTTCATGTGTTCAGGCGGTTAAAGACGCGCATGCGTCCTGGAGGCGAGCATGGTCACAAGGCGCATGCGCGGATTCATAACTTGAAACACTATTAAAACTTACTTGATATTTCTAAGTTCATTTGCAATGATATGAAAACCTTTGAATATTATGTGAAAATACATAATAAAACTTACTCTTCCCACACTGTTTATTTATTACATGAATGACATATATAGATTTACTTGAATAATTCCAGTACTCACTCATACTTACAATTAGAAAATAAAAATCGTGACAGTTAACCTAATAAATATTACTACACCACAAAATCATTTTTTTCAGTGTAGTACACATCTTTTTCCCTTTACAGATATTTGCCGTATGTCCAAATCTCTGGCAGTTAAAGCATCTAATAGGTTTTGGTATGTACTCCCTCACAGCATAAGACATGCAACCTAAGAAGACTCGATATGGCAAAATTTCCCCTTCAAAAACTAACGAGACTGCCTCCTTTTCTCTCTTTATCCCATCCCGGAACTCAGTTAATCTTTTAGCATCTTTTACTTTTGCTCCTCTTATATTATTTTTGATTTCTTCCATGGATACCTCCACAGGTATTCCCCAAATCACTCCTTTTGGCCCTTGATCCCCCATTCCCACCTTACTCATACTAATCACTTTGTGTTTCCCCACCTCTCTTATTTTCCGAGCCTTTTCTCTCTGTTCTTCAGTCTTGCAAACAATTAGTAAATTTCCATCTCTCAAAACCTTTGCCAATTTTATATCCCCTACCTGATTCTTCAAAATGGATGTTAGCTTAACCTGGTTCATTGTATTTATTCCATTTCCCTCACTGAATCTCAATATGATTTTAAATTCACATTCCTCTTCTTCTGCACTTTCATTTGGCACGACCCTTCTCTGTTTCCTGGTTTTTTCTCCATCTGAATTATTACCTCTCTTTCCCTTCATCGTATCCTGTCCAAGACTCATTTCCATACTATCTTCACTTTCATATTCCTCCATATCTCCCCACTCCTCTCATTCACAACACAGCCGTGCCTGCCCGCCGATGCCTGTCCTTCTCGTCTTGATTTTGGCATTTCCTCCAACTCCAGTCCTCTTCTTCTGAGCATCAAAATATTCCCAATTCCTTTATTTTTTTAATTCGATAACACCTTGTTTTTTTCCGACAAATGTCCTTTTACCATTAATTTTTCCCGCTGCCCGACGGTGATTTGTACACCGGTCGGCTCAAAACTCTCCACCCGGTTTGGAAGTTAGTTTCCGAGCGAAAGCTCACGCGTGCGACGTGCTTCTTCAACTCTTATCAACTGGATCTTGTGCTTTGCCGCCACCTGCTGGTTGAAAACAGAACCGCGTTGCACCAAATGTTATGCTTGGAGATTGTGACTCCAGATGGCGCTATTCAAACACGTCTCACTTCAGATATACTGTATTAGCTACCTCCCCTGGTTTAAGCCAATATGTGGTCCATAATATGTTTTTTCCCCCTATAGATTACTGTGTACCTTAAATTGAAAACACCTCAAATCTAAGAACTGAAAAAAGATTGTGATATTCTTATAGATGTCATTAAAATGTGACACTAATTAAACGTATAATGAAAAGTGCTGATATAACAATTTCCATTCATCTCGTCATATCAGGGACAAAAATAGTTTTATATACAAGAGAGCAATGGTTCCCAAACCTTCCGAGCTTCTGACCCACAAAATAAACATGTGAGAGGGTTGTGACCTCGATTCTTGGTTGAATTTGCAAGGATACGCAGGTATAGCCGATAAATGGATGGATGTAACATTGGAGGCTCTAATCAAGTTTTTTTCAGCTGTACTGGGGGCAAAATGGCTTTTTGAAATATAAAGCTAGCAGACCGCTACCCTATCGTACGCTTGGGTCTTCCTGCTGAAACGTGAACCTCTACCCCAATCTTTTAGCTCCGCCTCCACCCACCTTTCCATCATAATGCCACCACTATGATTTGTTTCTTCTACTTCACAGTTATGAGATTAAACATTGAGTGTTCGTGTTCTATAAAACCAGTCATGTAAATATATATATTTTTGCAGTCGTAGTGAATTATATCTGATTCTGGAAACCTGGAGGTAGTACTAAAAGACAGAACCTGTTTCATGACGGAAAGGTCCCATGACTGTTTAGTATGCTGATGTATTTATTAAATCCTATTAAATATGCCATGGAAGCAATTAAAGGCAAACTCTGGTCTTCAAATTCAGTTCAAACTCAAAAATACTTTAGCCTATTTATCCCAGAGGGAAATTAAGTGTTATTGTAACTCATAAAATTCATACAATTAAATAAAAATGTTCCTTAATTAATTGGTTTACCTAATCAATAATTATTGGTTTAGTTGGTTTAACTCATTATACCTTATACAAATTCATACAATCTTTGGTAAATATGGCAAATACGTGAGTTTGATGCTGGATATACACAGTTTTACCTCTTTTTTAAAATACCATGTAAATTTGGACCTATGATAAACTGAGAAATATTTAATGAGTGTTTCCATCTTGGTTCATTCCGTAGACATATAAACATATGTTTATATATGTCTATGGTTCATTCACTTTATCGTGCCCCGTGACGCACTGGCGTAATGACGTAGCTAGTCTTAGCAACCAGCATGGCGACGAAAAAGCTTCGCTCAGTATTTGTTGAAGCTAGTTAGTTTCTTGCTCATTTTGCCACGTAAACATGTTCGCGTTTGAACAACCTAGGGCTTCTGGATGCGTCAGGCTTCTGGGCTCATTCCTCTTGGATTTATCCGAAGAAAATGGGATACGCTGAACTTAGCACTTCAATGGAGTCGAGAACAGGTGTGAAACTATTAGCGTCGGCTAGCTTTGCATAGCGGAGCCCAGTTTAGGCTCGTCAAGTTTTTCAGTAAGACCAAATTAAATCATTGTATTGGTTCTGCTTTGGACATATTAGTTACCAAAACAGGACGAATACATCTATTTGTGATAGTATCTATCTATCTATCTATCTATCTATCTATCTATCTATCTATCTATCTATCTATCTATCTATCTATCTATCTATCTATCTATCTATCTATCGCTAGAATTACCTTCATAACCCAAATGTTGAATTACTCTGCTGATTTTACTGAATTTATTTGGTACTCAGTATCCTTTCTAACTTACATTTTGATATTATTTGCATACAGTTCATTAATGTATACATTATTACCTAACAAGATAAAAAAGTACATTTAAACCCTGTAGTATGTATAGAAATAGTTAATTTTACTATTTTATCTTCCCATCGTGCAGAAAGCTAGAAGATTTTTACCTATATTTACTGATTTTCAAACCCTGCGTGCCTACTATTCACCGGCTGATGGTTTTTGTTGTATGAAGATGGGCAGGAAATACCGTTAAACATCCTTGTATGTTTTAGGGAGTGTATTATCTGGACTTGACTACAGCTCTGGAGTGAGAAGGCAGAAATTAAAAACTAGCTGTAAGTAAACACGCTAAGGAGCAGCCATTATTGTCTATATATGTCTAGACTTTTTTCATTGACACATTGTCAAAGATCCCTCCCTCCTTCCTGTCTTTGTCTTATTTTACTGGTTTCACATGTAAATCCTGGCCACCTAGAAATATGTGGCATACATTCATATTGGACTTTTGCAATTGTTCTTTAGAAATTGGTTTAAAAGAACTGGGAACCCTGGAAATCAAACCCATAAAAGTATGGAAGTTTACATGAAAATGTGAAGAAACCATTTATGTTATTAACACTTTTTTCTGTTTTTCTGTGTGTGTTTTTTAGCTTTCTGTCCTCACTCCTCCAGCAAACTGAGTCAGTCCATCATTAAAGATCACATGGTGTCCCATTACAAAAAGATTTACTCAGCTAAAGGTGAGCTACATTTCAGATATATAGTCTATACTTTTTTTTTTAATTAGGGGGTTTAACTTATCATGATATAAAAAAAGAAATTCTGCTGTATCAAGAAAAAAATCTTATTTAAATTTGATTTGTACTGAACAAAAACGTGCTTTGAAGCATACATTATTTTTAATACAATCCCAAGGAGTAAAGACGTTTGCAATGATCCTAGATAAGCAAGTGTTGCTGCCTATTAATCTGGAAAAGTTCTAAGGCCATTTATAAACTATCATTGTATAGTGACAAAGATTATTCACAAGTAAAAGAAAATATTCAAGGCAGCTGCCAGTCTTCCAAGGAGTTGACGTCCACCGCTATCTGCCTCAGGATCAGCGTGCTCCGTGATGGGAGAAATGGCACTAAACAAAAGTTGCATCTCAGACTCTAAAGGATTCAGGTAGCCTGTTATAAATTCAAGTTAATGACAGGACAAATAGGAAAATATTTAGAGGAGGTAGTACTCAAAGAGGTGTTTAGTCATGATACATTGCAGCAATGTTGGCAAAAAGCATATAGATATCAGGAGAAACACTGCAAACAAACTGTTGTGCACGGTGGTGGCTATGATGATTTAAACTTTGTTTAAAGCCACAGTCATCCTGCACTCAGTCTACCCTAAATTACTCTGAATGTGAGGCCATTTCTCTGACAGCTAAAGATAGTTCTACAGGCTGTTAAAACATGGATGTGCTTTGCGTTTCACATGTTGCTCAACTTTTTTAGTTTCTCCTGTGTTTAGTAAATAATGTCATTCAGGAAACCAACTCATCTTTTGTTCTCGAGGTTAAATTTGATTATTGTAGATCCTGATAGAGATCAGATGTATATAATAGGTAAATCCTATGAGATACTTCCTTTTTACTATCACCCTTACACAAACAAATGTTAACATCTTTATTTAATAAGTTTATTTGGTTTCACTGTAATAATTATGATTCTATCTTTCTTTTGCAGCTGCAATAGATACATCTGAACCCAAAAGCTTGTTGCAAAGTGTGAAGTGTAAGTACCCAAATATTCAATTGTGTATAAAAAATTATAAACATTGGAAGGACTCAGGAACATGTAGGAAATTATTTGTCAGTGAACAAAATGGGCCCACAAATGAATCAGTATCAGCATAATCCTGTAACAGTTCTGTTTCTTTGGGCTGGAGGTTATTTAAACTGGTCATTTTCTGTCATTGTTGAAAAACTTGACTTTTATTTTGGAGATAAAAACATGGAACCCTTCACATTTTTCCCTGCACATTGTTTAGAGTTGATGGTGCTATTTCTGCAAAGCTAATTGTTGATCTACAAGCTGACTTTAAGCTAAGCCATGACTTTTCTAGTCCAGGGTCCTTAATCGATTCATACCTAACAGTTAACTGTAGAAAGTATTCTTCTTACGTGTTTGAGTTAAAGTTATTCCAAACAATTACCAAGCCTTGATTGGTGGAGCTCGATGTATTAGTTTCTGTAGGGATTTTTTAAAGGTCATCACACTTATTTACAGACAATGACCAGCTCAGAAAGCAACAGCAGAGGAAAGGTGTTTGTCCTCCTTCAGCTTTCTCTTCTTCGCGCAGGAATAGCAGAACTTCCTGCTTCTCAGCTCAGGTATGAGATTAAATTTTACATATTTGGTCACTCATATTTTGCCTACAATATTGTGTGACTTTAGTTTTTTTTTTCTTCCTCAACTCTTGATAAAATGCATCTTTCATTTATCTGAGCAGTATGATGAGAACCCCTACCACTACTCAAGTAGCTCCATCGCCTCCACCCCGAGATTAAACAGCTCCTTTAATGCCAAGGACATTGTTTACCCATCCTGTTCAGTCAATTCCCATTATGCCCGCCCATCATCGGAGAGGAGGTACCGAAGCCCTGACACACCTTTACAAAGAAAGCAATCCACATGTTCGCTGGCAGCTTCAAGAGATCAGAGTTTCTACAAGACCTTCCAGGATCCAGTGAAGAAGACGTACAGTGGAGACTTACTCGAAAAACATCCCCAGCACTTTACTCAGGAGAAACCATTCACTCCCAGGACACTGAAGTCGGATAAAAGTTCATACCTGTCAAAATATCGCTTCTACCGAGCACCTCAGATTAAATCTTCTGAAGATAGTAGCAACTCAAGACTGTTGGGAGGGACGATAGTTTGTAAAAGGTACTTTAAATGAGGAAAATAATTTCTCAAGTACTTTGATAGTGAATTTATCACAGTGCTTTGCAAAAGTATTAAACCTTTACATACCTGTTTTAGCAACCACAAACTTGAATGTATATTTTTAGGACTTATTACGATACACAAACACAATGTAGAGAATAATTATGAAGTGAAAGAAAAATTATACATAGTTAAAACTTCAATAAGGAAATCTGACATGTGTGGCATGCATGTCTACCCTATCCCTTGTACTCTTTCATCCTTAAATACAATCCTGTGTGTCCAATGGTCTTAGCAAGTCACCTTAGTAGTCTGTCTGTGTGTAATTTAATATATAGCTGGTCTCTGGAGGTCTTAGAGGTTTCTAAGATAACTTTAGTGAACAAACAGCATCATAAGAACCAAGGAGATCTAAATCCAACTCAGAATCAGGCAAAATTTGAAATCTAATGTTCAGGAACACTCTCCAACCAGTCGGACTGCGGTTTTTATTTAAAAAAAGAATGAGTAAAAATGTGTTTCTCCAGATGTGAACTTCAGTTATTCACTTCATTGTGTTGGTACACAAAATTCTAGTAAAATGCATTCAAGTTTGTGGCTGTATGTGAATAAAATGTGAAAAAACTCAATACTTTTATTTGTATAAATGTAATTTTTTTGTTTTACAATCTGATTAATTTTTCTCTTTTCCTTCAGCACAAACCACAAGGAATACACAGAAAAACTAGATAAGCCATCTGGGGTAAGCTTAAATATTTGATCTTAAAGAGAAATCTGTCTTTCACCGCCACTGTCCTGCAAGTTTTAGATGACTTTCTGGTCCTACACTACCGGATCGAATGGAGGAATAACCCCTTAGCATGGCATCAAGTTCAAAAGAGCCTATTCTGGCGTGATGGACCTCGGACACATCTGAAAGTTGCAGAGATGCGTTGAAGTGAAATCCACATAAAAGCCTGTTTTTAATGCCTCTTTTCAATTCCCGGTCGGTCTTGTTTTGCAGGAATATTCCTCAGAGCATAATTGGTCTGAAGATGAGGTCACTGGTACATACTCATCACCATTACGACTACAGAAGCATAAAGTGAAAAACAAGGACCATTCTTTCTTTGGCTCGTCCTCCAGGTGAAACAGTGCAGTAGATTTGACATGTAGCATTTATGTTTTAAATGTTTTAATCTAGATAGGATGACAAATGTCAAATATACTTGTGTCTTGTTTTTGTAGGGTCTCACCAGGAGGTGGGAAATCCACTATTAGAAACCTTATTTCTTCAGAGTAAGTTCCCTTTGGTACTCAGAAAGACATGCGAGAGGTTTAGGCAAATGAAATATTCACACAATTTACAAGTGTGTATGAATAATAATGCTTCAATAAACTAAGAACAATAAAAAAAATCTACTTCTTTAATTGAAATGTTTCCATTTGTCTGGCAACAGAGAAGAAGAGTTGCTGTACCTTGAATTCATTTCTGCTGTGACGGAAGACATCCTGTCCAGGGGCCACATCTCAGACAGGTTTCTTTTTAACTTTCTGTAAAGCAACTAAAATGTTATCAGTGCCACAAACATACAATCAGTTGAAAAAAGTGTTCAGTTCCCTTGACCTTTTTTAGATTTTGTCCCATTACAGTCACAAAATATTTAATTGGGATTGTATGTAGATGGACACAAAACACAAAATAAACACAAAAAGCAAAATTGTGAAGTGTAAGGAAAGGGATGCATGGTTTTCAACATAAAAAAATAAAGATTAGATAAGCATGGTGTGCATTTATTTTCAGATCTTCTGAGTTAATACTCAAGGACAATTAATACGTCACTGCAATTAGAGCGGCAAGTCTTATGGAGTATGTCTTTAGCAGCGTGATTATATGGAATAGCGATCTGTAAACACAATGTTCAAGTCTTGCTTAAGATTCTACTTTAGATTTAGGTTAAAACTTTGACTGGGCTGTAATAATGCATGGAAATTACTTGATCTAAACTGCTCCGTTTTAGCTCTAGAAATGTTTATGCTAGTAGTCCTGTTTTAATGTGGGGATGTTGCTCTCTGGGTGATGAGCAGTGTTGCCGTTCTTCAACACATACATGACTTTCTCCTTGCTGCACATCCATAAATGCCAGATTTGGGAAGTGCATGAGTAATAGCTGTCCTGTGAAGGCATTCCTCTACCCAACCCTTGGATCTTCTCCAGAGTTACCATTACCCTCTTGGCTGCTTCTGTTTAATGCTTGCCTAGCTTGGCCTGTCATTTGAGGTGGTTTGCAGTTGTGCCATTTTTGTTGATGGATTGAACGGTTCTCTGTGTGATGCCAAAGGTTTGAGAAATCCTCTTAAAACCTAAAACCTAACTTTCCTTTAAATCTCTCCGCATCTTTATCACTGAAATGTCTGGTGTTTCTTCCGGTTGTGATGCAATTTGTTCTCTAAATTAGGGTACATTCTCTTCGTTTTGGGAGGTTGGAATTTCCAAGTTCCCAGTCAGAAAATCAACAAGAAGGCTCCCTGAAGTTAGAATTTTGATTGGAAGAAGTCAGAATGCCAAGCAACCCTGAGATCAGTATCTAAAACAGCTGTGTGCTTAGAGAATATGTTACATGTACTCCTGGCTGTTGCTCATTTAACAGTTCAACACATAGTGCTGTAAAATATCTATTTGTGAAGATTATCCTCGTGTTTGAAAGCATAACGGTTTAAATTGCTAACGGTGGTTAGCACTAAAGCAAAGCCCACTTTTTTCTATCTTACATTTTAATCAGGGGAGGGACATCTGAGCACTGGCTTCCAAGAGAACTCAACCACAGCATTACACACACATGCACTTTATATTATAATTAGTGGGTTTCTAAAAGCAACTGGCTGGACTGGACTTTATTTTGAGGTATTACGGTAAAAAGAACTGGATACAACTGCACAGTATTTTATTTGAAAAAGAACAAAAATGAAAACCATGAATAGATATAAGATGGATGCATATACGCACACAGCGGGGCAAAAATGTATTTAGCAGCGACCGATTGTGCAAGTTGTCCCACCTAAAAAGATGAGAAAGGTCTATAATTATCAAATGTACACTGCAACTGTGAGGAACCGAAAGAAAAAAAAAATCCAGGAGATTCCTTTTCAAATAACGTATTTATATAATAGTGCAGTAAATAAGTATTTGGCACCTATAAACGAGCAATAATTTTAGCCCTCACAGCCACGTTACTCCTTCTTTTAGAAGCTCTTTTATCCTCCAATCATTACCTGTATTAATGGTTCCTGTTTGAACTTATCTGTATAAAAGACATCTGTTCACACCTTCAAACAGTCAGACTCCAACCTCCACCATAGCCAAGACCAGAGAGCTGTCCAAAGACGCCAGGGACAAGATTGGCTCATCCCAGTCTTGTGTAGGTGTACAATCTACAGTAGGCAAGCAGCTTGGTGAGAAGAGATCAACTGTTGGAGCAATTCTTAGAAAATGAAATAAATAAAAGATAATTGACAATCTCCTTTGACCTTGGGCTCCATGCAGGATCTCACCTCATGGGGTACACATGATCTATAGAAAGATGAGGAAACGGCCCAGAGCTGGTCGATAAACTGAAGAGAACTGTGACCACAGTAACAATGGTTACTATTAGTAACACACTACGTCGTCATGGATTAAAATTCTGCAGTGCTTGAGGTTAAGCCAGCACATGTCCAGCCCCATCTAAAGTTTGCCAGAGACCTTCTGGATGATCCAGAGGAGAATTGGGAGAATGTCTTGTGATCAGATGAGACAAAAATAGAACTCTTTGGTATAAATACCACCCACTCTCCTTGGAGGGGGAAGAATGCTGAGTTGCATCCCAAGAACACCAATACTCACTGTGAAGCATGGGGGGTGGAAACATTGTGCTTTCGGGCTGCTTTTCTTCAAACGAGACATAACGACTGATACGTATTAAGGAAAGGATGAATGGGGCCATGGATCGTGAGATTTTGGGCAAAACCCTCCTTCCATCAGTGAGAGCATTGAAGATGAAAGGTGGCTGGATCTTCCAGCATGATGATGATCTCAAACACATCGCCCGGGCAACAAAGGAGTGGCTACGTCAAAAGCATTTCAAGGTTCTGGAGTGGCCTAGCCAGTCTCCAGACCTCAATCCAACAGAGAATCTTTGGGGGGAATTGAAAGTCCATGTTGCCTAGTGACAGCCCCAAAACATCACAGCTCTAGCAAAGATCTGCATGGAGGAATGGGCCAAAATACCAGCTAAAGTGTGTGTAAACCTGGAGAAGACCTACAGGAAACATTTGACCTCTTATCATTGCCAACCAAGGTTACTTTACAAAGGATTGAAGTGATCTTTTGTTCCATTCATTCATTCATTGTACATTCCAACTTTTACAGTTGAAGTGTACCTACGATGAAAATTACAGACCTCATCTTTTTAAGCGAGACAACTTGCAGAAATCGGTGGCTGCCAAATACTTTTTTGCCTCAGTACTGTGCAAAAATTTTAAGAAGGGGTGAAAAAAGGCTGTAAACAAAGAATGCTTTCAAAAACATAAATGATTGTTTATTTCAAAAGAAAAATCTAAATCAAATCAGTATTTGGTGTTACTACCTTTTACCTTCAAACCAGCATCAATTCTTATAGGTAGCCTACACTTGCAGAAAGTCAGGGATTTTGTAGGATTATAGTCAGGTGTATGATCAACCAATTATACCAAACAAATGCTACTGATCATCAATGTCACACGTAGGTTGAAACACAGTAATTAACTGAAACAGAAAAAGCTGTGTAGGAGGCTTAAAACTGGGTGAGGAACAGCCAAACTCTGCTACCAAGGTGAGTTTGTGGAAGATATTTTCATATAATGGCAAGTTTGAGCACAGCAACAAGACACAAGGTAGTTGTACTGCATCAGCAAGGTCTCTCCCAGACAAAGATTTCAAAGCAGACTGGGGTTTCAAGATGTGCCCGTCAAGGTCGTGAAGAAGCACAAAGAAACGGGCAACTTTGAGCATCGTAGACTCAGTGGTCAACCAAGGAAACTTAATGCAGCAGATGAAAGACACATTAAGCTTATTACCCTTCGAAATCGGAAAATGTCCAGCAGTGATATCAGCTCAAAACTGGCAGAAACCAGTGGGTGTTAGGTTAAAAAGTGGTTGACCTACAATGAATCACACACGGGTTGGAGAGAATATGGAGTCAATAAGCTCTGCAGAGGTAGATGTGGATAATCAGTTCTGCAGAGGGAGACCAGGAAAATACTATAAGGAATGAGCCAACCGTGTCTTGTCTGTTCTCAGCCTCCCAGTGTCATAGTCTCTGGTCTCTGGTCTCAAAGAGCACCCCCTCTGCAGTCTCTCTTTATTTAGTCACACTTCATTAACATATTAAAAGAACAGGATGTCATGCAAATGAGCATGTGACTGAAACCAAAATGACATTTAAAAAGTACATTAGAAAGACACCCTAAGAAAATAATAATACAACATTATTATTTTACCTAACAGTGGGACTCAGGTACACCTGTCTACTGTCTGGAGAAGTCTGGCCCGAAGTGGTCTTCATGGAAGAGTTGTAGCCAAAAAGCCATACCTCCAACGTAGAAGCACAGTCAAGCGACTCAAGTATGCATGAAAACATAGGAACTGGGCAGCAGGACATCAACCTCAAACATACAGCAAAAGTCATTAAGAACTATCTTCAGCGTAAAGAAGAACAAGACGTCCTGGAAGTGATGGTATGGCCCCCACAGAGCCCTGATCTCAACATCATGGAGTGTGTCTGGGATTACATGAAGAGGCAGAAGGATGTGGGGTAGCCTATTTATACAGAAGATCTGTGATTAGTTCTCCAAGATGTTTTGAACAACTTACCAGCCGAGTTCCTTCAAAAACTGTGTGCAAGTGTACCTAGAAGAATTAATGCTGTTTTGAAGGCAAAGGATTGTCACAGGAAATATTGATTTGATTTAGATTTCTCTTTTGTTCATTCACTGCATCTTGTTCATTGATGAAAATAAATTAACACTTTAATTTTTGAAAGCATTTTTTGTTTACAGCATTTTTTCACACCTGCCTAAAACTTTTCCATAGTACTGTTGTGTGTGTTCTTATATAGCTATCCTGTTTAGGCAAGGCAAGGCAATTTTATTTGTATAGCACACTTTCAACAGCAGGGTAATTCAAGGTGCTTTACATGATTTGGTGATTTAAAAGAAACACATAAAAGAAACACACTACACATGATACACAATAAAGCAAGAGAAAAAAAAATGTTTAGGACCTTCTCTGGCATTCCCTAACCTTCTGAAGACCGATGGACCTTATAGGGACCAAAGCCTGGTCCTAATATAATAATATTTTATTTATATATATATATATATATATATATATATATATATATATATATATATATATATATATATATATATATATATATATATATATATACCCCTTTGTTATTGATTGATCATTGCTAAATTGAATATCAAGGACTTATCAATAGTGTTGTATGTCTATGTTTTTGAAAGGATGGTTGACCGGGTGATGAATCGACATATTGATATGAATCTGCATCGTCTTGATGAGGTAACTGTATAGCTTAGTGAATCATAGCAAGTTAAACAAGTCTTGTTCGCTGCTTAATAAGATGCTATTGTGCTTGTTTTCAGGGTAAAATGCGCCACCTTCTGGAAGTGTTGCGTAATGAATTTGAGGAACCATCCAACATAGCCACCTCAAGTAATGACGATCTGAAAAATGGGAAAGGTGTACTTGATTCTACATTTTCCCATTTTAAAATTGGGTCTAAACCAGTAAAGACTAAAGAAGACAAGGACATCATAACTCATGCATCACTAATTAATCACTGTGATTTGTCAGACCATGACAATCTTTCGCAGGTTTCTACACCCTCATGCTCTCCTGAAAGAACTGTTTCTTCAACCAAAAAAATGGAAAAGGACAAGAAGAGAGAAAATTATGAAGAGGGTGTTGGGTTAACGATGTGTAGCGATGATGTTACAGACAGTACAATAACCAGTCAAGGGGACTTCCATCAGACAGATATAACTGTAATAAATGTCCAGAATGAAAACTATGAGCACATTACTATGACAAGTGATGTGAACCAAAGTGATGGGTCATCTAAGGAGGTAGGGGATCTGGGAAACATTTTGTCAGAGTCTTTACAGGTGTCCAGCAACACAGACTCTGAAAATGTAGCAACTGCTGATGAAGCACAAACAAACCAGCACGAAGATGTCAGTGATGATGATTTCTGAACTTTGGTGTACTCGGGGATTAAATGTCTTTTTTATATTTTCGGTTCCCAGATGATGTTTCAGACTGAACCGACTAAAGTGGGGATTTATGAAAGTTTAGTTTGTAAAAGTCATTTAGCACTGGTTATCTTTTCCATGTTTTACAAGGCACATTAAAGAGTTGTTTTATTTCTGTTTTGCTTTTTTGTGAATTGTTTTTGGTTAAAGTTCAGTGTAAATGTTCTTGTTTTCAGAAATGTGTAAACTCTGCCCGTACTTGACTATACATTGCTGAGATGCCAGCAAACTCGAGCAATTCTCCAAGCTGTCATTAGGATATTACCATTGTAACTTTTTTAATAATATGCATTTTCATAAAGCCTAGATCTGTGAAATAAATAGTTTGAATTAGAGCTGAACCAATTAATAGACCAGAATTAGCATTGGCCAATGTCATGTTGATTTGCTATGATCTATAATGGCAGGTAAAATAGTAAATACCCCCCCAACGTTTTATAAATGCATCAAAACTAAATATTTCCAACACGTTTGGTCTGTAAACTCATCAAATTACAGTTTTCTTTGAAATCATTT
Source organism: Valencia hispanica (assembly GCA_963556495.2). NCBI lineage: Eukaryota > Metazoa > Chordata > Actinopteri > Cyprinodontiformes > Valenciidae > Valencia > Valencia hispanica. The sequence continues at coordinate 24,021,453 of OY747720.1, forward strand.
TTCTTTGTTTTTGTTGGATTCTACAACTACCTCTATTGAAGAAATTCTAGCATATTTTATTTTACTTTTTATGTTAAAAGTTAAATCAACTTGTAGAACACTTTAAAAAATGGTATCTGCCAGAAAAAGCCCTGCTCGTGCATTTCTAGTTTATTTGCCTCATACTTCAGGCTTGTGCAGCTGTAGTATAGAAAATATCTCGTCTTATTAAAACTATGTAATAAAAAATACGGTATACGCTTGTTTGCCTTTTTTTTACGTGTTTCATTTGTAGTTTTGAGTTTCACCAGAACCTGTCTTCTGTTCGCAATACATTTTCTTCTTGAGTTTTGTAAGTTTTCATCCGAGTCTTAAAACGCTCATGTTACCAGTTAAAGTTAATGATCGCGCCTTGGGAAACTTAGCAAACAAATAAAACTTTGGACAGGATCGCGCCTGTGTGATTAAAGTCATCGGATGAGCTGCGAATCGATGCAAAAGGTAAACATGTCTGCAGCCAGCAGTTCGTGACAGCTGTCCCATTTCTGCCATTTTCGCCGCTCAGCATTCCAGCTGTCTGATGTCATGTCACTGAAAAGCTCCGTGTATTCCTCCGCCACAAAGGGACTACAAGGAATTCGAGTTTGTTTTCAAATAAAATACCGCCACGCACATAGCTTGTACATATCCAGAAAAGACTTGTAGTGTTTTTTTTTCCACTTCACTTGGGAATGTAAGTGAACGCTGAAAGATGAATACTAAAAATACAGAGGCGCGGAGGAAGACGGAGTACACTTGTTGCTCTTCCATCCCAGGAAGCGAAACACGCTTGGAACTTAAGTGAACTGTTGGGCCAAGAGGCATGGAGTTGCTGCGTTTGAGTAGATCTACAGGACTAACTACAGTCCAGTAAACTCACTTAAAATCAAATAAAATCCAAAGAGTTGTTCTCAGCAGGCATCGATGGCGAAATCCTTAAGGAGCTGATATAATTTGGACTTTTAATTTGCATCTCTTGGCTAACGGTAACGTTAACACCTTTTTTTCCTCCCAAAATATTTACCGGCGACGTCAGCCTCCCGAGGGTGTCGTCTATTTACTGGAGCAGAAGTTAGCTGGCTGGCTAGTAGGGCTTAGCTGGCAAATTCAAGCAGTTTTTTTTTAAATATTGCAATGAAAAATGGGAATTATTTATTGAAGACTTCACATGATTTATGCAGCTAGTTTTTATATAGTTGATAGGGTTAATTACTATTGTGTAAGCTTGAAACCGAGGAGTTAAGTAAAAAGGCGCTGTTATTGTTGTAGTTTGTTTATCGAATCACAGGTTCTGGTTTCTGTCGGGACCAGGCTATTTCCCGGGGGTGGATTATCCAAGCTCATGCCTGAAAAATGATGAACGTAGGTCAGGCGGTGGAATTAAAATATTTGTGCTACTATATTTCTTCTTCCAAAGGGGTATTAAAACTGCTAAAACTGAATGAATGAGGGGGAAAATAATGTCAACACAGTTCGTAAAGTGTAAAACACAGCTCTAAAGAGGTTTACTTGGGTAAAGCAGTGAGTTTGTTTGGCCTGTGACAACAAATGAGATGACTTCTGTCCCATATAAAAGTATCACAAGTTAAGAGGAATCACATTTCACACATTGACAAAGGAGCCGCGTCTCTTCTTACGCCGTCCTAAATGGTTCTTAGTAACTTAAAATAATTTATATACAACTGAGATGGTTTTTTAAATGAATATAAACCTTAAAACAGGTTCGTTTTAGCAGCTTTTCTAGTTTTTTTTTCATGCAATATCTACTTAGAATTTCCACTTCAGAAGGACATTAATAATAAAATATAGGGAGACACCAATCTGAAAATTTGGGTCGAAATCAATATCTGATATTAATGATGCTGTGATGGCCAATAAACGATATTTACCAATATAATATATATTTCCCCACTCTTTAAACATTGTGAAAAAACAACCACACTGCTGACATTGCTTCTCAGCTTTAGTTAAACACTCCACAACCTTGCTGCATCAGTATCACTGTCACATGACCAAACAAATGCCACATGACGACCTGACTACCCTCCTGAAACTGCCACAAGATGGGAAAAAGCCTGCTTCTTGTTAATATTGGCCCAGTTTTACTAATCGGACCTATACATATGTTAATGCCAATATTATGCAAATCCCTAGTAAGATGAAGTTTGTTTTGGTTAGTCATTTTTCTATTATTAGGAAGCAAGTTATGTACTTTCTTTGCTTTGTTCTCCACAAATATGTGATGTTCAGCTCGGAAAAAAATTGTTTATTCTCAAAATGTTAAACCTCACATTTGTTTGCTTTGTTTTTAAACGTAAAAAAGGACATTTAAATATATTTTTTTAAATGTAACAATAAAACGTTTACATATTCATAAAACTTCACCTGTTTTTATGGTCATGCATGTTGTTTTGTGTTTTTGTTTTTTTACAGCTCTAGATAAATTTTAATAGAAGCCAGGGAAGAAGTTACTATGTATTGTGAAGACTGCTGACCCCTGGGGTAGGCTGTCACAGTTTCTTCTGTGGATTAGGGGGAAGGGAAAGGGCGTTGTTAACCCTAAAAACTTAGATATTTTTCGGGCATACTTGGAAAACTTCCTAAAGGAGTGCACCTTTTTTTAGTGGGTATTTTAACCACTGCCTAAATTAGGTGCCAAGGGACAAGGAGAGTTAGGGTTGCTAAGGGTGGCATTAGAATTGCTTAGTTACAAGTAATGAGAAATGTATGGTAACTTGCTGTCCCTCTAAATTTTTGTATTCATGTTTTGTGTTGTTTTTCTCATATTTCAGATCTGACATTAAATGACGATCCTCATGACTTGAGAGTTTCTCACTGTGTTGGAGCGAACACCAGCAGGGAATACTTCGTCTGGAGGACAAGACGACGCCAACTGTGAAACGAGTAAATCATGCCCTTGCCATTTGGCTTTAAACTCAAAAGGACTCGAAGGTATACTGTTTCAAGCAAGAGCTGTCTTGTCACTCGGATTCAGCTACTGAATGGAGAGTTTGTTGAGTTTACTCTGTCGGTGGAGAGTACTGGGCAGGAATGTTTGGAGGCAGTAGCCCAGAGACTTGAGTTAAGAGAGGTATGTATGGGTTTTCATTCAGTACAAATGCTGATTGTTCCTTTTAGGACTTGCTATCTCAGCACTAAAGTATTTTGGTTAGCCTGTCCTCTGCGCACATTCCCTCTTGAAGCTGATGAATCGAACAGAAGAAACAAAGACAAACCATTTTTTTCAAAATCATTGCCCTTATTGAAAAGATATTATTATAATTGCATACATACAATAATGAGTTCTTTTAATGGGAACAAATCCTAACCCATGCATTTTATTTAATTCTGTTTACAAAAGAAAATGAAGCTGTTCAAAACGTCTTAACGGGGTTTATTAGAAGTAACACTGAGATGGAAGTGTAAAGTTTTCACATGTCCAATAGAAACTAAAGGTAAAGTTGTTTCCTTTGCAAGAAGCATTATATTTCAGTGTTCAGAACACTTTAATGTTTTTCAGTGAGCAAGTAGAAAGAAGCAGCAAAGGGTCACAGGAGGACAACATTTAGATAAACATATTTAAAAGATTTCAATTTAAAACTGAATTCAATAAAGACTCAAGGATGTTATAATTGGGCCAAAGTTGTGTGTTAAAGTTGTCTTCCTACAAGTCGGGCGCTATTTTCATTCTATTTTAAATAGGAAACTAGCTAAGTCTATCTGCAGACAGGTTAAAGATACTCTTAGATGGTTTGTAGAATTTAAAGGCTGCCATTAACATTTTACCTTTATTTTCAAGTGTCTCCTAGTTTTTATTCCACTCAGTTTTTGTCTTGTTTTTTTATTATGTTAGCAGGTTTATTTGTGCCATCATGTCGTTCTTTCAGATGTTAATTTATAATTTCAAAGAAAATATATACTGCCTTAGTGAGTCCATCATTTCTCTGCTACAGTTTAGAGTCCTTTTAATGAAAAGAGCGCCATATTTGTAAAGCAAACAACTCCCCGAAATCAGATAGCCTCACTAATTCACCAGCTAATATCAGCTTTAAAATTTTAGGAAATAAAAAAATAACTTTCAGGTTAGTAAATTGTTATGTTATGCTCAATCACTGTGTGGTTAATGTGTACTTGTTCCTGTGTGTGTGTTGTAGATCACATATTTCAGTCTGTGGTACTTCAATAAGCAGAACCAGCAGAGATGGATCGACTTGGAGAAGGCATTAAAGAAACAGTTGGACAAATATGGGCTGGAGGCCACGGTTTACTTTGGAGTTTTGTTTTACATACCCAGTGTTACCCAACTGCAACAGGAGATCACAAGGTGAGCTTCAGAAAATCCCCACACCTTCCATGTTGTAAAAAGTTGAGAAAGGATGATTCAGAAGTACCATTCTCATACTCTTGTCAGGAGAGATTTAGTGCATTATTTGTCATCATTACTTTGCATTAAATCGCAAACACATTAGACGTCAGTTTGTTCAAGATATGTTTCAATGTTTAAAGTGACAATTTAAGGATTTGTACTGATTTTATGGTTATTCCTGCAAACCTAAAGTTCACTTTGGTTGTGAGGCTTGCTCTGCTGTTACTTTCACGTCCCGCTGTCCCACAGATACCAGTATTACCTACAGCTGAAGAAGGATGTTCTGGAGGGCAGGATCACATGCTCGCTGGACCAGGCTATACGTTTAGCCAGCTTAGCAGTACAAGGTAAAAATCTGCTACTTTGTCCTGGTGTTTTGACCGTAACTCTGTTTACATGTTATTGAATGGAATACACGTAAGAGAGTTTTGGTGCATCTTAGTGCATTTGTTCAATCATATTAAACAAAACGCCAAATTAATTATCCATTATATTGCGTTAAATTACTTTAATCTATAGATAGTTCTCAGGTATACATTTTTACAGCCAGTTTTTGATAGTTTGTTAAATCTTGATAAAAATACTGCAGGTTTACCAGTTCTGGAGTTAGATGAGTAAGTGCAAGAAGCCTATTGGTTACATTTTACTGTTTGATTTAAACACCTGCAAATAGATTTACACTCAGAACTTTTATTTAACAGTCAGCTTTGTAAACAGCTGGTATAAATTGGACTTTTATGGAGAAGTCCTTTTTTGATTCTTGTGACATGCTGCATCTGAATGTCATCCCTTCTTCAATGAGTCCCTGGTTTGTCAGGTCCTTCCACTTGATCTTCATATTTCTTCATGGTGTAATTTAATATGTGAACCTCTGAAACTGTCATGTTGTTTTCCTTCTGTTAGTTGTAACTTTCAAGCAGTACTCATGTCTGGAGAACTGAACATAGCTGTGACTGTTTCTTTCGAAAACAACTTAAAGCTGCTACAGTTTCGGACTAATGAGATTTCAGACAGTGATGTAAAACAAAATGGATCACTCTGTTTCTAAGATTAGACCATCTTGCACTCCTAGATTACACAATAGTGAATCATGACTTTTCTCGTTAGAAATGCAAAGTGTGTTGTGAGGAAATGAGTCCTTAGAGCATTATCTTGTAGTATGACTGGGGTTATATACAGTGGAGCAAAAGAGTGTTTGTCAGTCACCGATTGTGCAAGTTGTCCCACTTAAAAAGATGCGAGAGGTCTGTAATTTTCCTCATAGGTACACTTCAACTATGAGACAGAATGTAAAAGAAAATCCAGGAAAACACATTGTATGATTTTTTAAAAGAAATTATTTGTGTAATAGTACAGAAAATAAGTATTTACCACCTACAAACAAGCAAGAATTCTGGCCCTCATAGACCTGTTACTTCTTCTTTAAGAAGCTCTTATATCCTCCACTCTTGATCTGTATTAATGGCTCCTTTTTGAACTTATGTGTATGAAAGACTCTAATCTCCATGACAGTCAAGACCAGAGAGCTGTCTAACGCCTGATTCACACAGAGTTTGGAACAGATGTGGTCTGGACTCTGTGCGGCTTCCACAAAGACAAAAAAACACGGAGTCCAATCAGAGCGTTCTCACCGGCTGCAGTGAGGACCCAGATACGGAGCTCTGGAAAGTTTCCCCACGAAGTCTATTTTTTCCAGATGCCGCATGCGGATTTCCATGGAGTTAAAGAAATTGCATGAGCCAGACAGGAAGTGAGACGTGAGCCAGCGATTTGCATCTGGTGTATTTCAATATAAAACCTGTGTTGCATTTCCTTTCTGGCATTTTCTTTTATTATTACCGTAATGACAGGGATATCAGTTCAGAGTGTATGATAGTTGGCATCATTTTTACAAGTATATCTTTAAACGTATTATGTCAAATTTTGTAAATGTTTTGCAAACTATTGCTTAACATTCATTGCTTTCACTTGGTGCTTTCCTGACACGTTCCACATGCGAACTGCAGTCTTTGTGAATGGTAGTCCGTACGGAAGCCGTACAGAAACAGGACCGCCTCCGTTCTGCACTAAGTGTAAATTAGGTGTAATGAAAAGATTGTACACCTGCACAAGACTGGGATGAGCCAATCTACAATAGGCAAGCAGCTTGATGAGAAGAGATCAGCTGTTGGAGCAGTTATTAGAAAGTTGAATAAAAAAAAGATCCCTGACAATCTCCCTCGACCTGGAGCTCCATGCAAGATCTCACCTCGTGGGGGAAACATGATTTTGAGAACGGTAAGGAAACAGCCCAGAACTGCACGGAGGAAACTGGTCAATGACCTGAAGAGAGCTGGGACCATTGTAACCAAGGTTACTATTAGTAACACACTATGTCGTCATGGATTAAAATCCTGCTGTGCCCCTGCTTAAGCCAGCAAATGTCCAGGCCCTTCTAAAGTTTGCCAGAGATTGGGAGAATGTCTTTTGGTCAGATGAGACCAAAATACAACTCTTTGGTATAAACGCCACTCACTCTGCTTGGAGGGGGAAAAAATGCTGATTTGCATCCTAAGAACACCCAATACCCACTGTGAAGCATGGGGGTGGAAACATGCTTTGGAGGTGCTTTTCTGCAAAGGGGACATGATGACTGATCATTATCAAGGAAAGGATGAATGGGGTCATATATCGTGAGATTTTGAGCAAAAACCTCCTTCAATCAGTGAGAGCATTGAAGATGAAACATGGCTGGATCTTCTAGCATGACAATGACTCCCAAACACACCGGCCGGGCAACGAAGGAGTGGCTACGTAAAAAGCATTTCAAGGTTCTGGAGTGGCCTAGTCAGTCTCCGGACCTCAATCCAATAGAGAATCTGTGGAGGGAGTTGAAAGTCTGTGTTTCCCAGCAACAGCCCCAAAACATCACAGCTCTAGAGAAGATCTGCATGGAGCAATGGGCCAAAATACCAGCTACAGTGTGTATAAACCTGGAGAAGCCCTACAGGAAACATTTGTCATTGTCAACCAAGGTTACATTATAAAGTATTTAGGTGAACTTTTGTTAGTGACCAAATACCTATTTCTTTGCACTATTATACAAATACATTCTTTTAGAATCATACAAGGTGATTTCCTGGATTTTATTTTTTCACATTCTGTCTCTCACGGTTGAAGTGTACCTATGATGAAAATTACAGACCACTGATCTTTTTAAGTGGTAAAACCTGCACAATTGGTGGCTGCCAAATACCTTTTTGCCCCACTGTGTATGTTCAGCAGCACTGTCTCTTTTTTTTGGTGCCTACAGCTGACTTTGGAGACTTCAATCGATATGACTCCCAGGATTTTCTTCAGAAGTTTGCACTGTTCCCTATTGTAAGCATTTAGTTTTTTTATGTTCAACACAAGTAAAATAAGTTAATGTAGCTCTTTTTCATACTTTAACTCTATCAAACTCTGTTTGCAGGACTGGATTCAGGATGAACGGGTGCTGGAAGAGGCCACTCAGAAAGTGGCAATTCTCTATCAGTCGTTCAGGTGAGCATGCATCAATGCTTCCCAGATCTGTCCTAGGTAGAAGTGGTTCGTTCTCAGACTTGAGGCTTAACAAACCCCAACAAAGCATGAGCTGAATGCCATTAGGGGTAACGTTCAAATATAAAACAAACTCTTGAAGAAATGGGGAGGAGAGACAAAGCCAGCATTGGAGCATTGAATTTAGTTTAATTCACTCCAGTTTCCATAGATTAGCTTCTCCCATACCCATCTCATGACTCTAGCTATTGTTGTGTACACCTAAAACAGAAAGTTGACTCTAGTCAGTTGTATCATTGTCTGCTTTGTGTTATTAGGGAATTTTTATCCTCACCCATTTTTTGTTCTGTTCAGAGGTTTGTCGGCTCCTGAGGCAGAAATATTGTACATGCAGGAGGTTGAAAAAATGGAAGGTTATGGGCAGGAGAGCTATCAAGCCAAGGTGGGTCTGCAGCATCCCCCCTACAGTTCTGTCATCTCCAAGCCATTCGGCACAAAGACATTTGGTCGGTGCAGTGTGGAGGAAAAACACCCCATGCCTTTATCCATTTATTTTGTTCCTTTTGTTGATCAGGACAACACAGGCATAGATGTTACTCTGGGTTCCTGCCTTGACGGTATCTTTGTCAAATATAAGAATGGACGTTCGCCTCTATTATATCGGTAAGTTCTGAAAGAAATGCACGGTTTTGACTTTTCACAATAAGAATCAAGATGCATAAAAAACTGATTACTGATTAAGTAGGTTTTGACAGGTTACCTGAAACAATTTAAAAAAAAAGTCATGCTTTGAAAGCTGCTCAAAGTTTACCACCTTTTCTCTTTAAAAATGCATTTAATTTTAATTTTAAAATGACATGTCTGGAAAAAGTGCTGGATTGATTCTATCACTGTATGGATTATAGAGTAGTGCAGCTCTCCTAAAAATATTTGTGGTTTTTGCAAACAGCATTAATAAATGCTCTAGATCACATGACTATAACTTTATAATCAGTGTTGTAGTATTTTCTCTGCAACAGGGATATTTGTTGTTGTTTTGAATGTGTGTAAACACTGTGCCACTGTTGTATTTTACTGAAGGTTATCATAGTGTGAGAATGCCATGCTGGCCCATGCCTAATTACAATCATGTAAGTTGTGACTCTTGGCAGTGACTAATTAAACCTGCTGGGGTAGATAAAGCGGACAGTGAACTGATTCATGTAGATAACTGAAATACATAGTTTGACAGAGAGTAAGTGACAAATATTCAAAGAATATGTATCTGCAGGCCAGAATTAGTTTTAGGTATTTGGTGCTCCCATAATTTCTCATTTAGAAAATAATTGAGCGTTGTATCTGTTTGACAGCAGTAACATCCACAAACCCCCTGTTCTTTTAACTGCCTGTTCAGGTGGCACGAAATTACCAACATGAGTCACAATAGGTCCTTCTTTGGCCTGGAGCTCAGCAACAGAGAGGAGAGTGTTCAGTTCCAGACCGTAAGTCTGCCTCTTCTCAACCCGTCACCACTAACATTGTTGTGTTTAATTTTATTTAGCTAAACTGGCATTTTGCATTTGTCATGGATTTCACCTCTTGCTCATCTGAAGGACTCTTTGTGAGTGCAACATATTTTTACAATGCTTTTAACATGGCATCATCTGAAACACTGTAGAACTATAGGTGCTGTCTGGCAAAGGTATTTGGTAGAGTCCTTACATTTTCTTCATATTTCGTGACATTACAACCACAAACCACAATGTGTTTGGATTTCTTGTGAAAAAAAACAACACAATAATAATATACTGTTCATAAAAAGTGTGGTATGCATATATATTCGACCCCCTGAGCTCTGGTAACCCCCTCCCCCCCAAATAAAAATGTTGTACAAGCCGCTGCTTTTAGATGTCACCTAATGAGTAAGTAGAGTCCATCGGTTTGTAATTTGATCTTGGCAGAAATCCGACTGTTCTGTGAAGTCTTTAGAGGTTTGTTAGAAAACATCGGTGATCAAACGGCATCAGACCAAGGAATGCATAAAAGATAGGTTGGGGATCATTTTGTGGAGAAGGGGCAAAATGTGCAAACGTTTAGGGAGTGTGTGCACTTTTCCACTACACTGTTCAAACTGAACATAACTAAGATGACTTCTGTACATTTTTGTCTTCTAGTTTCAAATATTTGTTGTCTTTATTTGTAGGACGACATGGAAACCTCCAAGTATGTATGCCGGATGTGTCTGGCCAGACTCAAGTTTTATAAGATCAACAAGAGTAACCTGTAAGTGTTGCAGCATGTCTAGGCTAGTTCCTGTCGCTTTGTTCCTCAACGTCTCCTTGCTTCTCTTCTTTGGTGTTACCTCATGTCTTTCCACTTTTCCTCTCTCTTCAGAGAGGAGTGTGCCCCCCTGCCTTCTGAGGGCTCCCAGAAGTCCCTTCTCACTCTATCCTTTTCTCGTTTTCCAATGCTCTCTCGTACATCTCTGCCTTCAGATAAGGGGTGAGCCACACTGCCACCCACTGCCTGTGTGATAACACAGGTTAGCACTTGAGGCCCCCACAAATATACTCTTTGTAGTTTTAGTGGGCAACATAAAAGCCCTCTATATTGTCTAAAGTATTGAGACACAAAAAATAAAAAAAATCTAGGCATACTAATAACTTCAGTGGCCACATGTGCACCTTTTGAATGCAGACCGATTCTACAAGCATTTGTGGAGGGTCGCTCTTAGGAGATCGTTAAATTCAAGTGTAGTTCCATGTTAGGATGACACCTGAAACAGACCACTCTAAGTCCCAGTACAACGCTGATGCCTGATTCCCCTTTCTGTTTCAGGCATGATTTTCATTTCTATTAGGAAGATCTTTCCAAGCTCTTCTGGTTCACAACTGCAAATACGGTTATAAATAAAATGTGGTGAGCGTCCCATCATCTTTAGGAGTGGAGAAGAGCCACCCTGTCTGCTGACTGATTGTGGTTTCTCCTCACCACTAAGATAGTGGTCACATTCTTTCTTTGAGTCACCTTGTTCCAATATGACTGTTCATAAGTGCATAAAGCAAAGTCCATAGATCCATTTTAAAGGCTATTAGATGAGAATACAATGTCAATATACTTTGCGTATGTCTAAAGGCAAGCGTCTCAATACTTTAGGTAATTATAGCTTATAAATAGATTATTTTTCCTACTTCTTAGTCAAGCCAAGACAAATGGGTTCTGACCCAAAACCTTGAAGGGATATTCCACCCCTAAATGAAATTGAGTCTGTTGCCTTCTTCCCCAGAGTTAGACAAGTGAGGAAAAAGCATTTTGTAACCAACCCAGTCATTCTCCTAACATGGCAGCAGTCCATTTGCTTTAGCTTAGCATAAACAATGTAAGTAAATGGTAACAGCTAGCATTTCGTGAGCAAAAGTCATGAAAATTACTCTGTAAAGATTCTAATTATTCCTGGTGGCCTTAATAATCATATTATTGCAAATGACAATAATAAGTAACACAAAGGAATTACAAGAGCTGATTTAGACTTGGGACTACATTACGACAAAGCATCGCTGTAAGTCGCCACTGCAAGGTACAAGGACATGACGCAGCACTTCAAAAGCCCCCTAAAAGTGATTTACTCTTCGTTTATGGCGGCGTGTATGGACACAGCAGCTCAGGGCTCCCAGCAACTATGCACTATTGTTTGTCCTGTAGTGAGTATTTATTTGTTATAGGTCCACTTCTGTCATGGACTCATTCGGTACCCCCCCCTCAGAAATTGATCGCCATCTGGTCTCAGCCAAATACCCATGCTCCATGGATTGTTATCGGCGCCGCAAAGCGACATACACGGCGCAGAGACAGGAAGCAAAAGCGAGGCTGTTGAACAAGCCTGCTAGCGCAGCTAAGGAGGAAACTACACGACCTCCGCTACCTTCCATCCTGCTCCTCAATGCCCATTCTCTCTGCAACAAAATGGATGAGTTACAATGACAGCTGTCCTACAACCACACCATCCGTGAATGCTGTCTGCTGATTGTAACAGAATCCTGGCTGCACCCGCACATTCCAGACACCAGCGTTGAGCTAGTTGGCTGCGTACTACATCATCTCGGCCGGGATAAAAGCTCCGGTAAGGCCAGAGGAGGAGGACTTTGTGTTTACGTGCATGAGGACTGATGCCAAAACAGCAGAGTAATAAACACCTTTTGTCCATCGGACTTGGAGGCCATGTCTGTCCAGTGCAGACCATTCTACCTGCCATGGGAGCTAATGATGGTCATTGCTACGGCTGTTTACGTTTTACCTAATGTTAAAGTCATCACTGCACTTAGCCAGCTTCATCATATGTTAACCAAACAACAGCAGGCTCATCCAGACGGCATACACATAATAGTTGGGGACTTTAATAAGGCATGCTTAAAGACTGTTTTGCCCAAACTCCACCAGCATGTCAAGTGTGCAACCAGGGGTGAAAACACACTTGACCGTGTATGTACCAACATCAAGCATGCTTACAGAGCCACCCCCCTTCCCCATCTTGGGACAGTCTGACCACCTCTCCTTGCTTCTCCTCCCAGCTTACACCCCCCTCAGGAAACAGACAAAGCTTACAACACACACCATCAGCCCCTTGCCTGCTGATGCTCTCTGCCAGCTACAGGACTGCTTTGCCTGCTGTAGTGTGTTTGAGCAACAGGACCTGGAGGCACACACAGAGAGCGTGCTTTCCTACATCAGAACCTGTGTAGAAAATGTCACAATGACTAAACATATCCGGGTCTTCCCAAACAGGAAACCCTGGATGACATCTGAAGTCCAGGCTCTAATCAGAGCACGTAAGTCGGCCTTCAGGTCAGGTGACAGCAACCTCTACAGCACAGCTAGAACCACTCTGAGAAATGGCATTGACCAGGCAACGCAAGCTTAAAGGAGAAAAATAGAGGACCACCTTCAGGACAACGACCTTCAGCAGATGTGGTGGGGGATCCAGGCCCTGACTAATTACAGAGGCCGCAGCCCGTCCACTATTGGCAGCAGTAGAGCATTGGCAGAGGAGTTAAATAGTTTCTTTGCCCATTTTGAAACAACTTCCCACTTACATTCTCAGTCCCCCCGGCACCAGCACCCCCCCTCAGTGAACCCCAGGTAAGTTGCTGGACCGGATGGCATCCCAGGGGGTCATGGGTCAAGGAGTGTTCTGGTGAGCTGGCAGGGATTGTCACCAAACTGTTCAACCTCTCCCTGTCTCACGCCTCTGTTCCAAGTTGCCTCAAATCTGCAGCAATCATTCGCATCCCCAAAAAAATCTTCCACTGACCTATAGACCTATAGCCCTAACACCTGTAGTCACAAAGTGTTTGGAGCGACTTGTCTCCAATCACATCCATGCCCGTCTTCCCAGCTACTTCGACCCCCTCCAGTTTGTTTACCGGGGAAACAGATTGACGGAGGATGCCATTGCCCTGACATTACACACTGCGCTGAGCCATCTGGAGAACAAAGAGAGCCATGTCCAGATGCTCTTGATTAATTTCAGCTCATCCTTAAACACTATTATCCCAGACATTCTCATCTTAAAACTGTTGTGCCTTCAGATTCCTCCCTCCACCTGCGACTGGATAAAAGACTTTCTCACAAATCGCCGCCATGTCAAACTCGGTCCCTACCTCTCCTCCCCCATCCTGCTCAGTACCTGGCTCTCCCCAGGGATGTGTTTGGCTCCCTACTGTACACTCTGTACACATCAGACTGCATCGCATCTCACCCATCCACCGCAATCTTCAAGTTCGCGGATGAAACCACCGTGGTTGGCCTCATCACAGAGAGAAATGAGGCAGCGTACCGGGCAGAGATCAGCAACATGTCCAGGTAGTGCTCAGGAAATAACCTGACCCTGAATGTCCAGAAAACCAAAGAGCTCATTCTGGATTTCAGGAGACGCAGCCACACAAGCTCTCCTCATAAACGGAGAGCTTGTGGATTGTGTCCCGTCCATCAGGTTTCTGGGCACCACCATTTCTGCTGATCTCTCCTGGTCTGCAAACATCAGGGCCATATTTAAGAAGGCCCAGCAGGGCTGCACTTACTCCGGATCCTGAGGAGGTGCGGCCTGGACCAGAAGCTGTTGTCGGCTTTCTACCACTGCTCTGTGGAGAGCACATTCACATACTTTCTGTGTGTGGTATTCTGGTTCCACAGCAGAGGACAGGAAGGCTTTGCAGAGAACCATAAATACTGCCCAGAGGATCATCGACTGCCCTCTGCCCTCCCTCGAGCTCATCTCCTGAAAAAAATCACTGCAATCCTCCGTGACCCCTTCCACCCCGCCCTCAGGGCGTCGCTACAGGTCAATTAAATCACACACCACCAGGCTCACAAACAGTTACTTTCCCTGGGCCATAAGAACTCTTAACACCACAAAACCATTTAATCCATTTAGAGTAAATGGAACATTACTTACATCCAATGATGAAGCACTTCGTTCAGTATCTGTACAAAAAATGCAGTACCATCTTTCTGGTAGAATATTGCATTTTTTTTCTTCGTAGTCCTCTGGTGTGAATTGCTCTTCGCACACCCCGATTTTGATTAATTTTCTCCACAGGTGTTGGAGGAGGATTTCCCAAGGTAGCAAGCCATATTCTTCTTTGTTCCACATTAGATGGAATTCTGTGAAATATCGTGTTGCTGTATGTCTTTAGCTTGTTTTCACAACCGTTTGCTACACAAGCAAGAACCGTTTTCTTGCATTAGACTTTTAAACGTACTCAAAATACAGCAGTAAAGACTCAGTACAGCTCACGCATTTGTGTTTACGGAAGTAGGTGTCTTTTGCGGCCACTGAGCCATGTCCTTGCACGTTGCAACGGCGGCATAAGCCAAGGTTATGCTTCTCCGTCAGCAAGTTAGCTCCCACGTGCACACGTATTTCTCTTTTATATTTCTCCATTGGTGTGTCAGTGTTGCAAAGCAATTCTCCACCAGGACAGCAGGGGGTGCACACCTTTTCTGGCAGGTCTGCTTACCATTGATGTGACCTCTCTGGTCAACAACAGTTAATTTACTTCAGCTTATAAACGCACATCAACTCAAGGAGCAATGGCCGACAGAGAGCAAGTTTTGATAGAGTTGGAAAGTTTTTTACTAAAAGTTCAGCTCATAGAATACTCTAAAAACATGTAAACAAACTGTTGTTGTTCTCTACAAATTCTAGTGTTCAAAATCACCAAAAGACCATTTTGGATAAACTGGCATTGCAATATAAAGCATCTAATGGCCAAAAGCTGCATTTACTACTAATTACATCGACTATAGAGCTCTGTTCTGGTGAAATGATCTGGGGCTTGTTGGACTGACCAATCACAGACGTGCGCTCTCCGTTTCATTCGACGGATAGTTCAAAATTTGGGCTCTACTCTGTGGATCCTTGTGTGAGCCATTGCGTCGACAGGATCAGTACTAATTAATTTTCACGACTTTTGCAAACGAAATGCCAGCTGTTACCATTCGCTTACATTGTTTATAGAAAGCTAAAGCAAACGGACTGCTGCCAGATTATGAGAGTGACTGGGCTGGTAACAAAATGATTTTTCTCACTTATCTAACTCTGGGGAAGATGGCAACAGACTAAATTTTTCTTTGGGGTGGAATGTCCCTTTAAGTTTCTCTCTTTTTTTTCTTTTTTTTTTACCAGTTGAAATCTTTCATTAAATTCTGCAACTGTCATCATGCGTTTATCATCAGTACACTGGTGGCCATGGTGGTTCCTGGTGCGCAGAATGAAATAGATTTTCTGGTTAATAAAGTTGTTACATATTTATAGGACAGATGAGATTAAAGCAGTGTCATTTTGTTTTGACACTCTGTTTTTTTAAAATGTTTTTTGTTTTGTTTTTCCAGCCAAACTCCACCCACAGCGGTCAACTTGGTCAGACGGAGATCTTCAACAAGAATATCTCTGGTAACGTCTCTGTTTTCCTACAAACCTGTACAATGCTTTCAGTTTTATGTTGGACAGCAGCTCACACATTGTCTGTGTGAAATGTTCCCTGCTACATTTGTTCACATTGACAACAATAAATTATTTATATATGTGATAATTTGAATACAGTTGTAAGAAAATGAAATGAAGTTGTAGTATTTTACTGTGGTAACTCATTACATATTCTGTCAGATAAATGATGAAATTGTTACATACGACTTGAATTTATTATGTGAAAAATCGTATACTTATTTAATTATGTAATTATATTTATATTACCTGTACAACAGCCCATCAGGAAATAGTCTAAATAAAGAAATAAAAATAGACCCTAGCATTCAGTTGGTTAATCTTTAACTGCAGACCAATCATCTTTTCCACAGTGCTGTTGGTCCTTCCCACTGACTTTATTGTCAATAAAAACAGTGTCAGAGTAAAATAAATACCTTCTAACTATAATTATTGTAAATAACTGTATATGCTTAACATAAGTATACTTTTTTAAACATTTACTTATTTGTTTTTTAAATTAATTCGATGAAACATTTAAATCTGTTAATATAAATTGAATTATTTGATGCATCTCCACTTTAAATAAATATTTCTATTCAGATCAATTTATATCAAAGACTTTTGTTCCTGAGTAAACATGAGAGTTGATGAAATCTATGTTTGTTTATTTACAGCCAAAGCCACAGGCCTATATGATGCCTCCTCCACAAATGCACTACAATGGCCATTTCCCTGAGCCGTACTCATCATCACAAGGTAATTGTTTCAGCTAAGAGCTTGAATATGACTGCATTAGCTCGGTCTCCAACTTTGGCTGTTCTCCCTCTCCCTCATAGATAACCTGTATGTGAACACGCAGAACGGTTATTACTACCACTCTCAGACCAGCCTGGACCGCTCTCCTCTGGAGTACAGCAGCGGGGGGCGTCTACGTAATGGCAGCGTGTATAGCGCCCACAGCACCAGCTCTCTGAACAATCCCCAGCACTACCTTCAGCCCTCACCCATGTCCTCTAACCCCTCCATTACAAGTGACATCACCAGGCCAGATTACGTTCCCTCCCATCGCCACAGCGCCCTCATCCCACCTTCTTATCGCTCCACTCCTGATTATGAGACGGTGATGCGGCAGAAGAGCAGAGGCACAGGGGGAGGAATGGTTTTGTCTCAAGAACATCGCCAGAGCCACTCCATGAGGAATTTGAACATTGGGAACTCGTATGCCTACAGCAGACCAGACCCTCTGGTTTACAGCCAACCAGAAATAAGAGTAGAGTATGGTGGAGCGTCCCAACATCACCAATATCCCTTTCATCTTGGCTCCAGCTTCCACAGCCCCTCTCCATACCCCTACCCTGCAGAGCGGAGGCCTGTTGTTGGAGCCGTCAGCGTCCCAGAGCTCACAAATGTCCAGTTGCAGCAGGCGCAGGAGTATCCAGCCCCCAACATCATGAGAACCCAAGTCTACCGACCACCACCACCTTACCCATACGCACATCCGCGTCCTGCTAACAGCACACCTGACCTGTCTCGTCACTTCTATGTCAGCAGCAGCAATCCAGACCTGATAATCACAAGACGAGTTCACCACTCTGTCCAGACCTTCCAAGAAGACAGCCTGCCTGTTGCGCACTCTTTACAGGAGGTATCGGCGCCTCTTTTCAGCGGACCCTCGCATCGACAGCCGTTCCACACTCAGAAACGAAACTCCATCGAGGTTGCTGGTTTGGCTCACAGTCTGGAGGCGGTTAGGGTCAAAGAGAGAACGATGTCCTCCTCAGTAGCAGAAGCAGCAACCCCACCTCCTGTGGTGCATGCTGGTCAATCCCAGGGGTCTCAGCTGAATGTGTTTATAGAACATACTAAGGCAGGGGAGAGGGGGGACATTAAAGAGGGTGCGCAGTACGGACACAAAAAGTCCCTGTCTGATGCAACGATGCTAGTTCATAGTAGTGGAGAAGATGAAGAGTTAGAGGAGGATACTGGGCATCACACCCCTCTGTCACAGGAAGCCGTTTCAGGGATTATTCCAGAGCAGCCATCACAGCAGCATCGCAGCCTGACGTCTCTTTCCTCTCTGACCACACAGCAACAGATTCCAAAGGAGCCACCTCCAGCATATCCCATAGGATCTGCCCTAGACCCCTCCATAACCGGCTCCTTAGTCTATAAAGTTCACCCCCGCCTCCACAAAGGAGAGCCGCTTTACCTCCTTTCAGATTTAAGACAACCTGAAATTATGCCCTCAGTGTCGGAGGGGGATGTGAGCGAGCATGACAATCAAAAGCCTAAGAAGGACTTCGGGAAGGGACCTGTGTTTGCGCTATCAGCTGGAGGTGAAACGTTGGAGGGTTTACCTCCTCCGGTGAGTTGCTTCTCTAAAATCTGTTTTCGTTTTGGAGCGGTTTTCTTAATATCAGGGTTCCTATGTAGTCTGGAAAAGTTTCAAGATATGGGATTTGATTTGGGTGTTTTCCAAGTCTGAATAAGTAGGAAAAAAGGGATAGAAAACACTTGCTCTCCAATCGATTCATCCGTTTGTTTATCCCTCGTTCCATTAATCCATCTGTGTATGACTTGTTTGTCTCCTCATCCATCATTAATTTTCCTAACAGTCTGGTTCTTGCAGGTTTTATTTTTGAAGCCCAACTACGGTCAAAAATAATAAATTCAAAAATCTGCCGTATACTCATCATAGTTTTTTGTTTTTGGAAAATCTGCCGAAAAAGGTCTGAAAACTGTGGGAGAACAAAATCTTAAAAAGTGTTGAGCTTTGGCGTGAAACACTGGTAGAAGCCCTTTAGCATGCAGCTTTTTATCAGCCCTTTCCTGCATGCCGTTTGTTAATGAGAAAAGGTGTTTCCTGTGAGTATTCAAAAGTGAAGGTCTTGGCAAGACGAGCATAAGAAACAGACCAGACAGCCAAAAAGCTGGAGATGAGCCATCAGAAGTCAACATTAGGTGTAGAGAAGCTGGGTGGCAGCAGAACACTCTTCTAGGATAAAGCAACAAAGCTGGTATGTTAAAAATGAAGCCAAGTGGGTTATCCCTGATTGTATAGTGTGGAAGGAATGGTATATTTCTGGGCAGTCAGCTGCTTTGATCAGCAGTGATCATACACACAAAGTATTTTATGCTGCATTGCAACAACTCTGAGAACCACAGTTCTCTGTAGATCAGTGAAAAACAAAAATATGTGTTAGTTAACTAATGTGTTAATTTTCTCACTAATATCTTTGAAAATCGCGAACAAAATGGATCTGCAAAGAGGAGGAAGAAGAGCTGAAGTTTGTTTCACCTGTAGTTGATGACCTTAACAGTTTCAGGTTGTCAGTCGGCAAAAAAAAATGCCGCCCTGCTTCCTTGTTGAACTGGAAAGGTGACATTGTTCCAGAAAACAATCAGCAAGCATGCGCTGTCCCTCCCCTCTCCTGTCCAGGGTATCTTTCTCTGAAGCTTCTATCCATTTACCTTGATCTTTTCTCTGTCTCCGCTCTGTCCCACCAGGGGATGAAGAAAGGATCCAGGTCAGAGGTGAGGAAGATGGGCCCGCTGAAGCTGGCCCGTCACAATGGCCTGTCGGTGTCCAGGAAAGTGGTGCAGAACGAGGTCAAAGATGAGCCAGAGCAACCGTCTAACGACGAGAAGGTAAGACGCTTCAGTTTTCAGTGCATTACTCCTTGGAAATTACACGCCTGACTTTTCATGTTGACATTTAAAAGTAAATAGCGAAATGTTGAACGGCTGATCAACAGGAGTCGCAGGTTTTGTTGTTGTTCATAACAGGTGTGGATTTTACTAATGGAGAGCTTTAGATCGAAGTTTAAAACATATTTTAGGTGAATTTCCACCACATTCATTAGCTGGTGAAGTTCTTTAAGTAATGGTAACACAACAATAATAAACGGCTCTGAAGGTCATTGTTGCTGGACACAAAACAGCTGTTGTGTGCTTTATTTTCTTTGCACAGCAACAATATTTAAACTTTTAAAAAGAAGTAAAAAAAAAAAAGTAGTGAACAGGAAACTTGTGCTACAACAACTACAGTAATTTCTATTGTTAGAGGGAGTAGGAAGTAAGGTACAACTGATTTTATGCTTGCTCTAATCTGCTCTGGTAGTTTGTGTTGCTGATGTATTTCTGTGACTCTTCTTGCAGAGATATTTTTAAAGTCGTGGCTTATTTTAACATCTGATTCCCGTGTTTGAACTTCAGCTAATTTCTCCATTAAAAATAATCTCAGCTCTTCTAGCTCTGGCTAAAGATTAAAGCAAGATTATGCACTTTTCACCGTACTGTTTCCATGTCTGTATAATGAATTGTCTTCATGAAATCAGCCTGTTGGTCCCTAAACCTGGAAAACATATTGGAATCCACACAGAGGCCTCTGAATAAATTACAATATCAGTAAAAAGGTTTTTTTTTTTTCAGTAATTCAGGTTCAGTTAAACCGATGATTCTTTGCACACAAACAAGCATTTATCTCCATTGATATTGATGATTTACTCAAAAAGGTTGAATATTACATAACAAGTATTTTTTTTAATAGAGAAATGTAAGCTCACTGTAGTGTCCCTGTACTGTAGAGTATATGCAGCCCAGACTTTACTGGGGCTTCTTATACATTGCTGCAGCGTGGCATGGAGATGATCTGCCCGAGACTCTGCAGAGGTGTTAAGGAAGCCCTAATTGTGTTCATGGTGACCTTCTGTTTGTCTGCTTGCTGCAATCCCTGACCGCTAAACCAGAGGCGGATACTTCTGGCAGTGTGGGCATGTGCCAACTCCTCCTGGGGAAAAATAATAAATCCGGATGTCCATAAAGCTGGTCAGAAGATGGAAGCTGGATGATTTTAGACTTGATAAAACACTTCTGATATAATCCCTGCTAAAAGAATGAATGTGACCGTAGCCCATGTCATGGAAAGGTCGTCTGTGGCGACTCTTGACGCAGTTGTGGTTCTTCTGTGTGTGTATTTCAGTGTAAATTGCTGGAGCAGCATGTGGAAATGGGGGAGCTGCTGAAAGAGTTCGAGAGTGTCCCAAAGCGTCTTCCAGGAGAAGAGTGCACCACCGCCCTGCTGCCAGAGAACAGGGACAAAAATCGCTTTGTAGACGTCCTGCCTTACGACAACACAAGAGTGGAGCTGGTTCCTACTAAAGAGAACAACACAGGCTACATCAATGCGTCACACATTAAGGTAAAGAGGCACAGAGATGTTCAGTAGTGGTTCACAAACCTTCTAGCTTTTAATATAAAAAACTGGCCTGAAGATGCAACCAATAAACCAGTTAAACAAGAACTCAAACTGCCTCAGTTGTCATAATACTACATTTATTCATTTGGAACTGCTGCTTTTCCTCAATAGCAACAATACTGACACAAATATGGCTTAAAAAAAATAAACTCTTGAGATCCTTTCAAGACCCTACCACTTTCATAGCCCACTTTTGGTTTTACCTTGTTAGTCTTGGTACTTTACTGCTGCTAGTTTTCCAGAATTTAAGCAGTGGCACTGCTGCTATTCAAACTTTATCCGATTATTTGTGGCTTTCAGATCTGCCACAAATAATTAACATTTCTGCTGCTTCCTCCCTTGTCTCCCGTCTCATTAGGTAACTTTAGGTGGACGGAAGTGGAGTTACATCGCTGCACAGGCTCCCCTGTCACACACATGCGCAGACTTTTGGCAGATGGTGTGGGAGGAGGGTGTCGCCATCATCGCCATGGTCACTGCTGAGGAGGTGCGTTCATTTTCCAATTAAACTTTAATATTTGCATTCATTCATACATACAACACACTGAGAAGAAAGTATGAATCCCTCTTTAATATTTCAGTTAATGAATCTTAACTCACTGTCTGACCTTAAATCAGGCTAAGCATTTACTATTACCATGTACTTTTCCATTTCCCAGATTATTTCTGTTTGCTAAATGCCAAAATAATCAAATGTATTTTTTGATTTTCTTTACATTCAATTCAGTTTATTTATTTAGTTTTCTATTTAAGGAAACCCAGCAGATCGCATCGAGTCATTGACTTTACACTTAGATACACTAGGATTACCATGCCTTTAAATAATTTGGTACAGCCCAAATGATGGTTTGTAAGCTTCTGATTCATTATTTAGGCTAAAAATAAAGATGCAGACAGCTTTTAAATTGCAAAGAAAGTTGTTAGTATTTAGAAATTGATATTAGGTTGGCTTTTTGCCGATGTCATACTAGAGAACCTGAAAGTTAGTTTTTAACGGTCTAAAAAGATGAGGCCTAACATGGTTTCTTGGGTAACTCCTGTTTCAATATGCAAGTTGTCCACATCGCTGTCTTCCTGTAGGAGAGCGGCCGAGAAAAGAGTTGCCGCTACTGGCCTCGTCTGGGATCCCGGCACAACACGATGACATACGGACGATTCAGGATAACCACGCGCTTCAGAACAGAATCTGGCTGCTACGCTACCACAGGGCTGAAGATCAAAAACATTACGAAGGACCAAGAGAGGACTGTGTGGCACCTGCAGTACACCGACTGGCCTGACCATGGTTGTCCGGAGGACTTTAAAGGCTTCCTCAGTGAGTTTATGATCAAATGCTGTCATTGACTTATTCCCTGTTAGGAAAGTGGTTTAAAAAAGATTTATCACCGCTTCTTTGTATGTATACATCTCCAGCGTACCTCGAGGAGATCCAATCCGTGAGGAGACACACAAACGCCATCAGTGACCCAAAGAACATCAACCCAGTTCTGGTCCACTGCAGCGCTGGAGTGGGTCGGTCCGGAGTTGTCATCCTTTCTGAGCTTATGATAGCTTGTCTGGAGCACAATGAGGTAACTATCCTCCATGAAAGATAAGGAAGGAAACAAAACAAACTTTTGTTCGTCTTTGAATGAGTATTACATAGGAACCACGTCCGTTTCAGGTGCTGAGTGTCCCAGAAGTCCTGAAGCTGCTGCGTGACCAGAGGATGTTGATGGTTCAGACATTGTCTCAGTACTCTTTCGTCTATAAAGTCCTCATTGAGTACCTCCGCAATTCCAGGCTCATCTGATGGGCGACACTTCATGGATTACTGCAGAGAGGATTAAGCATTTATAACAAACTGCACTGAGGCAACTGCTCATATCTGAAGTGTGGACGCCAAATTTTGGACCCTGTTTTTTTTTTGCCAAATATTAAATAACTTTTACTCTAAGAAGTGAAGTGACGATCTAGGAGAGACGAAACGCCACATGAAGAAACTCAGACTGTGACCTGCCTCTTAACAGTATTATCTGAAGATATTTTTTTTTACAAGTACAAATGGTTTAATAAAGCCCAGCACTTTGGTAGTACTAAATGTACATAAAGGTAATACTAAGCTGCATAAAAAAAATACTCGGTCATACATGTTATTGAAAACTTTTATGCCCATTTGATGAAGGATACTTTTGAAATTACATATAGACGCATCTCAATAAATAAGAATATTTTTGAAAGTGCAATTTAAAGCAATAATTTGATTCAAAAAGTGAAACGTCTACATAAAAACATTAGTGATATATTTCAAGCATTCAATAAAAATGGCTTACATGTAATCAAAACCCAAAATTCAGTTTCTCAGAAAATGTGAATATGACTTAAGACCAACAAAAAAAAAGGATAATACAGAAAGAATGGCCTACTAAAAAATAACCCCATTAAATTATATGCATTATGTGATTGGGTCTTCTTTTGCATGAATGATGTCATCAATGCAGAATGAAGGTGATCAGTCTTTGGCTCACTGAGATGTTGCAGACCTGGTTGCTTTAGTCTGGCGTGTCTCGTCTTCTTCTGATCTCCATAGGATCGCGGTCAGGGTTCAGGTCAGGGCAGTTTGCTGACTAATGCAACACAGTGATACCAAGGTATAAAAACAGCTTTTGGTACCTTTGGAAGAGCCCAGGTCTGCTGTAAAATGGAATCTCCATAAAGCTCATCAGCAGAAGGAAGCGTCCTGCATGATGGTTTTGTTGAATTTAGTCTAAATAAATAATTGCAGAGTACTTGGCTTCGACTGAAAACTTCACCCTGGACCTCAAGAAACTTGGATTCCGTCCCTTGCTGTTCCATCTTCAGCCTCTGGAACCTTGATTTCCTGCTGAAAAGAGGACCTTGGACCACTGAGCAACAGTTCAGTTCTTTTCCTCCTTAGCCCAGGATGCGTCCATGTACGATGGTTCTTGAAGCTCAGACTCCGGCTGCAGACTACACGCCTTGTGAAACTCCCCCAAACTCTTGAATGGTCTTCTGCTTCTCTAATCCTTACAACCTGTGGTTATTCCTGTTGCTTGTGCATCTTTTTCTATTAAACTTCTTCCATCCACTCAACTTTGGTTTTTTTTTCAGTATGCTTGGATGCAAACAGAAGCCAGCTTCCTTAGCAGTGATATTTTCCATCAGCACCGATGTGCTCCTTGATGAGCACATCGGTGCTGATGGACAATTTTCAAGTCGACAGTCGTGACCATGATTGTGTAGGTCATTACACAATGTATTTTTAAAACTTTGATTTTTATGTAATATTGTATTTTTGGAAGAGACTACATTTTGGGTTTTTATTAGCAGTAAGCCATAATCATCAAAATCACTCTTCAAATGAACAACAGTGTTAAATCTATATAATGGGTTTTACTTTTTTGGATTGAACGAAATATTTTTGGATTATATTCCACTTTATTCAGATGTGCCTGCATTGTGTTGTTGCTTTGTTTGCTAGAAGAAGGGGATGGGGAGGGGGGGCTTCAGAACATAGGTTATTGAAGCTGAGCTTGTTTCCTAGAGTTTAGAAATTATCAGGCTACTTGCATAAAAAAATATGCATCTGTAGTGTTTAACAACATCCACTTCACCTCTTTGAGAAGATCTAAAACCACACAGCTGCTGTAAGAGGGACAGTGAGGACTGGTCTTTGTAAAACACTGGACGGATGAGAAACAGAAGGTAGGAGTGTTTTTTTGGAGGGGGGATTCTATTTATTTCTGGATTTAAAAAGTTGGGTTTTGTATTTAAAGATTCACTGTTGAATTGTGTTGCTGTAACTTAAAAAAACCCACCTAAGCTGTTATGCTACAAAGTGCCTTGAAACCTGGCACTGTGGAGCTCATTTGTATTTTGGAAAGTAAAGGACATGCTTCCACTTTAGTGTAATTTATTGAAGCGATGAAAATGTTTTTTGTAAAGGCAAAATGAAGGAAACTGGTAGTTTTTCTTTCTTATTCCTGTATAAATTAGGACATGCTGTAGTGTGTGTGCAGTTGGCTGGGCTCTGCTGCCTCCAAGCGCCCAGCAGTCAGCCGAACAAGGCGTCTCCAGTTCCAGTATTCCGCTCTCATGCTTGCAGCTCGGTGAGAAATGACTTCAACAAGTAGCCTCCCGACTATTAATGAACTCCTCTCACACCGCTCCAACTGGAGACACCCCAGGACTATTTCTCACTGCGATTATTAATAGTAGGAAGAGCTCAAGAGTTTAAGCTGCACAGAAACAATGTTTACAGGCGCTCAGAGTAGCTCTCAAACAAAATAAATCACTGTGCCAACTTATTCAGGTGGCCTGATTGATGTTGACAAGTTTTTCCAAGACGCAATGACGTGAACTGAATAAAAAAAGGCTTCGGATTGGTTTTGTTTCATTCTTACAAAGGTTTTGAAACATTTATCCATGTACAGGTACTTCTCTTATTGTAAATTCTGCTTTCATGAATATTGTAAAAGTGTTTATGGACTAAATGTATTAAATAAAACTTTGTTACTGACGAAAGCTTTTAAAGTATCGAAATAAGTTGCTGTTTTTACATGAAGCTACAGAGCCAAATTGTGTTATGTAGTCCATTTTATGGAGCTGCAATTACACAATGAAGAATTAATGGAAGAGGCTTTTAATTAATTAAAATCAGATATGAGGGTTCCTATTACAATATACATGACTACTCTAGGTAGCACCTTCACAGCATTGGTGATAGTTTGGAGTCCAACACAAATTTAAAAATGGTTCTTTTTATATGTGAAATACCGAACTAAAAAAGCACTTTGAGAGTGCAGACCTCTGTGATGGCGGCCCCCAAAATCTAATCACTTGTTCCTGGTCTCACTGCAGACATATTCTCAACATCAATAGCCATCTATAACTTTGAGTCATATTGCTAACTAAGACAAAACAAAACCTTGGTGGAGGAAAAAAAAAAAAAAAAAAAGTACAATTGTTTGCTTTAGATATTAGCTCCTCATTTACTGTGGTTAAGCTGTTCTAACAGGTTTCATCTATGATCTTGTGATCTGGAATGGTCACATTTACAGTGCTGGTCAGAAGTTTACATTCACTTGTCATGGTGATTTAAATACCTATTTTGGGCTTTTTATGCTTCATTTAAATTGTTTAAATACTTCACAACCAAGAATTAGGTTTTAATTTGTCCTCTAATCCACAGGTGGTCAAATTATACATATAGACTTAAATATATACATGCACAACCTCTAACATTTGGGTAAATATCATTTGTATATACATATATTCAGTACAGTTGTTCTAAAAGCTGAATTTAGCTTATTTGAACCATATTTGATGTGTTCAGAATCCCCACTGTGTCCCTCAGAATAAAGAAACTTAGGGTGATAAGGAAGCACCAAGGTTCAAGGCTGCAATACAATGGAAGAACTAAGTCAAGGGCCACAGTGAGGCAAGTTTACCATCACCATGGACTGAGGGTGCAGATCAAGAAAGAAAAACACAATCCCCCGTAGTGAATGCCTTCAAGCTTGTAGAGGAACACAGGCAAGCAAACTCCTTATGGAGAAATGTTTTACGGTCAGAGGATACAAAGTTTGAGCTTTGTAGGCTATGACCAAAACATTTGGAGGAGTCATGGGGAGCATTTTAAACCTAATAAAATGGAAACCAGCTTTCAAGCATGGTGGTGGCAGCATCATGCTGTGGAGCTGCTGGAGTGAATAATAAAGTCAGAAGACTTCATCCAAATTCCTCTGCTAAACTAAACCAACAGCTAGCTGTCTGATAAACTGAAATTGGCAGCATTGTTTAACAACTAGCATTAAATTGACTGAATATTTATATATATACACATTTGATTTTTGCTTTTGTATACTGTAGGGATGTTATTTGTTGTGAATTAGTGATATATAACTTAGGGATGCATGATTTATCAATGAGTACTGTTGCTTTGCACCAAGAAGTTTGCAAGTTCTCCCTGTGCATGCGTGGGTTCCCTCCGTGTACTCCTGCTTCCTCCCACTGTCCAAAAACATGACTGTTGGGTTAATTTGTCTCTCTAAAGTGTCCGCAAAAACTGTGAGGATGGAGTTCTATTGTGAAGGGACATTTAAGGAAATATTAGAGGCGGTGTGTATATGTGGATTAGGATGAAATCTACAAACTAAAACGTGCGCCCAGTTCTTTGAAGTTTTATAAATATGAATAAAGAATGATTCATGAGCATCTTTACCTATATTACATTTATAGCCATAACAAGTCTATGTAACCTTTTAACCAGCACTACAGGTTTGATCACAATCACCTTCTGATCCACTTGTTACGCCGCTCTAATACTTCAGATCCTCAAAGTTAAAAACAGACATTTTTTTTGTTATAAGCACAATTAGCATCTTAGTACCTTCCAGTATGAAAATGCCAATGTCCCAGCACTTTTCTAAGCTGTATCTCTAAAGCACAAAGTGATCTACACACAATTCACCAGGAAGGTTTTTCTACAATGGTTAAAGGGAACTTATCCACAGTCTGGATGCTTATGGTGTTCCCAGTTCTAAGCTGCTGCTGATTTTCCTCCCATTACATCAGTTTATTTCCAACCTTCACCTCAGTTTATTTAATCCTGCAATTACGGCTGATTTGACCATAAAACATAAAAAGAACACAAAACACTAAAGTTTGATAAAAATAAAATCAATGTAGAAGGGAATGTTTCCCAGTGGCTGAAATCAAATGAGTGTTTTCTTTCACCAGGTAAAAACTGAGCTGAGTTCATGTTAAACTGATAGTGAGTGAGTGCGTGCGTGTGTGGAGAACTACATCTGGATCAAATGAAAACACTGCAGATGCTAATACTGGTAACGTCCTCTCTTCCCTCCGTGTCCTCCATAATCTCCTTGTCTGCTGTGTCCTCCTTGGTTCCATCCACCTCCCTTCCAACCACCTCCTCCACCTCTTCCTCCTTGACCCCAGCCGCCACCTCCACCTCCTCTTTGTCCTCCTCCTCCTCGTCCTCCTCCACCACGCCCTCCCCATCCTCCTCCATCTTGTCTCTTCTGCCAGGGGGGCATCTCAGGTGGCGGGGGGTCTATCTCGGAGGGACGTCCTCCTCGGTCTGGTACTCTTCCCATCAAAACCTGTTGAAAACAACAAAAACATCTCTGTGAGTGTCGCCAGTAAAGTTTAAGTTTTTCTCATATTTGGAAGTAAATTTGTGTCTCTCACCTTGTTGACTGCACAAGCCGTGTTCTCCCGGCTGGAGCCGCTGCTGGTCTTCACCACGTTGCAGATGTCCTCCCTGGCAGCCAGCAGCTCAGCCATGTCCACCGAGGACTGAGGCTTCAGAGAGTGCCGCTTGGGCTGGTAGGCTCTGGTCATGCTGTCCACCTTCACCTGAACAACCAAAAGCTGTAACCAAGGACTGTTGCATGCTCTTTGGTTAGGATCAAATGATTATTAGAGTGTTTGGTGACATGCCTTGGCTCGGTCTGACCAGCTGAACGACTGAATGGTGACGTCCAGCCGCTTGATCAGCATCCTGCGGCGACACTCGTACTCTGACGACAGAACTTTGTTAATGTCCAGCAACCTCTCCTGTAAAGAGAGACACTTCAGTAAGAACTGTGCTCTGCAGGAACATAAGGCAGATACAAACATGTTTACATACCCACTGCTCGCTGCTGAGAGACTTCTTCAGTATTGGTTCTCCAATGGAGCCATTAGGAAGATCTTGAAGCAAATGTTCCACCTAAGATTAAAAGTTTTAATACTTCAGTAGATTATTTCTGAATGGATGAACAACACATGTCCTGCCATGAAAGAGTATTTGCCCAATACGTATTTCTTCTATTCTCACACTTTGTTTCCTTTTTTCTGAAATGGTTCTGGGTTCATTTCTGACCTCCTGGATGAGTCAATGATGGCTCTCTTGAGAAGGCACTCACGATTTCTGGATAATGGCTCTGGCAACGCCTTAACTTTGTAACGCCACACAATCCAGAACACTTAGAAGTTCACTTTTGTGTTAAATTGTTTGTTTTTCTACAAATCTTTGAAAAAGTTTTTGCTCAAGTACCAAGTAGAACTTCACTGAAACATGTTAGAAGCAGTAATCAACAAGTTACATGAAAACAGAGAGGAAACCTGCTGACCATGGCCTGATTTCACCTCAGCAAATTGAAAACATTGTCTGCAGGAGCAATGTGTGATTGTTGAAACTTTTTAGTCAGATTTATGTTTAGAAATGAAAGATAAAACTCAGCAGGTCTAAGGTGCTGCATTGTCAGAACATTGTTGTTGGTTTATAACCTGTGCTGGAGCAGCATATTAACACAGTCCTGTAACAAATGGGTAATGTGGGGACAGGGTCATAGTACTAATGTACTCCATGTAATACTAATCAAATGTACGTCATGTATGTACTCCCGGATTTTAGTCAATATTAAAACCATTGATACAAGATATAAAAACAAAAAAAAGAGAGTTTTTATCTAATTTACAGTTGTTTACAAGTAAGAAAAACAGCCATATAGACCAGGTGAGTCCTAATGACCATGATAATAACCGTCGGACAAGCCTCACCTTATTTTTTAGGTGAGAAAAAAACTCTCCTGCCTCTTTTCCTCCAGACTCTGGTAGCTTCAGTGTTTCACAGATCGCTGAAAGCTCCCGCTGAACCGGACTCTCATCTCGGTGCTTCTCAGAGTCTCTCCTGCCGCTCACGATCTGAGCCGCCTGAAGCTCAGAGCTCAAAAACACTAAAACAAGGACACTGGTTTTAATTCTCTCGCTTGCATCCGCTATGGAGTGGATTAAAGAGGGTGACTACTTGCAGGCAATCTTCAGACGGTCTTTCGTGCTCTGTGTGCTTCCCCGGAGAACCCCAGAAACAGCTCCTTCAAAGGGACAGTGCAGCTCTTTTAGCAAACCGCTCATCTCGACCTGGAGACTGTCCATGTCGTCTGAAACAAACAGAGACAGCCAAGAGTTGGACGGTTTAATAGGTTTGTAACCAACGAAAAATACTTTAAGATGAGTTCATCAAAATAAATGTTTAGGCTTTTTGTTTAGGCGAACTAATATCAAAAATAGAACTAAACTATAAAACCTCTGAAATATCCACAGGGCATCCCTTGATGCAATTAAAAAGCCAATACATTATAGAGATGATCAATATAATTTATAACCCGCCTTACTTCACAGATAATCCCCATGGATTTTGTACATTGAAAAGTTAAATCCATTTTTTATTGATATTTAGGTTTCTTTAATATGTTCACCACATCAGGAACAATAAATAAACCACTCTTTCATCTGCACTTTTAAGTAAATTTACAGTACATTAATTTCTAAAGTATTACATAACTAAAAAATCTGAAAAGTCTGGGAGCAGCACAAGTGTGTGCAGCGACCTCCAAGTCACAACCACAAGTCTTTAAGGGTTCAATCTTCTTTGCTAAATAATCCCATCTGAGTCAGATGGGATTATTTAGCAAACAGTAAGTTTCAATTCTTGCCACAATTGGGTTTTAGGTCTGGAATTTGGCAAAGCCATTCAATATACAGAGATGCTGTCACCACCGTGTTACTGTTTTGCATGTAGGCTGAAAAGTGTAATCATTAATAATGTTTGCGCTGGTTTTTATTAAGGGGTGTCAGAGTAAAGGGCTAGAAATGCAAATGCCACCGTTTAATTCATTTATTAAATGCCATGTATCCTTTTCCTTCTACTTCACAGGTATGAACTACTCTGTGTTGATTTATCACACAAATGCGGTATGAAGACTTTTCACCTTTGAACCTAAGGGAGGGACAGATTTAGTTGTGTTTCTGGGCGTGGCTCACCCGGTCCAGATGTAATGCTCTCCTCCAGGCCACACAGGGGCTTCAGTCTATTTGTCAACCATCGACAAAGATCCACATACTCTGGGGAGGAAAGGCCTCCCTCTGCGGCTCCAAGCAGCGCCTTCTCCTCCTGTAGAGGGCCGTCATAGCTGCGGAGCGTCGCATACAGCCGTGAGGTATAAAACATTCACTGATGTCAGACTCATGCTTCCTCAGGCCGTTACTTTATCCTCCCTCAGAGACCTGAGCAGCTAATCAACATGCTAGCAGAGAGGTAGCTTACCCGAGCTGCTCCAAGCAGTCCAAAATGTCACACTCCATTCCCCGAGCTGTTGTTCTGTTAGTGGATTAAAACATGGCGATGCTACGGGTGCATGTGGGTCAACATAAACAAGATTTCCATCCATTCATTTCCACCATAAATAAGCCGTGCATCCAAGGGGTTCCTTTAGCTACATGGGTCGGAGTGAAACAGTGGTGATTAAAAGGTTCCGCCACCAGAAAAAACATTTAATAATATAAAAACAAGCTATTACAGTAATATATGTTAATCTGATATATCAAAATTACTACAGGTCGATAGACTTGCCAAAAATTGTACAATACCTCAACATATTTTTACTAAAATAAAAGTAAAAGTCATAGAAACTACCCATCTAGGAGTGAAAAAAGGCTACCGAGTTACTGATCAGAACATCTGATTTCATATTTCAAAATACAAAGCTATGTGCAATTTGGTATTTCATACTCTGCAACAAAAAATTGTAAACAAACAATTACAAAATAACAAATCCAGGTGTAAGATACTCATATATATATATATATATATGTTCTTCTCAAAAAATTAGCATATTGTGATAAAGTTCATTCTTTTCCATAATGTAATGACAAAAATTAAACGTTCATATATTTTAGATTAATTGCACACCAACTGAAGTATTTCAGGTCTTTTATTGTTTTAAACGGATGATTTTGGCATACAGCTCATGAAAACCCAAAATTACTATCTAAAAAAATTAGCATATCATGAAAAGGTTCTCTAAACGAGCTATTAGCCTAATCATCTGAATCAACTAATTAACTCTAAACACCTGCAAAAGATTCCTGAGGCTTTTAAAAACTCCCAGCCTGGTTCATTACTCAAAACCGCAATCATGGGTAAGACTGCCGACCTGACTGCTGCCCAGAAGGCCATCATTGACACCCTCAAGCAAGAGGGTAAGACACAGAAAGAAATTTCTGAACGAATAGGCTGTTCCCAGAGTGCTGTATCAAGGCACCTCAGGGGGAAGTCTGTGGGAAGGAATAAGTGTGGCAGAAAACGCTGCACAAGGAGAAGAAGTGACCGGACCCTGAGGAAGATTGTGGAGAAGGACCGATTTCAGACCTTGGGGGACCTGCGGAAGCAGTGGACTGAGTCTGAAGTAGAAACATCCAGAGCCACCGTGCACAGGCGTGTGCAGGAAATGGGCTACAAGCCACTTTTGAACCAGAAACAGCGGCAGAAGCGCCTGACCTGGGCTACAGAGAAGCAGCACTGGACTGTTGCTCAGTGGTCCAAAGTACTTTTTTCGGATGAAAGCAAATTTTTCATGTCATTTGGAAATCAGGGTGCCAGAGTCTGGAGGAAGACTGGGGAGAAGGAAATGCCAAAATGCCTGAAGTCCAGTGTCAAGTACCCACAGTCAGTGATGGTCTGGGGTGCCATGTCAGCTGCTGGTGTTCGTCCATTGTGTTTTATCAAGGGCAGGGTCAATGCAGCTAGTTATCAGGAGATTTTGGAGCACTTCATGCTTCCATCTGCTGAAAAGCTTTATGGAGATGAAGATTTCATTTTTCAGCACGACCCGGCACCTGCTCACAGTGCCAAAACCACTGGTAAATGGTTTACTGACCATGGTATTACTGTGCTCAATTGGCCTGCCAACTCTCCTGACCTGAACCCCATAGAGAATCTGTGGGATATTGTGAAGAGGAAGTTGAGAGACGCAAGACCCAACACTCTGGATGAGCTTCAGGCCGCTATCGAAGCATCCTGGGCCTCCATAACACCTCAGCAGTGCCACAGGCTGATTGCCTCCATGCCACGCCGCATTGAAGCAGTAATTACTGCAAAAAGATTCCCGAAAAAATATTGAGCGCATAACTGAACATAATTATTTGAAGGTTGACTTTGTTTGTATTAAAAACACTTTTTTTTTGTTGGTCGGATGAGATATGCTAATTGTTTGAGATAGGAATTTTGGGTTTTCATGAGCTGTATGCCAAAATCATCAGTTTTAAAACAATAAAAGACCTGAAATATTTCAGTTGGTGTGCAATGAATCTAAAATATATGAAAGTTTAATTTTATCATTACATTATGGAAAATAATTAACTTTATCACAATATGCTAATTTTTTGAGTAACTCAAATAACCACTCGTTATGACCAAGGTATGCAGAAGAGCTTCTCTGAATGCACAACACGTCGAACCTTGAGGTAGATGGGCTACAGCAGTAGAAAACCACACCGGGTGCCACTCCAGTCAGCTAAGAACAGGAAACTGAGGCTACAATTCACACAGGCTCACCAAAATTGAACAATAGAAGATTGGAAAAATTTTGCCTGGTCTGATGAGTCTCTATTTCTGCTGTGACATTCAGATGGTAGTGTCAGAATTTGGTGTCAACAACATGAAAGCATGGATCCATCCTGCCTTGTATCAACGGTTCAGGCTGCTGGTGTAATGGTGTGGGGGACATTTTGGGCCCCTTAGTACCAATTGAGCATCGTTGCAACGCCACAGCCTACCTGAATATTGTTTCTGACCATGTCAATCCCTTTATGACCACAGTGTACCCATCTTCTGATGGCTACTTCCAGCAGGATACTGCTCCATGTCATTAAGCTTGAATCATCTCAGACTGGTTTCTTTAACATGACTTCACTGTAATCAAAAGGCCTCCACAGTCACCAGAACTCAATGCAATAGAGCACCTTTGGTATGTGCTGGAACGGGTGATTCGCATCATAGATGTGCAGCTGTCAAATCTACCGCAGCTGCGTGATGCTAACATATCAATATGGACCAAAATCTCTGAGGAATGTTTTCAGTACCTTGTTGAATCTATGCCACGAAGGATTAAGGCAGTTCTGAAGGCAAAAAAGGATCCAACCCTTACATGAGGGCTATTCCTATTTGGTCTGAATTTAAATAAAATAAGTTAAAGTATCCTTTGATATTAGTACACCATTTTCATTAGTGTAATATATATAT
The DNA here is from genome assembly GCA_963556495.2 of Valencia hispanica. Classification (NCBI taxonomy): domain Eukaryota; kingdom Metazoa; phylum Chordata; class Actinopteri; order Cyprinodontiformes; family Valenciidae; genus Valencia; species Valencia hispanica. The sequence goes on from OY747720.1 coordinate 24,055,666, forward strand.
ATATATATATATATATATATATATATATATATATATATATATATATATATATATATATATATACACACACGTCTCTTGTATACCATTGTCTCTTACCGTCTCTACAAGTTAAGAACCTGGGCATGATTTTTGACTCTGAGCTTGAGACTTTATCCCTCAAATTAAAAACTAACTAAAATGGGGTTTTATCATCTAGAACATTGCCAGAGTCCGCCCCATTCTCTCTCGGGCCAACACGGAGATACTGATGCATGCTTTTATCACCAGTAGAATTGATTACAGTAATGCCTTGTTTTCTGGTCTTCCCAAAAAGAGTATATCAGGTTTACTACTTCTACAAAATTCAGCAGCACGTGTCATGATGAAGACCAAGAGGCGGGAACACATTACACCGGTCTTAAAATCATTGCATTGGCTCCCCATACAGTTTAGGATCGATTTTAAGGTTCTTTTAATGGTTTTTAAGTGTCTTAATGGTCTTGGGCCTTCTTATCTCTCTGAACTGCTTTTACCATATAAACCTTCGCGGTCTCTGCGCTCCTCTGGCAGATGTCTCCTTGTCATCCCAAAAGTCAGGACACACACCATGGTGAGGCCTTTTTCCATTATTATGGCCCTCACCTCTGGAACAGGCTGCCAGAGGACCTCAGGGCCGCAGAGAACGTTCATGTTTTTAAGAGCAGGCTCAAAGATCTCATGACACGAAGCTGATTTCATGTAAATGTATTATGACATATTTCATCTCGTCAGAGTATGTGGTTGTGTAAATTTGTGAGCCGAACAGACTTGATTTTACGATAATTAGAGTTTCAAAAATTTTAGCTGAACCACGGCTTCAAAGCTACGTCTCCGTGTGACGTCAGCGACAGAACCGCTCAGACTGGACAGTCCGAAAACTACCGCCGTCAGGCCTGATGGTGGCGCTCATGTTTGAAGGCTCGGAAGATTCTTCCTCCAGTTTTAGCCTTGAGATGGTTTTAGAGGTGGAAAATGCAGCCGGTTCTGGTGCTTCTAGAGGTGGTGGTGGCATCGAACCGTAGGCTACAGATACCAGCTGTGCACAATGACTGAGATGGATAGAAGAAAGCGGCTCAGAGAAGCTAGCGGGAGAAGTGACGTCATGGAAACACAGGTTGGTAAGGATTAGAAATAACTTAATCGTGGCTTCTTTTATTTTCAAATAATTAACAAAATGATATGAGCATATTAATATTAATAGTGACCTGAAAAAAACAGCCTACATAATGTAAATATGGTAAAACTAAAAACAATAAACTAATCCAGACGTACTTATTTATAAGGTCTGAGACTGATATCGGAAAAATATAATCATGTAGGCAGACATTCAAGGCAAACGGCAAAGCAAGTAGCCTAAGACTTACTTCATTACAATTCTTGATGATTATTGTACCAATTTATTAGTTTCAGGTGAAACACGTTTATTTAATTTCTTTGTAAGACTCACTAGAGTTTGAATTATTCATAATTATAGCAAAACTGCTTTGAACATGTACCTGTCTCTTCTGGACAAGGGCGTCAGTTTGTTTCTAAAACTTCTGGGGACAATTATTGATTATTCATGTAGCCTATAATTATTCTGCAGTTTGGCGACCTATATGCGCAGTAATAAAACGCGTTCCCTTTACAACCCTTGCAGTTCTGTGCGGGGAAACTAACAGTTCAGAGTCCTGCATGGGGCGGAATATTATAAAGCAATAAATGAAAAACAATTATTGTACTATAATTTACATTTAATCAGGGATCCCGTTGTTTTCTGTCTTTGACAGTTTTTTAAATTGTGAAAAAATCTGAAACATTGAATAGGAGGAAATAGCGTTGCATTGAGGACGGTGTCCAGGTCTGAGATGGTGATGCTCAGAGGCTCTCATTAGAATCGTTTTTGATTGATTCAGTTTCCTAAAGTCTGTGCATAAAGTTGAAAATGACTGCGTCTGCATCTCAGTGGCGTAAATTGTAAACTTTCACAATGAAAGGCGGCTGTTAGTTTGGGTCCACAGCTGTTTCTGATTATTGTACTAATGAATAGAGGTTGCGTCATGATAAACTGACGGCAAAAGCTCATCACACAAACACTCTTCAGATGGTATTCCTATTCCTTTTTGTGAATGCACTCACTACCTGATGGAGTAGTGGAGAGGTCGAGCCGCCCGTCAGAAAGTGAACTTTTCTGTGATGTCCTGCTTCATTTTCTCACTCGATTTTCCAGCCGCATGTTAACAATGGCCTTTACATTTTCCATTAGGCTACAGTTTTAACCGACCAAAGACAGAAAACACCACAATCCCCAAGTGATTGTAAATTATATTACAATGAATCATGTCCCTTTTATTTCTTTGAAACATTGTAATATGAAATTAATTTAATGCAGAGATCTCTGTGCAGAAACAACATATTGTCCACAGTCCCTGGCTTTATCTGCGCTCTCCGTTCCTGAATCACAAATTCAGCCACAGAAAAATCTCTCTGCAGCGCAGGATAGCGGGAACATTCTGCTGTCAGCGCAAAGCTGGGGGAATATTCTGCCATGTTCTCTCCACAAACACAATATAGCAACACCATTCTCTTTGGGAGTCGTAAACAAACAAAAGTATTAAAGTAATATTTTTTTTAACCTGCAGTAAAGAAACTTCAGCCAGAGCCATTACATTTAATTGATGTATTTTCCATCCTGAAACGGGAACCAGCAGTAGGCTGCGGGACTCTTCCTGAGCGTGTTTGCATACGGATTAGTCTTTTAAACCCTTGATGTTTCCACTGCAAAGAACGCTGCAACATCTGCGCAGAAAGAAATCATGACTGTATAAGAGTGCAATGGAGTCATTTAAATAATAACCCGTTCAGATGCTAAGTAGGTGGAATTCGTGCTGGGAGCACAGGTGGATGTTAGATCTGCGCTGGTAAGAAATTCCTCATCAGGTTTAGAAAAGTGGTGGTGACATGTCCCCGGTGTCTCCGGCTAAAATGAGCCTATATGCTCCTGGAAACACCATCTAACTGGGCAGTCAGTGGAAGTGGAGCTTGTAGGAGTAGCGATGCTGAAGCTGTCAGTGTCGCATCGCGGTCCACAAGCGCCACCACTGGTACCGCCGCCACGCTGTCACACTCCTGCTGAACACTCCAGGTACAGCTACCGGCAGCTACACACACTAAACAACCCAGTGATTCCTTTATCGTAGTAATCAAAACAATTCTGCTCAAAATGTTCCGAACAGAGGAGAGAGGAGAGAGCCCACTATTCATGGGTGCTTCTAAGCGGTTTCACCCACTTAGACAGCAACTCTGGGTCTCTGGAAACTTAAATAAACCAACACTGTCCTTGTGTGTATTTCAGCAAAACCCCCAAACACAACGCGAAGGCATTGCCATCACTTTTCTTTGTCAAAAATAGAAATTAGCGGTCCCAGTCACAGCTGAAAAGCCCCCAACAAACAGAATGAGTTCTCTGCCAACATCACTTCCGGCTTGTTCAGTGCAGTGATGCAGCAGTAAAATGCTAGTCACCAGCGGTTTTTTGCTCTCAGTAGGATTATGCAAGGGGTGTTTATGACTTTGACATAGTCCATTGGGGTTTTAATTGATTTATTATTTATTAATATCTGCTTAATTGCTCTGCATGTTTTACTTGATTAAATTGTATCAGTGTTAATGCATGTGGTGTACATGCGCCACCCTCTGCTCCATATAGGCACCATATTCCAGAGACAGCAGGTGCAGACACATTGAGCGTGCAGTGAGTTATGATGAATCGTTGAAAAAAAAAAACTGTTAGGTTTAGAGTATCAATTACTATTAGGTTAGATTGTGTGTGAATTATATTTTTCGTTTGTCAGACATGCCTTTCAGAGGCAGTAAAAAAAAAAAAGACGCAAAAACAGGCGGCGCAAAGAGTTTCATGTTTGATATATCACACTGTGCGTAGAACCCCTACTTATTTGCACGCTTACATCTTAAAGCCGGGCGTTTAACCGGCACATTCCTCCCTGCGCTTGTTTAGTAAATCACCTGCTGCATAATTGTGCGCCTGCTTTGAGGTTTGCGCACATTTTAACAAACGCATACCTTTGATAAATCAGGGTCTAAGAGTTGCCAACAGATTCTCTCACCTGAGCTGTGGAGCTCTGCAACTCCTCCAGAGTTACCATGGGTAACTTTAAACTTCACCAACTTTATCCCTAACCTGTCTGAGATGGTCTCTGGCTGTAATCATGCAGCTTGCTCACTTATGTTCTCCCTAAAAGGAGATTTATATAGAGATTAAATTACACATATGGACTCTTTTTTACCATTTAGGTGAGTTTGGAAGACGATCAGTCGCACTGGATTTTATTCAGGGGCCGAAAACAAAGTTATGCAACAAAAAAAAAAAAAGCACAAAAAGAATAAAATTCACCATTTTATTATGATAATGTTATTTGATATGTCAAATTACAAGTGTATGATGTAACATAAAAACAGTTACAAACATATGTATGCATATTTACATTATATATTTATAAAAAGTAACAAGCTACATCTGTATAAAGAAAATACAACTATGACATGAGTTATTGGTTCTCTAAATTTTACATCGGATACTTGGTATTCTCAAACCATGATAATACCTAGACATGTAAAAACCAATTAAACCAAGATGAGTGACGTTAAACTGTAGGATAGAAACTAGGATGGACGTGAGGCACTTTTTTTTTTTGAGGTTGTCAGGATGCGAAAGCCAATGGCACTAGAAAACTGAAAGTAAACACAAATGCTCGGAAAATATGCACAGAGAAAGAACCAAAGGAAAAACAGGCAGTGTTTACAGAATAGTTAGGAGTAGTACCATTTATACTGCAAGGTTTTAAAAAACACAAATGTCTTCCACTATTTAGAACTAATCACAAATGTTACATCAAGCTCTGTAAGATGAAAAAAAAAAAAAGCTTACACATCAGTGCACCAAAGCATCGGAGAATTGAAAGAGAACCACTCCACTGCTGTGAAAAGTAATCTTTTTTTTCTTTAAACAATACACTGAAGAGAAAACGGTTTATATAGCTTTTTTTTCTTTGTTCTTTGTTTTTTTTTATCTACACAATGTCAAGAATGTACACCTGTATGCATTCCCAAAGATATGCACAATTTCCAAGATCGAAAGAGGATAAAAGACTAGCAGCAAAGTGGTTAAAACTGAAGTCTTATATAATGCAGGTCAAAAAAATATTAATATATATATAAATATATATTAAAGCGGACAGACACATGTTGCATATATATTACAGTACAAGACAGGAAGTTGCACTGCGCTGGTTAATGCAGAATGAGAAGGGTTATTTCAGCATTCTCTACACTTTTTTGTATAAATGCACGTCCTTTTTATTTTGCTTCTCAGCCAGCAAGTTTTAAATCAGGTGGATCAAACCTCAGTCAACCCGATTACGATGGGAGAATAATGACAAGCAACCAAACGTTTGGTTAACACACCAACTCCCACTGCATGCACACACACGTACACCACCAGCAACCTGGACTCTCACACACACACACGAGAACACACGAATACAAACAACACACGCGCTCACACACGTCACGCAGAGCAATCGAACGTTTAAAAACGACGGCTGTTATATGGTGTTGGAGAGTTAGGCTTAACAGTCGTTCATAGCTGATTTCTCTGTTAACACAATAAAATTAGTGATTGTATCTAGCAGCTTTATACGCGAGTATATATATATATATATATATATATAGCAAACTTTAGAAACAAGTGGACCCCCACTACTGTACCGTGTTAGCACTAGCCTTCCTTCTACCGTACAAAACTAGAGAGAGACTCTATTAGAAGCTCAATAGTCTAATCCATCACAAAGCCCTCTACTTTTCAATGTGAAATAATACTAAAAGGTGATCTATGTACAAACTGCTGTCATTAGAAGCTACGGTATAGGCTGACAGCAACGATAAATACAGCTCTATCTTTATAGACTCCAAAGAAAAGGAGCTGGGATTATTGTCAGTACTTAAATATAGTGTTTTTGTATTTACAGGCGTTTAGTTTGGTACCAGGGGTGGGGCCACCAGCCTACGTAGCATTAAAGTGTCCCCGTCCCGTCACTGAATCACGTCTGCAGAGAGGACAGGGTATTTCTTATGTTAAGAGTTTGCATAGAAAGTAAAGGGAGCATTGGTCGGCATGGAAACGGGGAGAGGGGAAGATAATCCTGACCAGTTTGGACCGGTGGGGTCTGGAGGTGAAAAGATATCTGCATCGTTCGCTGATGTGGAGACGTATCAAACCTGTATTCTGAAACATTTGAGATTAGGAAAGTTGGCGTTAATGAAAAATTAAAACTGAACTGTTGCTCCTGTAGTGGTTAACCAGGGTGAGCTTTAAATATTCTTATTATTCTGGATGAAAAAACAAAAAACAGCTTGCTAACAGAACCTAAAAGGAAGCTTTTATTTTTATTTTATTTTTTTGTGCAATTGTGCGCAGAAATCAGAAGATGTAGTTTGGCAGGGCATAACATGGGGAAGCCTTTTAAATAGGGCGGAAACACTTCAATGAGTCTCTTCCTGGTAATTTAAGGTGAAAGAAAGGAAATCATACAAACCACCCAGAATAAGGCCCTATGTTCATAACTGTATAGGTATAATCTTGTCTAGGTGACTAGATTTTACATTTGTTTGTCATGATACTACGGTATTTTCCTCACGCATGGCTTATTTATCTATGTATATATAAATATATAAAAAGCACAACCTGCTTATAATTCAGAGTTTATTAAAAGACTGTCGCTGTAAATGTTTGCTAGACTCTGGACAGAACCAGGAAGCTGCTTCCAGCTGCTCTCACACCTCAGAGGAACAAGGATTTAGCTTTCATTTCTTCGTTCGTCTTTTTAATCCAGCAGACAAACAGACTTTAGCTCGGAGTCCAGCCCTAATCCCGCCGTCAGTGGGGCATTCAAGACCAACTCTACATATGAAGACATATGTATGTGCACTTGCAAAATAATTCTGCATTCATTCAGGGCCCGTTCAGTGATGACACGTGAAAGGAGAACGTTTGACACGATGCCGGAAAGGACACAACACAAAAACAGATTCAAAGGACAAACAGAAATTTGGAGCCGGTGCTGCAACCAAAGCTTGGAGAGCAGTGCTTTATAGAGGGGTTCCCCCCCCCCCCCCCAGTCCAATCTGAGTGTTAGATTAACCTGTAGACTTATTCCATTATTATCTAATGGTTTCTCAATCAGAGAATATCCTAAATTTAAGTGCCTCGTAATTTTATCAAGGAGCTCCAACTCCTTTGTTCACCAAAGTAAAAACTTGCTGGTTGAGCAACATTTCAACCTTTAATTTAAAACTAATTACAAATGTGAGCAAGAGGAAAAGAAGTGAAACAATAAAAATAAAATAAAACAAGTCATAAACTTTTCTACAGCTGTAAATACGAGGGGGTAAATCGTGTCTCTGGAGTAGATTCTAATGGGATGGTTAGAAAAGAAACGCGTCAGAAGGGTTGTGTGTGCGTCGTTTGAGGTGGAAACCGGGAAAGCTATTTTAGGGACCTCAACATGGTAGCTTGGTACCATTTCACCCCTTCTCATTGTGGACATAATAGCTTAAATATGGAATGCAATCAAATTATATAAATAACCTCAGGTCAGGGAATCCGTACCAACAGAGTGAAGCTTTGACTATTTGATTTGTGGCTGTAAAACTTTAAAGTTACACTAAAACATGGGGAATGACATGCCACAAGAACTTTTGAAGGTTACCTTTACTTCGAGGGGATAAATACCATTTAGTGCACTTTTTGCTGGCTAGTAATTACATTGTTTGCAAATCCTTGAACCGTGAAGGAAAGGCCACTGTTACCCAAACTGCAAATCCACAAAAAGCAAGAACACATCCCTTTTAGCCCACTCAAACAGCAAGTACTTATCTCTTGTCCTCGACGTAAAACAATTGAAGTTGTTGCTGCCTGTACAAAATACATTTTTCCTTCATAGAGTTGCATGTTGTGGCCCGACTGTCAATTTATGAGGGTCAATGTGAAAGAGCCGTGTGTGTGTGTGTGTGTGTGTGTGTGTATTAACATCTCATAGTCTGTTAATCATGATGTCTCCTCCTCTTCTCCGCCTCAGCTTTAAGCTCCTGTACCTAACTTGTTGCTCAGCGCTCCCACAAAGCATCATGGTTTGTCCTCCACTGCTGCTTGTCGGCGACAAACGCAAACTGAAATCTCCAAAAGCCCTCAGAGCTGGGGGTCAACAACGCATCACCCCTTCTGAGAGAGGAATGAAAAAAGGATGCCGGCTAGTAATTTTCCGCTTTTATCCACTGCCTTTTTTAAGCTAGCTTTGAGGGTGTCCCAGGGTCCGTTGTGGGTGGGTGTGGGGGAGGCAGGCTCACCCTGCGGCCTTGTGCTTGCCCCCGCAGCAGTGGCAGGCCTCGCCGCAGTGGTGGCAGGCGCGCAGAGGCAGGTAGCAGCACATGCAGGGCGCGATGAAGGAGAGCGCCAACAGGGCCAGCCAGCGCAGGCAGAACTGCTCGTCGGACGTGTCGCACGAGCAGGGGTCTGAGAAGTCCCCTTCCGAGTCGGACATACAGTGGTACAGCATGCTCTCGGCGCACAGCATGCAGCTGACTTTGTAGATGCACTGCTTGATCGGGTCAGGGGCGTCCTGGCACTGCCCCCGCCAGTTGTCCTCGTGGTTGAACATCTCCCGACAGTAAATGCAGCGCGAGCGCTCGCCGTCCTCTCGCCGCCGCCGGCCCTTTGGCTTCGGAAGGGGCGAAGGCTGAGTCTTAATGGCAGGGTCTTTGCCCAGCCCCAGCCCGAGGCCCGATCCGATGCCCATACCAGGTCCAGAGAGGCAGTCGCTGCCAGGGCCGTCGAAAAAATACTCGCATTTCTTACTGTCCAGTTTGTGAAGCGAGACGGGGAAGTCCATCTCGTCTCGGTCGGCATCATGTCTGCTCATGACGGGGTGGCGGTAGTCCTCGTAGCCTCGAATGAGAACATCCTTACGCGGGTTGATGCGAACAATCTCCTCTTCGTCCACGCGGAAACTGACTCGGCGATTCGACTTCAAGGAAACCATCAGAAGAGAGAAAAGTGAAGTTAGTTGGAGATTACTGAACACAGAGATAAAATGTATGTACAGTGACATGAAGAAGGACTTCCCCCTCTCACTTTAATATTCCAGATTGAAAGTGAAAGTGTATTATCGCTCCTTGTTAAAGAATTGACAGTACTTCCCAAACAACATGAAAATATGTCATGACGATCCTCAAGACTTGGGGAAATATTCAGTGGACTGATGAGGCATAGGTGGAACCTTTTTGAGGAAGAACAAAAACCTGACAATCAGACATGGTGGTTGTGTGATGAAACGAGGCGGGGAAGTCCATCTCTTCTTCACAGCTATTGACAATGGCAGCCTGTGTGTCTGATATTGAAACTAGGTTGATGATCTCCAACATTTAAGGTGCGACAAAATAATACACAAACAGAGGAAATCTGTGGTGGGGAAAAATATTTCCTCCACAGCACTACAGCTGAAACGCCCGAGAATTGAATTCAACAGGCAGTTTTCAGTAGCATTATGAGAGGCACACCTGGGGAGGCAGGTACCGACGGTTGTCATCGAATGGCTGGGGGGGTACGTAGCAGCCCCTGAATGGCTCGGTGGAGACAACATTGCTCAGAGGCGGGAAGGGCTCTTTGATTGGGGTACAAAAGGAGGGAGGCTCATCACATGCCTGGAAACAGAAAAAAAATAATAAAGTAAACAAAAATCAGGTAAAAATCCAGCATCAAAACGTAGAAACTAAACATCATCTCAGGTGTTGTAGTGCTGCCTGTTGTCATGGTATCCCGAGTTCTTAGCAGTAAAAATGTGCATTTGAAAACTTGGTACACCGTTAAAACTAGATAGTAGCTTTGCTACAGCGCCACCCACTGTTATTTACCCAGGATACATACATTTAAAAAGCCTTAAAATATTAATATTTTATCAAAATGAAAATGTTTGAAAAATGCAACATTTAACTTAAATAAATGTAATCAGAGTGAAAAAACATCACATTACAAAAATCAGTGGTACCACTACAGTTGGCATCCTTGAAGTTTAGACGACATGAACTGGACTTTCTTGTATTTGTACTTCATATTTCTAATAAGTCATCACTGACTTTGTTACCATGATAACCTGTGGTATTTTCAAAAAAGGTTTATTTCCTTTAGTCTCTATCCAGACTTGGAACACGAGCAAATCAAATTCCCTACTTTTTGAGTCTTTCCCGACTGCTGTGTTAAGCACAGTGGAGGATCTCTGATGCTGCGGGCCCGTTTCTCTTTCAAAAGGTCCACAGCCAAAACACTTTAGTCCGAGATAATCTACAAGGAGAAATTAAATGAAACTCTGGCGGCATCTAGCAGATAATTTGGGTCTTTCAGCAGGATATTGAGCCAAACCATAAGGTCAAAGCAACATAAAATGTTAAGAGACTAAATTCTCCTTCTTCCATTGGTGTCTCAGTCCCCAGACCTAAATCCTACAGAAACTCCAGGCTGGGCAGAAGAAAGGAGTGTAAATCAAAGGCGTCTGGACTATCTAGAGAAATTAGCCACTGAAAAAATGGACACAAATTAAAAAACAAATTAAACAAGCATTTTTTTACGAGTGGGATTATCCTTTGTTTTAAACATCTCAACATCCCAAGGGTGCCAATGCTTGTGGAGGGCACTGAAAGTTATAACGAAACCTGAGATCTATTCAAAGACTTCAATCTAGACTCTGCGAATTGGCTAAAAACACAAGTGCTGCATCCCAAACATTTGACATTCTCTCTTACTTTACCATTTCACTGTCAGAGGCACTAATGGTCACTTTCCATGACCAAAACAACTTTTGACTCAAGATGCGTAGGCTGCTCGTGCGCGTGCGTGTGAATAAAAGTTTTCCTCTTTAACCACCAGGGGGCATCCTGCACCCACGCTTTACCAAATGACTGTGCTGTGTGGTGATGACTCAAGGCCCTTCTGTTACAAGAACTCAAAGTTCCCATTAGGCTTGCATGTGTTCCCACAAACAATCACACACACACACACACACACACACACACACACACAAATGACTCTTGTGAAAGAAGTGAAGCCAGAAATAAAAGTAAATCTTCGTTCTACCTCGTGCCGATTGATCTCACGAGGAAAATTCACTGTTTAAATTAGGCAGGATCAGAGGTCTACACCAGTGCTTTAATGCACAGCGGAAATCTGGTTTGCTCCTAGCTGCTGCTACAGTAATTGCTGTCCTGTGGTTGCTAAGAGATGCTTCCTTTAACTTCTTTCCCCCTCTTCCTCACTTCGACCCCCACCCACCCCCTAGACTGCAAGCACATGGTTGAGTGCATGTACTTTTCTTTGCCTCCAAAACACACCAAAGAGCATGATGCACATCCACCGTGTCTGCATGGGAATGCGAGGAACAGGAGATGGAGGAAGACGGAGAGGAAAAAGAACAGATGAGGAAAAAATGAGATTGTGTGGTGTGCGTTTCTGTGTGCGTCTGTTTGTTAGAGCCTGAGAAACAGAAAGAGCACGAGAGGCCAAGAGTCTGCAGAGGGAATGTCATAAACTAGCTCCAGCTGGGGAAATGCAGCACAGAGAGAGAGAGATAGAGACAAAGAGAGCGAGAGGGAGAAAGAGAGCGAGATGAAAGGAAAGGAACGAGAGCATCGAGTGGAGAGGTGGAGGGGGTGAAATGGGAAACAGACTTGGGCTTCCTTTTAAAGCGCTTGGCTAAGCCCCGCCATTCAGAGGCATGCGTGGGGGCCAATCTGAGGCTGATCTGACCCTGGAGATGTGGCTGGCTGCTGAGGCAGAGGAGGTGGAAGCCAGGGGCAACAGGGCTGCACACCAACATCAGGGACACTTCCGCCCCCACAGGCACAGGGGTTCAGGACAGGGAGGCCTGTGGAAGAGCGTCTGCATACTGAAGCACTCACTAGTTCTTTGCAGCGCAGCCATCAATTTATGACAAAAGAACTCCAGAGGTGGCTTGAGCCTGTGCTTCCTTCTGGAGAGAACCAGTTCCTAGCCTCAAAAATGGTTTAGAGGAGAAAATAGTGTTTCTTTTGTAATTTAAATGGAAAAATGAAGGCCTTTTGTGGTCAAAGAGCAACATCTCCTCTGCCTTATTAAATGGCACTTCAATATTGGTGTAAGATTGAAGTAGCAATATAAACTAGTGTAGACATTATCTCTCAAGTCTTTAGCTGAGGTTATGCTGTTTGTGAAGGCAAGTCCATACTTCAAACATGGCTAACTCCCTATGTGGTATCCCTTTATTGGTCTCCGATGACATTCTTCAGTCTGATATCAGGTTATGTCCACAGATCCAGAAATCTTGGCCCTGTGTTGTTGCAGCTCTGCAAGTCTAAGCAAGACCAACTGCACACTTAAATAATAAAATATAAAAAGTAATCTCATAAAATATAAAAAACAGATATTTAATATATGTCAATGGATGCATTTGTTGGATTTGTATAGCTAGGTTACAACATATAAGCCGAGCTGGGCTACTGCTGCCTGACACGACCTCCTTTGGAAATATTTTAGCGATGGAGAGGAAAGCAATTTGTTATTGTTTTTTTGCTGTAATACTAAAGGAGGAGTTTTAGCAGACATGGGGACAGCTAACCGGATAGCATGTAGGACCTGTAAAAGGTGGCAGCTAAAAGAAAAGTAAAAAAACCCAGCAGAGTCACATTTTTGAGCCTTCTGGTGCAAACATCTCTTAATCTCTAATATTTACACAGTATAACGTAGTGCTCATGAATAGTGCTCACTAGGGATGTGTATTGGCAAGAATCTGGTGATACGATGTGTATCACAATACAGGTTGGACGATACACTATATTGCGATACTATGAGTAATGCTATATATTGTGATTTTTAAAACCTAAATAGAATTTTACTACAAAAATTACTGTCATCATTTATGGTTCCACTAAAATTCTAAAAAATAATAAAAATTGATACATTCCTTTTGAATATCGACAATATTGTGACATAAAATACTGCGATAGATCGGCGTATTGATATTTTCTTACATTCGTAGTGCTCACCGTAGCTCAATGTCATGCTGGTGCCTAAAGCAGATCTAAGCTTTGATATCAAATAAAGGGTCAAAAAAGTTGAAATCGGAATCGGCAGGTTAGATGTCAGCATCAGTCGGGAATAGCCTGATCTGTGAATAAGTATATAAATTTTTTATGCACAGAAAAGTTGATTAGACTAGAATATATATTCCAAATATGTAAGAAAATAATAGTTTAGTGATGTCCCAACACAGCTCCCAGACAACAACATCAAAAGATGAATGAATAAACCAAATAATAGAAATGTTTTTGGAATGTGCTTCATGTTTTATCCACTCAGGTTTTCTATAGAGATGTAAAAAAAAAAAGGACACCAAACAGAGGGTCAGCTGTGACCAACAAAATGTCTGCATACTAAAGTGATAAGAGAAGACTTCCTGGTGGGGCTAAATTAGATTGAAGTTTTCCTGCCCTGTTAGAGGGGAGATAAAAAAAAAACATACCTTACTCTGAGCTGGACTTTGTTGGGAATGCATGATTCTGCCAGTGGGTTGTCACAGCTGAGCAGGCGATTGCGCAACCACTTTATGGGTAAAATATGTAACATGTGCATAATGTCCGTGTGTGCGCGTGTTTCGAGAGAGGAAGAATGTGGTAACTTGTGACGTGCATCCATGTGGGAGCTTGGCCTCAGTGGGCAGGATGTGGGTGGCAGGGACCATCTCTAATACATTTCCATACACACATGTGGAACAATGCAAGCCTATGAGGATCACCTATTAATTTTAAAGCCTACTCTTCATAAGGGATATATGAAGCTAATCAAAAAATAAATAAATACGGCCTGGTGGTTACAGCATCTAATGAGCTACTGCTGCCGGTTTAATAGCAAGGTCAAAGCTCCTCTGGACTCCAGACCTGCTGATTTTGAAGTATTCTGATGAACATGAAATGACAGCCAGGAACTGATCGCAGTAGTGGCACAACTTGAAACTGCAAATGTCACACCTTACTGGATGGTGGCATTCGCTGGTTCTCTGACTGCAGCACTTGTCTCTGGTTCACTTCTCTTTCTCTGTACCCCAGGCCTCTGACCGCAACATTCGGATGCCAAATCACCATGGTGATACCCTCAGTGGCTCACTGAACCCCATGAACACAACCCGCCCCACCACCACCCTTCAATTTTACCAGTTTCTAAGTGCACCCCCCTTGCTGCCTGGCAACAATGGTACCGTTGGATTTCCTCTATGTTCGGGCTGATTCCTTAAACAGGAACTTTACCACAAGAGCAGAGACGGAGCGTTACCTCTTTTCTATGCTCTCCTGCCCCATTTTAGGAAAGCTTCGACAGACTCAGAACCAATGACAAGCTTCTGAGGATGTACAACGTGTTAAAGTGGGGTTGAATGACATCCAAAATAAATTCTTAGAGGAAATCAAAACAAGATCATAAAGGCTTGATTTAAATACATCGGATTCAATACAGTTAAGAGTAGAAACCGACTTTGGCATTTCTTTAGTTCATTGCATAAACACAAACTATGTACAGGCAAAATTTTATACACAGTAGAAGTAATGAAAGAAGGTAATGTTACAGCATTTAAGAGTATTTGCCGCACCTTGCAAAAGATCACATTTTGTCACATGCAATAGCAAACTTCACTGCATTGTAAGATTTTATGTGATAAACCAACAGAAAGTACTGCACAATTATTAAGAGGAATTATAAGGTTACAGTGCAGCCGATTGGTTCCAGAAGTCACTCAAGTAAAGAGAATCCACCTAATTCTCCACATCAACCTGATGAAACATGGTGGAGGCAGCATCATACTGTGGGGAACCGCTTTTTTCTTCTAGCAGGTACAGAGAAAATTGTCAGACTTGATGGTCACAGAAACTCCATCCAATCTGATTCAGCCTGAGTTATGCTACAAAAAAAAAAAACAATACAAGTATCTATATGTGCAAAATAGACATAAAAACCTCAGAAGACTTGTGGACACAAAAGCATGAACTCAGGAGAGCTGAACGCAAATGCATGCTAAAGTTCTCAGCTTTTATTTAGGACATGCATGGCATGACCTGACTGCCTGCTCCAGTGTAGCAGGGAATCCTACTGTTTACTTCCTATGTTTTTCCATTATTCTTATTCTGCCTTGAAACTAATTCTGCAGCCTATACCTAAAACTCAGATACAAAAATTCAAACGATTCACCTATAGGGGGCACGCCATAGCTTAAAACTCGTAAATTGGATGTCACATTGACAAAATTGACGTAGCAAAGTTTCTTTGAAAGATTCTGCAATAAATCCGATAATTTAATTCATGTTTGGGGTGGGATTCGTTTTTGCTAAGGAGCGACAAAGTTGTCCCACTCCGATCATATTTTGAGCTATTTTTAAACATTCTCAGTGGTCTTTAAATTATGATTATGCCGTTTTTAGCCAAAATCACAAAACCTGTGCCGTTTTCTGGGACATCGCTTCAGCAGAGCTGCAGTAGCTCATTAGCAATTCGCCTCTGCATTGTGGGCGGAGCCGTTGGCACGGAGACTGTGCTTGAAGCTATATGTAGTGGACATCTAGTAGTACCAAGCAGTAACAGCACAAGGCAGTAGATTTAAAGAGAGGGACTGTTTTATTCAGCAATGTATGCAACCCGCTACAGCACATAGGTGTTGATTCGCCATCGTCTTCTCTACTCCTCAGAACCTGAGCGGGCGGGGCGGAGCGGAGTAGGAGCTTGTGGCCCCGCCCAGTGGAGTTACTACGTAACAACTCCAGTCTATTTTTGCCGGCCTTTTAAGGTCTGCTACTGATTCACAACCATTTGAATGCAGAAATACTCAGAAATACAACTTTGAGCTTGATTTTCTCAAGCTATGTCTTCTAGCATCAGAAAAATGCCACAAGAACATGTTAACACCTAGAAAAACATGATTTTCATCGGAGTGGGTCTTTAAAGCTAAACCAATCTGACGGAAATGGGCGAGACTTATTTATAAAAGTGTAAAAAAAAAGAAGCCTAGATTTGATCCAACATTACAAAAAAAACCATGTTTGTCCTAGTGAGATCTGATGCTGAGAATACAATTCCCTACATGATTCTGAACAATTTATTCACTCTGTTTTTGCTCTATGTTAAAGTCCATTACTATTTTTTCAGAGGTTTCCACCAAGTATGTGTATTTCCCACAAATCATGACAAACAGGATGCAACTAAGCTCAATTTTGAGTATTTTTATTCCAGATAAAATGTTACAAGAAATGTCTAACTGAGCAGGATTGTTTATAATTATTAAAAAAAATAGGCAAATGTATTTGTGCAAAAAACAACAATCTATTTACAAGAATTAAAAAACTGTGCAAACAGAGAGGACAGCAGAAATATTTGAAATGAGAAAAACAGCGCATATATTAGAAATGTAAATATTTAGTTTGTTGGGAGCAGTGATGTTTATACAGTCTTATAGCTGCTGGGAGGAAAGACCTGTAGACCTCCTTTGTGCACTTAGCATGCAGCAGTTTGTCATTGAAGTAGCTGTCCAGTTTAGCAACAGCTTCATGCATAGGGTGGAAGACATTGTCCAACATTGGTGTTCTTTTTGCCAGAGTCCTTCTGTCTCCCATCACTTGCACTGAGTCGAGATGGCACCCTAGCACAAAACTAGTCTTCCTGATCAGCTCGTCTAACCAGTTTCTTCTGACCCGACAGAGCATCAGAGTTGGGAGCTCACTCCAACGTATTGTTCAGATGAACATCCAGGTACTACTGAGTAGGGCTGGACAATAATTCAATAACAATATATATCAATCAATAGACGTGTGGTGCAATAGAAAAAAAAAAGGTTGATAAAAAGTTAAATAAAAAATATGTTTCCCTTACTTTTTCATTGTAGCCTATCAGGTAGCTTTTTACTACAGTCATTACTTACTCCAAACCAATCCTAAATGCAGACCCAGGCAGCTCCGTCACTGAGCCTTCGTTCCTCTCAAACCACAAAAGAGATCAAATGACTGCAAAAAGTGTACGGAAAGGTTTGAATAAAGGGCTGAATTTAATTCTTTATCAAAACTAGTTCATTAATTAAAGAATAGCATAAAATAACCAGAGCTGCACTTGAAATGCATTTTCTCATAGTTATCAATAAATATTGATATCGATCAATAGGACTTTTCCCTTTAGCAATATGGTCTTTTTCCATATCAATGTCCAACTCCCTGGATGTTCAGTGTCTGTGTGGTAGGTCTGTGTCTGCAGACATCTCCTTGGTTTTTCCTGTCTTTCTTGTGGTATTTCTTCAGTCATGTGACGAAGCGGGGGATTGTGGGGTGATGGATTGAAGGAGAAAATGAATTCAGTTTAATTCAAAAATACTTTAGTGGTTCCAGAGGGTAATTAATTGTTGTTGTAACTCATGTTTTTCACTTTTCTTCAGAAGTGTTGTCAATTGTGATGGCAGGAAGCTTCTCCTGTAGCAGTCTCTATCACAGGAAGTCTGAAGGGGATGAAGGGCTGAATGTATGTGGTGTTGCTTTTACAGTGTTGCAAGTATAGGGAAATATATATAATATTAGCTAGTGGGCGTAGCAGCAGAATAAATATCGGATGTCGTAAAATGTCCCTGGTGAAGAAAATCTTCTACCGAGTTTTAAGACTGACCCACAGCATTTCAACATTGGTTTTTTTGTGAGGATGTTTGCTCTGCTGTTGGGGAGCTGGGCGTGGCTTAGCATGGGTGGAATTGATGGGGATGGGATTTCAATACAATAAAATTATTGTATTGTATTATTATTTAATTTAAAAAATGCATTGTAAGGGCCAAACCTTTTAGGACTCAACAGTGTTCTGCAAATTATCAACTCAGTTGATGTGCGAAAACACCCAGCAATGCAGGGCTGACACGGCGGGACTGGACTTGATGTCTCGGGCGAGGAACCCGTTGATAACCGCTTGCAGTTCTTGTTTTTTTATCAAAGTAGTTTGGTTGTAATTTGCCAGAATGTGAGAAAGTGGTATGAATACTTTAGCAAATTGTTGCATGTTTATAAAAAGGAAGCATTCCTGACAGGATAGAAAAGTTACTTTTTGCGCTTCTATTTCTCCCCTCCCTAATTTTACATTTCAAGATCAGTCCGTCTTTTAAATAATATGTATATTTTCTATCTCATAAGGAGAACAGGTCACAGACAGCCCTGATCTTAACATTTTTTTTGAATGGTAGACTAGCTGCCTCTTAATGCTAAAGCGCAGCATTCAGAACTACTCATTTTGACAGAGTCATTACAGAGGCTGACCTGGTTTTTAAAAATAGAAAGATTTGTACCAATGAGTCCTGGTGCTTTACATTAAAAGGTTGGTCACAAGGCACCACTCATGATATACATGTTTGTGGTTTTAAGATCTAAATCTCAAAGCATTGGTTTTGTTCTGAACAGTTTCTCAGCTTGTTACCATGATTAGCATGTTATTTATAAAAAGGTAAAAAAAAAATCATATCGAAGGTTCTGTAACTCACCGGTAGTCCATCCTCAGGAGTGTCCCCTTCACCAAACGGACTGGACGCTGGAAAAGAAGGACGGCACAAGAGAAAAGTTTAACTTCATCCAAAAAGATACTTGCATATTTAAAACATCTGAGTGCTAGTGTAGGCAAACTTATAGCTTAAAGTCTTTACTTTAAAACTTCACCACTAGAGGGCAAAAACTCAAAATACTTAAGAATCCATTCTTAACCATAACATCAAACGCAAACATATTTAAGCATTCGACTGAATTCTCAGCAAACTGATCTTTCGTTTTTCCGTTTCACCATTAACGCTTAAAGTCGAACCCACAAAGTATGCAAGAAGTTTTATAAGAACGGATCCCTGTCAGGCCAGAAAAGGTCAAGGCTTCTGGTTTCCTTTGCCTGTCGCCTAATGGGGAAATTAAAGCTGCCTTGTGTTAGTGGGGGGGGGGGGGGGGGGGGTACAGAGGTTAATGGGATATGCACGAACCAGAATAATGTGACCGCCAAAATGATGTAAATCATTTCTATATCCAAATAGTTTCTTTGCTGATAATGTTTAATGTTTGATATTACATAATATAGATATATATTTAATACTTTTAAAAGACATTTGTTTTCCTGAGGGAAATTGAAAAATATTGTAATACCAAGTGTGAAATAATGAATAGTAATAGATAAAATTAAGATTTTCTTTTAATAAAAAGGCTACTAGTCTAAAACACTAGTGGCCCTTTTAAACAAACCATGACTTTTTTTTCATGTAGCAACAGATGCAGCTAAAACCAGCTATTTAAATAACCCCTTTCTCACTGACTTTGTTTTTACAAACATTCCCCAATTATTGAGTAAAATTGCCCTTTAAACTGTATGACCTCACTCAAAGGTTTTGGGTATCCTTCCAAAAACTCCTCACGATAGTTTGCTGGAACTTTGGCCCATTCCTCCTGACAAAATTGGTGTAACCGAGTCAGATTTTTTATGTAATATAGATCAGGGTTTTATGATGGGAGAGTCCAAAACATTGACTTTGTTGTCCTTAAAAAACTTTGTAACCAATGTGGCTGTATGCTGAAGGCCATTGTGCATTTGGAAGACCCATTTGTGCTTACTGGCTAATTTCTTGAGATGTTGCTTTAATATTTCCACTTAATGTTCTTTCCTTCTGACACCATCCATTTTGTGAAGTCCACCAGCCCCTCTGGGAGCAAGACACCCAAACAACATGATGCTGCCAGCCCTGTACCTCACAGTTGTGCTAGTGTTTTTATTTTTCCGCCAAATATAACGACGATCATTTTGGCGAAACACTTCAATTACAGTTTCATGAGACCACAGGACCTGATGTCGGTTTTTATGTTACTGTTAAGCCCATGCTGGTACAGGACTTATGTTACTGTGGATATTAGCAACTTCTTACCACCTTCAGCCAGCATCTTGACAAGGTCTTTTGGTTTTGTTCTAACGTTCCTCTCTGGGCCACAGAACCCCTGTCTTTACCAAACGGTATGAGGTTAGTAGATGCATGTCTGAACAGATGACCGTCGCACCTTCAGGCATCTGGAAATTGTACTTAGGGCTGAACCAGACTTGTGGAGGTAAACAGTTTTTTTCCCCGATATTTTGTCTGATTTAAAAGAAAATCTATAAAAAAAAAGGTTCTCTCTCAATATTATGGCATTGAGCAAATTTAAATAATTTTGGTAATCCTAGCTGACCCAAAGCAAGAAAAGTTCAGTCTCATTTAATTTCAGAAAAGATAGAAAATAGTCAACTATATAGTGTGTGTAAATATCTGGTTTCAACATTTGAATGTGCCTCAGCTTCATCATCATTAATTTTTAAACAGATTGAAACCAACAGTGTGAGGATCGGCATGACTACAAGCTTTTATTTATGCCAGATCAATGTGTCCTAGTCCCATCAACTTCCTGGAACATATAAACATACCAAATTTAAAGCAATATATTCCTAAACTTCTATAGTAAAGGAAGGGGATATTTTCACAGTTAAAAAGGTCAACTATGTAGTTTAGCTGTTACCGTTTGTAAATACATTTGTTTAAACCGGGGCTCTCCCCACTATACTGTCCAGTAAATGCTGCAGTCAACATTACCCTGGAAGTGAGAAGTAGTAACTCCAAATCACGTCAGTTTTGACCACAAGACTGAGATAAACAAACGAGCTTCTGTTTGCCGTGTAAATTGCTCTTTGAAAAAACAAAACAACAAAAAAACCCTAATCTTGAGTTACTGACCAGGAAATCAAACTTCCTGTGGTGTGGTTATTTTGTCTAGTCACAAATCAAACACAAAGATCTCCCAGCTGGCAGTGAAAGTAACATAATGTCAGCAAAGATTTAAGGAAAATCTGTGACATCTGCCATTAAACAATAAATCTTTGTTTATTACATCTTTAAAGCAAATGAACAAGAAAACATGATTGGGGCAGGGGTGCAGAAAACCAAAAACGGACTGTTCCCGCTGGAACACTCTGGTTTTCCCCACAATGCTCCAGAGGAAGAAAGTTTACTGTACCTCAGGCACCGAGTAAATCTTATAAAACGTTGTCTCATTAATTAAAATCAATTAATTAGATGCCTAATTTAAAGCAGCTTCAGCCAGTTGTCTGTACTCGGGATGAGAACAGGGAAACGTGATAATATCGTCTCTGTCAGGAGAGAACATTTCACTGGGCCTGTGTGAGACTCCCGTCTATCAGTCCGTCCATCTCTGAGTCACATGGAGAAAGGCTTTGTGTGCGTCTGCGTGCATTTCTCTACTTCTAAAAGAAAGAGGCCTCTTGCAGCACGACTCTGGCAGTGCAGGGCTGCGAAGCTGCCTGAGCCATGTGCCCACCGTTACCTTGGCAACAGAAGACTGCAAGACTGATATATGCACACGTGTGCGCACACGCAGCAGGCAAAAACATATTCGCTCCTGCTGCACACACACATACACACACACACACAGCGGTCCAGCAGTACAGCAATGCAACAGGAATACAGACGAACTCGTCTGCCTGCACAGAGCTGAGGCATTACACAACACTGCCAGAGAATGCCAAGCGAGAGACAAAAACAGACAAAAGGCAAAGGGTGGCAGGGAAAACAGAGGGAGAGACAAGTGCAGGCGCTAAGGCAGAACCTCTTTTACTGATGTTCACATGGAACGCTTCACGACTGGAGCAGCGATGAGGTGACCCCTTCATTCTTTTCCCCCGCGTTGAGTATGTTGCGTGGGGGGGTGTTATGTAATACACCAAGATGAATTAGCACCTAATTGTGAAGCTTTTACAAGTAAGAACTCAGTGGTGTGCATTTGTATTAAGCCCCCTTACCTGTGACACCCCTAAATAAAATCCAGTGCATCAAACGTCCTTTAGAAATCAACTGTTCAGTAAATGGTCTACCCTGTGAGCAAACTAATCTCAGCATAAATCCAGCTGTTCTGTGAAGACCCTACAGGTGTTTATAGAAGAAAACTGCCTCATGAACATCACTGGGCAAGAACAGCATTAACTGGAAAAGCAGAAGGTCTGAGGGAGCTATTGGGATCAACTTTTAGCTGTACAGTCTACAAGTCTGACCTTTATGGACCAACAAGAAGAAAGCTATTGTTGAAAGGACGCCATAAGAAGTCCCATGTTCAGTTTGCTCCAAGCTATGTAGAGGTCACAGCAAACATGAGGAAGAATGGGCTCTGGTCAGATGAAATTAAAAATGGAACTCTTTGGCATACATGCAAAACGCTGTGAGTGGTGGAAAACTAACACAACACAGCACCCTGAACACACCACGCCCTATATGAAAACATGATGTTGGCAGCATCGTACTGTGGGGATGCTTTTCTTCAGCAGGGACAGGGAAGCTGGTCAGAGTTGACGGCGATGAGTTTGAGACTGTAAACATGCAAAACCCTATTTGTACCATTAAATGGTTCATAAAGTCCAGTCAGAAATCTAAATGATCAGTGGTGCAACTTGGGTTCAGACGCACACTATCCACCCTGAATGCGCTTGAGCTATTATGCATAGAATGCAAATGCACACCACACTTTTCAGATTTTAACTTGTAAAACTTTGTGCTGGTCCATCACATAAAATCCCAATAAATGAGTTCAAGGTTAGGGGTAAAATTTGAAAAAGTACAACTTGCAAGGCACAGAACTCCAACTGAGAAACAATTAGCATTACACTTAAGCTATTTTACATGAAAAAAAATACAGAATGACTTTAAAAACACTGAATATAGCATGGTTGGTAGAGGCGTTATCTTTACGGTAAAACTGTATTATGTCTTCCCCAGCAGGAAATGCGGTTTTCAAACCCAGTTTTGCATTGAAAGTACCTTCTACCTAGAAACTGCCTGGACTTGTGCCCAGAAGTTCGAATGTCAGATAAGTGATTGTGGGCAAGAAGAGACTGATGCAAAGCAATGATAAGCCTTTATTATACGTTGTACTGTTCCTCCTCTATACTCCCCAGGGTTCCAGAGTCTAAAGAGTTAAAAAAAAGAAGAAAAAAAACATTATATCTTCCCAGCTAGCCAGCTCACCTCTTGTGTAACAATACTGGGTGGCAGATTGCTGAGTTTGCAAGCCTCCTACTAATTGGAGGACTTTGGAACCTTTGGCTCTGTACAGAAAAATATTGCTTATCAGGACCCAAAGCTGCCAACTCGGGTCCATCACTACTTAAATAGCACTCACTACACCAGCAGACCAAAGACTATTCTAGCCACTCCTCAATTTTAGTTACTTTAAATATCGTAACAAACTAAAACTCAACCTGATGGATTTCTCCTGAATGAAGCTCATACCCCGTCTCAGGGTGCTATCCGTTCTAAAAGTTTCTCATCTTGCTTCAACTCCTCTCTTTATGAGAGACGGTGAGGGAAGCCTTGCACTGTCAGCCTCTACAGGAAGTGGCAAGATTGTTGGGCGACTGGAACCGATAGAATGTCACATGAAGGGTCACGCTAGGGTTCAGTAAACAAGCAGCAGTAACGGGGGGAGTCATCAACACCATGCATCTCTCACAGAACAGCAGCTAGGTTAGCCACTACATGGCAAAGGTAACTATATGGTTTCATCATCATATTTTACAAGTATACCCTGGAGAAATGGTGGAAACTCAGACTGAATTCAATACAAATGTTTCTTATTAGTGTGACAAAGGAGAATTCTGCAAGTAACTTAGATGTTTTTAACAATTAAAGAGGAAAAAAAAAGCACTAGCTACCAGTCGACTGGTGTATTTTTAAGGTAAGGTATGTTTAGCTGAGGTAATGCTGACTTATCTGGTTCGACTTGCTCTGAAACAGAAAAAAACAACACAGACAGCATAGTAGCACGCCCACACCTTGGTTAATGTCCTCGATGGCCCGGCGTATTCCCCTGTCAAAGGCGCGAGCATCAGCAGGGCTCTGGAACGTCAGTCCAAACTTCTTATCATTGATTCTCCAGTGATGGAAGATGGGGGTGACCTTATTGTATACCAGGTCTCTCTGCAGAACACATTCCAGCACCACCTGGAGACACATACACACGTATAGATGACAACAGGTCCAACAGACCCGATTACAACATTCAGACTACATGTAGACCTCAGACATGAATCAATGTCAAGTCTATATGTAACCCAAATTAGGGTTAAATGTTTGATCTGTGTTTGGACCGCATTGAGCCAGAGTAGTTTTGACCTTTTAAGTTGGAGCACAAATGGTCTATAAATCAGAAAGAAATACCACAAAACTTATTTTATCTTTATGTGATAGTATCATTACAACAGTAATATCAATGAGTGCCAAAAAGTGTAAATATTGTTCAATTTAGGACGGAAAATTGGGGGAATAAAGGCAAAAATAGGAGAAATATTCACATATTTGTCTTGTTTTTGCAGATGAAAACTCTACACTTTTGACTCACTTATAAGATAGGCAAATATGGTGATTTGAAAATATTTTCACTTGCAAAAAACACCAACAATAAGAACATGGAGACTAAGGGAATGGCAGCCATAAAATCGTATCAAGGTATCGCCATTTATAAACTGCAGTATCCCTGTCAGGCAGCAGACCACAGATCGGCTACCAGAGCAGATAGCCCACATGGTTAGTTGTGATAATCCACAAAGATTAGACTGGCAAAAAAAAAAAGGATGATTTGTGAAATAAACACTATATTTAATGGGTGGTTCTCCAATAGTTTTGCTTAAATCTGTGCATCAAAGGAAATATAAAATGTTGATAATTATACCTGTAATAATCAATACAACCATGGCAACCCATGGATTAATAGCCCTTTTTGTGTTCAATAAAAATAAAGAAAATGTCACTTTTTTTTAATTAAGAACACCAAACCATACATTTATTCAAGGTCAGTATACCATGAGAATTTCATCTCATCTCGATCATCCTAAAAGTTGAAGAGCTGTGGTGGCAGGAGATTAGGTGTGTGGGAATGTTTTAAACCCAGGAAGCCCCCAGAGCAGGGCGAAAAGAGGCTGTGCTTCCAAAGCCTATTATTAATCAGGGCTACTGGGCCGCCTGCTGGCCTTCCTCTGGGTAGATTAAATGAAATGAGAGACGGCCATTACGCTCGGGGAGGTTTTCGCTGACATGCACGAGAGGTGACTTAACTGAGTGTGTATGTTCGAGTGCGTGCATGTGGTTATACAATATGCGAGAATGAATAAACATGGTAGCTGGTGTGATTAAAATGAAGATATGGTCTTTGAACTGGAGGTGCCTTGTTGGAGGATCCCTAATCAATACTCCATGAATGCAAGCCTGCTCAGATGTGAACATAAGAAGAGGCTAATACACTGAAAATGTTGATAAGTGCCATGATCTGTCAGAAGAGTGGACATGTCATTTTATCTGGGTGAGCTGCATTGTAACCTCGCAGCATATCCCCATACCTTTCTCAAAGAAGAAAAGAAGGGCCAAGGGTTATGCTTGTGTGTTTTCCCAGAGCTAAGGAATAAAGGGAGGGAAGACGAGAGGGATGGGGATGTGGAGAGGATGGGGTGACGAGACAGGAGGGGGAAGAGGAGGGGTGCGCGTAGTGCCTCTGGGGGTGACTGTGGAGGCGAGACTGAATGGAGCCAGAGCCAGTAAGGTGAGCGTCGCAGCAACGCCTGACAAGAGGAAGAAGTATCACAGTTGCATGGCAGGATGACACTTAACACCACATTCCACAATGTGCTCAAAGAAAAGAGCGGAGGAGGAGGAGGAGCCACCTTTCCAGAAAAGGAGACAGAGAGAGTACACGGACAGGATGTGTTAAATGAGGTGAGGGACAAAGACGGTTGGATGCGAGATCCGAGGAGAACAGTCACATTAAGACAAGATTGGGACGAAACGATGAAATAAAAATCACAAAATACACAGAAAGCTTTGTATTGAGGAGCATTATTTAACGGTCATTTTAAGAAAAATAATCTCTAATACAGTTTTTTATTATCATTTCTAAACAAAAAGCTAAAGATCGAAATGTATCCTGCTAATATAAGTCAAAGCAATTACACAAAACCGTGCAATGAGGTACAGATATTTGGAGTAATCCTAGACAACACCACATTTACAGCTCGAAGGCTACCCGTTGTGAAAAGCAAGGCGTGAGACTGAGAGCTTAGTCAGAGATTTATTATAATCCAAGAGCTGGTATGGTCAGTTAACGTCCGCCAATTAGATCTGTAGTTTTAGGAGAGGCAAGGGTGAGAGAAAGAGAAAGAGAGGCGAAGAGGAGGGAGAGAAGCAGGGAGGAAGTCGACGAGTGATTGGTGGCTATATGGAGAGCCAGCTGAGTCATCACCAGCACACTCTGTGCCGCATCACTGCGCTTATAGACAAAACTCCTCCACCTCTTTTCTTCCGTCTTCCATCTTTGTGACTCCACCTCCACTTCCTGCTCTTTGATTTTAAGCCATCCTTTCTTGAATTCCTCTTACAACTTGTGTGTCCTCAATCACCAGATAACAGCAGGAAAAAAGCCTAACATGTTGCTTTAAATTAAATGCGATTCCGATCTGCTTTCTTCTGTTTACATTGAGCTGCTGCTGGAGTTGGAAGAATTCTGCTCAATTCAGGCTGGAACATGTATTTAAATCATACAGTGACCTGGAAAAATATTAAGACTCCTTGAAAGTGTTACAACCACAAGCTTCAATGGTGTTGCATTTTATGTGTTTAAGGGTGCTTTCACACCTGCAGGATTTGGTTCGATGAAAACAAACTCAAATACGGTTCGTTTGAGCTGGTCTGAATGCCAGTGAGATTTGGTCCGAACTAACGAACCGGACCGAGACCCACATTTTGAGGGGGTCTTGGTCCGCTCCCAAACGGACTCTGGTGCAGTTCACTTCAGGTGTGAATACGAACCAGCCTCGGTTCGGTGCAACTTCCTGATAAAACCCCTTTTTGTTCCATGTAGGCATCCGTAGCACGCTGCACTTTACACTGTGGGAGGCACCGTTTCTGTGTTGTAACTTGTTAGCATTAGCGCCCACAATGAATCGTGGTCAAACGTGGGGTCAGGAGGAAGTCCAGTGCTTCATCGAGATTTGGTCAATGAACGATGTAAATATATTACAGCCACCGCAACAAGAAACGCGCAATCCATCTGTGTATGCAGAGCTTAGTCTGTTTATTAGTCTGTTTCACCGTGTCTGCTGCTGGACCAATACGGAATGACTGACATTATGCATCCGTTTCCTGTTTGTCTTTTTCTTGGACTTTGTTTTGGCAATTCTTGCTACAGCACCACCACACGCAAGGGGGATATACAACATGTAAAAGGTTTAGTTTGTTTGTCAAAAATGCAATGTGAACACGAACCGCACCAGCTCAAAGTTGCAAAATGGGTCCCCAATCATACCTCGTCCAGCGGACTAACAGGTGTAAAAGCACTGGTAACTCTGGGGGAACCGCAGAGATCCACAGCTCAGGTGGGAAAATCTGTTGTCAGGACAACGATCGAATGAGGCCAAACTACATGATGCATGGTGGTGGCAGCATCATGCTGGAAGGGAGGCTTTTCTTAGGTAGAACAGAGAAGCTGGTATGAACTGGTGGGAAGATAAATGCATCACTATAGGAAAACCAGTTAGAAGGTGAAGACTTGAGACTGGGACGGACGCTTAAATTACAAAAAAAAATAAAAAATTGTTTTGTGTTTCAACCCAGACTGAAAACAAGTGCTGCACCAGGACCAATTTGTTGTTGGGACAGACGAAAAACACACTTTTGTTAAAAGCAAGGGGCGAACACATGAGGAACAGCAGCCAGTCAATATTTTGTGACAGCCATGTCTAAAACAAACTTGATCGGTCAAAATTGAAAACCAAAAACCATCTAGAAACATTGTGCTTTAACAATAATACATTGTTACATTAGCATGAGAAAAAACACAAGCTGACCGTCTTCTCGTCAAGCACCTCAATGTGCTGCCAACGCTATTTACTTTTCCCCTGACTCCATAAATGTTACTTCTGACTCGATTCTTTAACTATTAAATAATAATATCACCGGGTTGTGTCAACGATTGTGAGGCCTTCATAAGCACTGCTGGTAGTGGTAGAAACATACTTTAAAAGTATTGACCCTGGAGGGCTGAACAAAGATGCACACCACAGTTTTCAGATTTTAATTTGTGAAAACATTTTTAAAACCATGTAACCACTCCTTTGTGTTGGTCTGTCACAGCGACTCCTTATGAAATACTTTTACCTTTGAGGCGTTTATGTGACAGATAATGAAAAAGTCCAAGGGGTGTGGATACTTCTGCAAGGTATTGGTTCCTTGATGAAAACTGTTGGATGGTAAACCAGGCCATGTTTCAAACATTCAAGTTTTTCCTTTGCTCTTTTCTGTTTTAACATCATTTATTCAATTTAATTCTAGCTTTTTTAGTTTAACTCTCAAATCAAAACAACAGCATTTCTGGTGTAAAACTGTGGCAGCAACAAGCACCGATATGGAGTTTTCCTTCCTCACACTGGTTAATATTAGTATGTGGTTTGCCATTTTCTTGGAATCATCCCTCTAATGCCATCAGAGAGTCGGCAGCACTGGGGTTGACGCCAACACCCTGGCTCTGGGTGGCATCCCGACAGACCGACATATGGCCGCGTGTTTGTTGTGGTGGCTGGGGACCCTGGCGGTGATCGGGGTGTTTCACCACATCCCAGAGCGGCTGCTGGGGTCTCTGCGCCACGTCTGTGCCACGCCTGAACAACGGCGTTCCCGTCACGCCCTTTTCCTGTGCCACACGCGTGCTTGGATAGCAACGCGCAAAACACAAGCACGGCGCAGACATGAAACCCGCGTAAATAAGTTCAGTCAATAAAGATGAAAGCGGGGATTCAGGCGCCCGTGTAACAAGGCTCTAACGTCGGATTGTCTGGGATTGCCAGATTCTGTGCATCATGGTGGCCTCCTCTGTGATCTGGCATCCAACATTTCTTGCACAAATAGATTTACACTCACATTACCACAGACCAAAGATATTCTAAACTAATCTACTGGGTCTGGCTTGCATCTAAAGTGCACAGCAAATGTGTGACAAGAAATTCAACTACTCAAGAAGAAATACAGACCAATGATACAGATTATAACTGCAACTTCTTTGTATTATCTGATATTGTTTAGCACAGGGTAAAAAAGGGGGGTTAAATCTCAATTTAAAACTTTACTTTGTGGTAAAAAAAAAAATTTCTAACAAAAATCTCAAATGACAAATGCAAACAGTTTTTTTTCTGGTCAACTTTTAGCTTAGAAGGCCTCTAAGAAATAAAACAACAACAACCATATTTACAATGCGTTTTTATTCTCACACACCCACACCTATAGCAGCAGAGTTGTCATGCAAAATGCAGCTCGGGCTGTTTCCTGGAACTTGGTGTTTAGTGTGTCAGAGGGCCAACAAGCAGAATGGCCAGAGATCAAACTGCTAACTGCATTACTAAAAGGACTTTAACTCAGTCTAGGGCATGAGTCAAAGTTTCCAAACATTCAGAACACCTCATAAAAGTAATTAGTAAAAGTAAAATCAACAAGAGTTATTCCCCAGCTAACTACTTTCAATTTACACATTCTTTTTTTTTTGCATTCATAAAATATTTTGCTCAAGTACTGAAGGAAGATATTGATTGAATTGTAAGTCCATGTTAAAAACCTCCAGAATCCTTCCATGTTTTTTGCATTTCTCACATTCTTCATCCCACATTCTCATCTGAGTAATACGGCCTTCTCCCCTATGAAGTCATCGTGCATCACAGCATCACGCAGTTTGCTCCTATTTTCAGTTACCTGGGCTATATAGGAGAGCCAGAAAAACACTTCCTGTGTGCCTGAAAATGTGAGTAAGGCAGCGATTGGACGGGAGTCTGGGAAAGCTGGGCTCATGGTGATCCTGCTCAGTTATTGTGCTTTAAAGGGCAGGTCTAGATAGAAAGTGGAAAAATTAATATCAATTTATTT
The DNA here is from genome assembly GCA_963556495.2 of Valencia hispanica. Taxonomy (NCBI): domain Eukaryota; kingdom Metazoa; phylum Chordata; class Actinopteri; order Cyprinodontiformes; family Valenciidae; genus Valencia; species Valencia hispanica. The sequence continues at coordinate 24,085,776 of OY747720.1, forward strand.
CTACAGTTCCTTTTGGAGCCTTGTTGTGACTATGTGATGGTCATTTTGGGGCTTTTTCCTTTGCCAAGGTAGAATAGCTATACAACTTGAATTCATTTCAAACTCTGTGCACAATATAGAATTTTGTGTTACATTTCTCTAATCTGTACATGTATATACTAATTTGTATATGCAAAGTGCTATACACTAGTGTTTGGTTGAATGTCTCTTAGCCATTCTGTCTGTTATCCATTCCAAAATCTATTTTAACGCGTGTTTATGATCATTGTCAATGGTTCAATTATCTAGCTGCAGATTTTTCTCCTTAATTATTCCATCCACATGTAAAACGACGGCTTTAACATCTCCCATTAACGTCTTTACACATACTTCTTGTCACTGTGGCTAAAAAGCTCAGTCTTCATCCTGTACAGACTTCCCTCTGGAATAGGTTTTTTTTCTCTTGGTTTTTCCAAATAATTGCAGGTTTGAGCCCTGGTGGTTCCTTGACTGTTTATGCTTAACAGTTTCTTTCAAATGTATGGTGACATTTGGGTCTTTTTTCAGACCATGGCAAAGTCTGAATAACTCGTACTGAAGTACATTATTTTAAACGGGAGAAATCCTGGAATCTGCTCTTTGGAAATGACTTTAAACAGCTTTTTCAATTTGTGTAAAGGTGGAATTCTCTTTTGTCAGATTTTCATTGTGTTCCTTGGATATTCCCATTGGACACCGAGTGCTGTGAAGTACACCTTTCTAATGTCGACAAAGAGAAACTTACTGATGTTATTTATTATCCCTAACTAGAAGTGAATAAGACAATGTTTCATTCTACAACCCCAGTTATTTGAAGACTTAGGAGAATGTATGTATAATTTTGAGCTTTTATTCATAAGAAAACCCCCCAAGAAATTAATCCTTTTCAAACATTGTACAATCATCCCCTACTGAAAGCCACAATTTAATCATACATTTTTCCGTTGTATGAACACTTCTCAAGGAAACTATATGCATACTATTAATATGACTTTATGCAATGCAGTGTGTCACTGTGCATTCATTTTGTAGGCTTTAAGCTCTCTCACCAGTTTGTCTTTGAGTCTTTCGCCCCTGATGTGGAACTCCACAGCGGTGGGACTGGGACTCGGACTGGGAGTGGAACTACAAGGGCTGAGGTTGCTGCCACTTCCTCCGCTGCCTCCACTGTGGGTGCTGTTGTTGTCCTCTGGCCGGCTGACCCTATAGACAGTGACACAGCTAAGTCCTCCACCCCCCAAGGGAAGCCACCCACCGCTGGAGTCATCCCGAGTCATGACCACTGCTCTCACACGCGCAAAACTGTCACTGCATGAGAGGAAGGAAAGAAGACGAGCAGAGGGAAAAAAAGAATTAAAAAGCAAGTGAGTTAGATACATTATGCACAACCAACACCATTTACAAATTCACAGCATTTTTTTCTATGCTTGCATCACCTCGATCACATAGCTTTAGCTGACATGAAATACAGCTGTCTGGAATACTGTTTTTTACTGACCTAATAAAGCACTAAACCCAAAGAACAAATGGGGTTCTGGTATATATTTGGATACTGACAACGATAGCAAACGTTTGAGATTGACCAATTTGTCATTAACTAAAAATGTAACAGAGTACATTTACAGGTACTATATGCAGTGGTGTATTTTGTTTCACAAACAAACATTGACGGACAATAAAAACCCAGATGGCTAAATAAAGGATGCTTTTCCACTGCAGGATTTCCCAAAATTATACAGTAAACATAAAAAAAACCCCTCTAAATTCTGGTTTGTCTGATGACATCACAAGAGGCATAAGAGTCGAGCCTATCAGCTGGCTTTAGTAAACATGGTGGATGAGCAACTTTTGGCAGATTTTGACATAAACTCTGAAGTGTTGAGTTCCATTCCAGTCGGACCTGGTTGTTTTCTCAAACCAATGTGTTTTATTGCAGCCAAAAATATCAGTTACCTCATATGATGTCAACAGAGTTTGGTGCATGTGAAGACTTTTTTTTTTGAAGGAGCAAATTTTATTCTGCTAAAGTATTATTGTTCAAACAAAATTGCAAAGAAAGAACAATCTGACCAGGACATGTTCTATAGGTGATAAACTGTATCTAAAAAGAGTTTAATAGACTTTACAAACAATTCTGGCTAGACGCTTTAACAAAAAAAAAAAGGAATCTTTTTTTTGCATCAAGAATGTGTTTTACTTGAAAACTAACAACACATATTTCTAAACTCTGCATCAGATATTTAAAAAACAACAACAATTCAGCTCTATTTGAGCCCTATAGACATCAGTTTCAAGAATCAGATGGAAAATAAAGAGAAAATGACAACAATAATGTTCCTTGTATTTCTTGTGTCATCTCACATAATTGGCTAAAAGCTGTCTGAAGTTGTCAGTGTATCTTTAACCCCAGCCAGAGGGTGACTGACCATGTGGTCAAGTTCAGTCTTTGGTCACAGCTGAAACAAAACCTTCCAACGAAAGCAGAGGTTTGTACACTAGACAGTGCATCATGCTGCCCTCTTCAATTTTAATCAAACTAAATCCTTTTAGACAATTATTTGTTATACATATTGATATTAAACAGAAATTAAACACCAGTGGAAATCCAAAAGCTCATGAAACTCTCATGAAGCGACACAGTTCATAGATAGTCACAGTTAAAGCAACTGGAATATATCACTGAAGGTAGTGCTCTTATTTTGATTCTGATTTTGTTAAAGCAGTTATGAGTATTCAATCTGATAAACTACACTGAGTAACAAAACATCCAACATGATAAGCAACAAAAAGTCCAACTTTCTATTGAGGGATTTTGCAGACGGTTTCTGTGGAATCATCTCAGAACAAACGGCAACAGAGACCAATGTTATTTACCAACACTAACAAGTTCTGATGGAAATGCAGCTCAATGTTAATCAAAGCGTGGTCCGAAAAAGGCACGGTTCGTGTTTTAACAATGCTTAACTTATGATTTACTTTGAACTTTTTTCAAGCAGGTGAAGAAGACTACACCTCCGAGGGACAAACTGAATGTGCTTGACCATTTCTTAAAACTTGTTACAATGAAATTCTTCTAATTGTAAGCAAGCTGAAATCTTCTGATTGAAGAATGGGCTCAGATGTTAAAAGCACACTTACTGCCATAAAAGATTTAAAGGCAAAACTAAAACTCTGTACTGTAGGTGTAAAACAGCTACACTTGTTTGGTATCGACTCTAAAAATAACTCACAAAAATCAAAGATTAAGTTAAACTTTGTTCCATTTCTGTTCTTCTTTTCTCACCTTTAGTCAGACGTTTCCCTGATGAGGTAACAGTGCATAGGGCCATCGGAAATGACAAAGTTCAAGGTGTGCTGAGGGCTGGTGATACATTAAAGACCGGGAAGATCACTAAGCTTACAGAAAAAAAAGCTCAAGATGTTTGTGGGCAAATGACTTCCGGTGACAAACTGTTCTCTGGTCAGTTTAACAAGTAAAGATGATGTCAGGATGTGAAGCGTTTGTAAAGAATGCCACAAGCGGTGGCCAAATGTGAATCATACACCAAGCGAGATGATTTTCAGTCCCAGTGACCATACCTGCCGTCGTGAAAGCACTCGGCACCAAGAATTCAAGAGGATGACATTTATGGTCCAAAAATGTAGAATATTTGTCTAAATCAAATGCTCATTAGCTTAGCCAAGACAAAGGGTATTATTTCTATTTGGTCAGTAGCACACAAGTGTACTATAGTACTAAAGAAATAAAACAGGGACACCCATTATGTTTGTCAAAAACAATACCTTGAAATAAGCATTTAGCTCTAAACATCACTTATTTTATCCATAATATTCAAGTGTTTTGTGCTGTAATATAATGAACTGAATGATATTGCAATAGATATTTTCTTTTATTAAAAGAAACAGTACTGTGTTTATAAATTGCTCTTAGAATACAAGGGTGGATTGAGAAACTGAACAGTGACCTTAATCATAATCTATTAAAAAATAACACATTGAAGAAAACCCCAATCCTATGCTTGGGATTCAGCTGGACATTGCTCATTTCTATGAATACATATTAAGATTAAAGCTGCTAGGCTTTAATCTTTCAATTTTACTCTTGACAAGCCCTGATCAACCTGTCGGACGCAAAGCTCTGCCGCCAATCAGTGGGCGCCTTAAAGCCTGTTTGCTAACAGGCTACGCAGAAAGTAAAACGGTTCGGTGTGGCGGTTGTTACTTGTAGGAAGAAAACCCAGTCGGCTGGGTATCAGCGAGGTGTAAAAAAAAAAGAAGAAGTCAGGGTGGTTTTTATTTCTTTTTATACCAGAGAAAGCTTGTTCATCTACAGGGCTGCGTAACAACGACTGCTCTCTGTTAAAGAAACTGTGTGACGTTGTCTATGCCCCTTATACAAGTAATAATTGCTCACAACAGAATGGCTCCTTAAAGTTCATTAAATAAATAAACAAATTAATGACTAACAATCAAAAACATAAACAACTAAGTTGACTGGTATTGTTATTCGTTTGAATTGTTCTAAAAAGAAATTAGAATCAGCTAAAAATTAATATCGGTAGGTCAAAGCTTTACACAATTGGTGACTGGAAATTGGCCACAAGTACCGGATCATCTCTAATGTACCAGGCTTTCTGAATTTTTGACAATCATCCTATCAGGAAATCTACCAGCACGTATTTTGTTGTTTATGTATATAGGAGTCACAGGTGACGTTAATGTACCCAATTTACTTCAACACAGTTTGATACAGGCCGACCATCAATGCTACTTATTTTGTTTATTTAACCAATTTAAATCTATTTTAATGTTCAATATTTTATCTATAAACATCAACAACACAAACTAGGTTTTCTTTACTTCCTGGAGTTTAGCCGTGGGCTTGATCTCACTGCTTTAGAGAAACTTGTTTGCAGCCAAAGAAATACAGCAAACCACCAAACACTCTGCACATTAACTACTGGCAAACAATATGCAAGAAAGCTAGCAAGAAGAGAAATGTGGAACTCAAAAAATCCTATATTTCCCTAAGAAGCTTGAAGTCGACATAAACTTGGCAAAAGGAAATATAGGTAGCTATAGATGGAGCTGTAGGGGACATATTTAGAGGCTTTAAGCTAGGTAATGGACCTTAATTTTCCTATCAATGAAATAATGAAATAAAGTCAGAGGACGTGCAAAAAGTGCAAGAAGCTATTTAAAGGTGAACTATATATTTCCACTTAGGCTCATTACTTTAATCATGCTAAAATGTGAACTCTAAAATCCTTTTGTTACTTTCAAAACCCTGTGTTACAGTAAATCATCTCTCCCCATATGCTGTTGCATCATCGATGCTCTAACTATAAATATTTGATCTCTCATGGCAGGAAGGAAAAAAAATATATATTTTGACTAAGATTGTTAAAGTTTCTAAGGAAAATTGGACATTACCAAGATTTACATCAGCAGGTCAAACAGGAAATTGTAAATTGGACATATCTTTAATACTATATGTAGCTGCGCACACTTCTGTTTAAACAATCAGCATTTTTAATAGATTTTTAATAGTTGAAAATGTACCACCAGTTGAAGATCTAGGCGGATTAAATGTATTGCCCAAGGTTTACTTGACAGCAAATGGTCATGGGAACCTGACAAAACAGCAAAACCACAACAAACTTCCCTTTAATAAACCACACAGAGACACCCATTCTGATGACATCAATGACACAGGAAACGGTCCACCAGAACCTGGGTAAACAATGGAAACTAGCTTTTTAGCACCGCACCAAGCAGTGATTGGGATATGTTGCTGCTTCTCCAACACCCCTCTATGGACGCGGGTGCTGGGTGCAGAAGGGGCTGTCAGTCAGACAAGGGTCCCTGGGGTGAACAGAAGGCAGGCGGTGGTGTCGCTCAGCCATGACCAGAGCACAATGACCAGGGCCTGACCCTTCAGGCCTCTCATCATACACATGCCAGCAACCATGACACTCACAGGGAGGGGGGGGAGGGGGGCTAGGCCCTGAGAGGAAGTTATCTGGACAACAGATATGCGGATCGTCTTAAAAATTTATAAAACCTTTAAAAGCAAAACATATAAATATAACGTACTAAAAAGGGATTAACATGGAGAGAGCATGCCTCAATTTTGCAAACTAAAAATACCTTCTTCCGGTTACTTTAATCAGTGTGCTCGCTTTCCTGAAACGCACAGTGCTCTACATGCATCCATCAGTCCACCATGTGCTCATTCACAGCTCATCGAGGGATGGTGGAGACAAAAGCCGGCATCCACGCCCCTTGCTGAGAGCACACAGTCAACTGGACACACAATTGTGAGCGGAAGCAGATCAGCTGGGCTTGGCATGCAAGAGAAAGAGGGGGGGGGGGGGGGGAGTGTGGTGGGATGAAAGAAAGGAGCCCCCCGATTCTTAATTATTCCAAGTTATTCTGCTGGATGACTGACTTCATTTCCGAGCAAAGCAGGGGGAAAGAAAACTGAGGGAGTGCTGAAACTGAAGCAGGAGAGGACAGGGAGAGGCAACTGTAGATAAGTACAGGGTCACACAAACATCTGAAGAGTATACAGTCTTTGTAGAAGGCAGAAAAACAATCAGATTCTAATTTTTGTTAGACATAAAATAACCTAGGTTCCACAACAGGAGAAACATGAGTATTTTATATACATGGCATCTTAGTTTGTCTAAAGATACTCCAACACCGAGTACAGTATGGGAAAACTTCATATGTTTGAATATTTGTACGGTTTTCTAAATGCAAATACAGTACAAGTCTTGGAAATCATCTGAATAAAAAAAGATGTCTTCTCAAAACCACTTAAAGAAAAAGATAAAGAAAGTCCAGATCAAGCAAAGGTACAAACTGACTAAACTGTTCTCCATAAAAAAACCACAACAAAAACACTCAGTGGGAAAAAAAGAAAAGAAAAACCTAAGCCAAGTGGTAAATATAAATATGGATTCACAGAAGAGAAAGGTGGTGGACACTGGAGGAGGACGTGCAGATCAGGGAGACATGGGCCCCGAGGCCTCTTTCCCCAGTGTGTGGTGGTGAAGGGGGATCCTGGGACAACCATTTCCTAAGTGGACAAAGTGACCGTTTGTCTGCTGCTCCGGCCCATGGCTCACTGGGCTCCAGCACGCAATTATGCTTTGCTCCCGTCTCAGCCTTGGGCTTTCCAACCCAAAGGGGAGTGGTGAAGAGGAGCACAGAGGGTCAAAGGGTTGGAGGGTTCTGGAGAACGGTGGGGACAAGAGGGGGGGGAAAGGAGGGAAGATGAGGAGAGAGAAGAAGAGGAGGAGAAAAGAGAAAGGATGTAGCGAGAGCCCTGGTTGCTCGCCAAGTCACCCTCCCTTTCCTCCACTCCCTCCCTCCCTGGCTGCCTCTCTGTACACAATGGCCGCTTCTCTGCTGAAATTTCACGTTATTGGATCCCGGGCCTGGAGTTTTGTCCTCCCACAATGTCCAGGCAGCGGAGCATGCTGCAGGGGAGACACACTTTGCAAGCTAAAAGCTGGAAAACCATTCGTCCTTTCATTAGCATCTGAACAGAACAGAAAAGCATCCACCCCTCCTTTTTTGCACTCCATCACCCCTTTTCCTCCCCATCTTTTCCCCAAATCAAAACCTGAGGAAGGCTGTCAAGTTCGGTCAAGCTCCGCTAGACCACTTTGGCTCATGGTGCTTTTAACAGACGGCAAAAAAAAGAAAAAAACAGATCATTAAAATATCATTGGGGAAAATAAACACAAGCTACTTATCCCAATCCGATTCTATAGATTATCCACAGAAAGAAAAAGCTATTACCAGTAAAGTAGGTAAAACATGGATTTCTCTGTCAAAACCTACTTTGGCTGGGAGTCATTCTCTTTGCCTAAAACAAAGTAGAGCTATTTTCAACAGTTACCTCAAAACACAATAATATTTATGTAATTCTCCATCTTGTCCTGGCCGATTTAAACAAGGCACATATGGACATATTTACTACACAGTACGATTACTGATAGGTTGGCATATCGGGGTTTTTAGAAACCTACGGTTCCTTCATGGTATTACTACTGTTCCAGTCGGTTCAATGATAAAGTAGAGAGCGTGCCAGGGCTGCCAATCAGCTGGCTGAAAGAAAGCTACTACAAGTATCCTGCTTACTAAACAGAAAAATTCCACCGTTTGGAAATGTTTAGCGAGAAATACAAACAGTGGTGACATAGAAAACTCATCACTCTTAACATTAGCAGCACATTATATTGGATCGCAAAGGACTCCTTGGATATTTGGTGAGTCTTCATTTTTTAGCTGTCATGCATTGAAACTCTGGTTACTACACTTGGCCAGCTGGATGAACTTTCACGTTTTTTTCCTTTTAACACCTGAGATGGATCTTAATGATTAAGACACTAGAGCTCATGAAGTGTTGAAGGAATCACTGTGATGGCAAAAGGAGGGAGAAGACTAAGGAAGAATCAGGTCAATGGCAATCGATGTCGTCATCACAATTTTTAACAACGGCGCCACAACTGGCTTAAAGGAGCTTGCTATGAGAGACTGGCTAATTTAATAAATCATCCAAAAACTTTTTGCCCCCTCTACAGAACTGACAACTGGCCTTTAGACTTCATCTGTTTTTAAAACAGGCATCTCCCCAGGCAGCATTGCATGCTGTGTTTTTGAAGGGTTGACCATGTGATGCACACCTTCCTGTCCATCAAAAAGCAGGTCAGTGCTCAGCAGTCTGTGCGTTAACTTCTAATCAATCAATAAAAATGGTAAGACATGCACTCTTAATTTGAAAGCCTTTTTATATGTATAATATTCTCATGAATAAGCATTTTTTATACTAAAGAAACTGCTACGTTTGCATGTAATATTTCAGCAATAAGGAGAAGAAAAACAGGCATCGGTCGACCTCTACCCTTTATTCTTGTGCTACCCTATAAAAAAAAAGATCTATCTATCTATCTATCTATATATATATATATATATATATATATATATATAGCAAAGGGCAAAAAATTCTGCATTAATAAAAACTTGTAAACAACCAAATCTAGCTAGAGTTTCCTTTAGATTTTTAAGTTTATGCATTACAATAATAAAGCAGCAAAAGGCTTTTGATAAACAGTACTGTGTTGCATTACTTTAACTGCATGTAGGCATGATTGTTGCTTTTCGGATCTAAGTATATGCAATTTGATCTGGTGATACATTATAATTACACATTGTGTCACTACTGTGAAACTTTTTTTCTTAGTCAAGATTATTAAACAGTGAGAATCTCACAGAGGCCCACGCCTTTTAGATTCATGCAACCTACCACAGACATGATATTACCCTCTTTTACAAATGTATTTAAGTGGCTGCATGAAAAAGAAAAGAGCAATATTGCCTCTATTGAAATTCAACTATTTGACTGTAAACATAATTTGTTGGGAAAAAAATCCAAAAATAATGGAACCTGGCCATTTATTCCTCCCGCACATCTAATCTTAATGGTATAAACAACCAAACGCAAAATAAAAGGGGCACAGTCACATAGATGACAGAAGCCAAAGTGGCTTATGGTTTGCCGTGCAAACTTCAACATGCAATCAGAGTAAAAGTACTTTTGAAGAGGCAGTCTGTTGTCCATTAATAAAAGCAGATAACAACAGTGTGAACAATAAGCAGGCAACACAAGCTTGGTTACACTAGCTGCAGTGAAAACTAATCCGCTGGTTATAGAAAGAGAAGTGAAAGAAAAATTTGCCCTGTCTCTTCTCAACACCTCAGGCTGCTGGTGACTCATCTCCCTCACAAGAACATTCAGCTTAGCTACCAACTGACTCAGAAAAAAACGGGGGGGGGGGGGACAAAAAAAAAAACAAGCTTATTCTGCTGCTGCACGACACAGCAAAACCTAAATGATAATGGATCCAGCTACTTTAGTAGCATCTGTGGCAGACGACCTTTACATGCCAAATCAACCTGGATTCCATATGGAAATTGGACTCATCACAAGAGCTCACTGGGATGGTATCTTAACAATCACTTCCAAATCCACCCGTCCCATGCCGGACTCGGCCTGCAAACTCCGACATCAGTGTTCCAACTCCCGGTGCCCTGTGGCACGCTATAAATCTAAAAGAATCCCATGTGCGTATCAAATGCCAGAACGCTATTCTCAAACATTCATCAAAGCCGCATATTGAGAGGATCTTAATTCGAACCACAAGCGTTCAGTAAATTAAAACCTTACTCTTGCCATTACAAAAAAAGAGGAACCACGAAATTCAACTGCAGCAGCATCTCTGTTCGCCTTTGATGCGAAAGTAGTCCCACAGGAAGGAGCCGTGTAGCTGCAAGAAAAAAAATTTGTCAACATGTCTTTTGAAGCTACTTAGGAATGATCAACCACCACACTGAGATGGAGGCATATGAGCTGCCATGGCGAGTTATAAAGCAGCAGTCAATGCGAAGATGATGCGACTACAGTTACATAAAAACATCCAACCCTAGACTGGTTGACCATTCTGGGCGGGTGGGAGCTCATTCAGGTAGGGAATGTCTTGTAATTTAGTCAATTTTAAGCAACCAACGACATTTGCTTCAAGTATTAAAAATAGTCCAAGTGGGAAAAGACATTTACGGGGCAGATAAAAATACAAACTTGAACACTTTAATCTTTTTTTATTATTAATTTTTGGCAAGGCTGTAAATTTTATGCAACAATTATTATTATTCTGTTTTAAGTTCACTAATCCAGGATCAGATCTTATCTTTTCCAGAAACACACATGGCAAATGTTTCTATAAAAATAAACACACAAGAGCATGTGCAGCTGTGTGTGTGTGCACATGTATGCGCAAAGACACATACACAAAAACCCCTTTCCTGTTTTCAAAGCGTTTGGAAACTCAATCAAAGACACAAGGTTTAGGATTTACATCTGTGTCCTTTAATGTCTGTGGCCCGACAGGAAAGAACCATCTTAGCCCAGCTGCAGCAAAGAGCTCCCAACAAGGCCCAGGCTTCATGCTCCCGCATGCAGCACAACTGAAAACAATATCTACAATTCAGCCACTTGGTGCTAAATGCGATTCTTAAAGGCATTAAGATATGGTCTGTGAACATCAGAGGCCCTCCTGGACAAAGAAATAAAGACAAGCGCCCCCCGCTCTATGTGGATGCTGTGATGCAGACACGCTCACACACACACACACACCACTGGTCCACATGTGGTGTAGACTGCACACCCCACTTCATCGTTCATCTGTCAAGAAAAGTACCTTTACAATACACTACTGACATGTTCCTCCACTTAATACATGCTCCTAAAATACTCAAGGAGGAAATGAAAATAATAAGAAGGAAGTGGCTTATGTCTAAAATACAGAGGATCCAAGCCTTAATCTGACCATGGGAATGGAAGAGCCCATCACGATGCAAGATGGCTCGTCTGAACCACAAGCATCACAAGTTGTCTGTATATATAGATAAACACATTTTTAAAAAAAACTATACATCACAGCTCAATAGTTTGTCACTAAAATGCCACGTCATAGATTTAGTCTATAAAAAGATAAACATAGCTTGTTACAAATGTTAATGCTTCGAACATAAAATGACGTTTTCACATCATGTGGGGAGAAAAAACACTGAGGGTTTGGCTTGTATGCACTTCCCTCAGATGTTTTTATAAGCGACCTCAGGTTTGTCAAATGACACATCTTGTTAGCTCCTGTAAACCACATTGATCACAATCAACACTTCCTCAAAAGAAAACAGAAGCAAAACCAAAGATATGTTTTGAGTGTTCAGAGCAAAAGAGTTTGCCCCGGGGTAAGATGTGTCTGTATCTTTTATTCGGCTAGCTAAAACGACTAGAGCTGTTACAGGCATGAAGGGGTGTTATTAGCACCTTTCTTTGTCAGGACTGGCTACCTGAGCTTACAGCCCAACTAGCTGAACGCTGTTAGAGAAACAATGATCAGGCTTTCCCTAACCGATGGAGCCTTCTGGTTTTCTTCTAGTTCTGACCTACCAATCTTTTCTTCCCCCCCTATGGACTATAGAGCCAATTGAATGGTGCATCTTAAGTTGTTAGCCAACATTAGCTATTAAACTTCTGCAATATTCACTGCAAAACCCACTAAAACAAAATAAGCACTGCACAATAACTACTAAATTTAGTAGGCTTTTACTTTGGTCAAGTTTTTAGGAATCAGGAAAACGGTAAATGTTAACTGGCCTATTCCTAACAGAGACCATATCCAAGAAACTGCAGTAACCGCAAAAATATACTAAGTATTAAAAGCTTTGCATTACCATGAGGGCCACAGAATATAAATAATTACCCAGGCCATAAAGCACGGCAATAGCTGAAGGAGCCGTCTACCCAGGTCGTTTTGACACACGATGGGGGCTGTTTGGGAAGAATGTTTTTGGGAAGCTCTGCAAAACTAAAGGGAGTGAAAACAGCTTGCAGGTGATAAGCTCAAGACACCCACATTGGCAGAAGCAACACTGGGCTTTCAAATCAATCACACAGATAGGAAGCGGATAGAAAAAGCAGTTGCTGAGGATCACCTGACTGGCAAAAGACAATACAGCAGGAATCTCAAACAATGAGGCCGTATCCAGGGCATGTGTCAGAGAGTCAACTGACATTCACGAAGAAAAAAAAAAAGTATGAGGGCATGTAAAATATCTGCAGTATCAGTCTGAAGGTGCAGACTGGCAAGAATCTGTTTGATATTAGAGAAGGACTCTCCACACATGCCGAACAAGACGCAAACTAAAATCTCACAAGGCTTTATGAGCTCTTTTGTAAATTCCACCCTGTGAACACCGCTGCACCAAGGCCAGGTAACATGTTCTCAACAGAGGCTGTGCTGTGTGTCCACAACAGCTTGGCTTACCAACCATCTTTTAGACCAAACTACCTCAGGGCCATCTCTGCTTGGACCGTGTAGCAATGTAAAAATGCATTTAGAAATACTGCAGTATCTCACAAAAGTTAGTACACCCCTTTCATTTCTGTAAATATTTCATTATATCTTTTTATGGGTCGTCACTGAATATGACACTACTGATACAATGTAAAGTAGGCAATGTACAGCTTGTATAATCAAAATAACACAGCCATTAAAGGTGAGCACACCCCTAAGAGAAAATGTCCAAATGGTACCCAAAGTGTCAACATTTTGTGTGGCCGCCATCATTTCCGAGCACGGCCTTAAATCTCTTAGGCATGAAGTTCACTAGAGCTCCACAGGTTGGCACTGGAATCCTCCTCCAATCCTCCATGACTGCATCACGGAGCTGGGGGAAGTTAGAGACCTCCGGTTCCTCCAACTTCTGTTCTAGGAACGCCCCACAGATCCTGAATAGGGTTGAGGTCTGGAGACAGGCTTGGTGACAACGCAGTGGTCATCTTGGAGGTGTGTTTGGGGTCAGTATCATGTTGGGATACCGCCCTGCAAGCCACACACCAGAGACTTTATAACACCAACGAGCCACGTGACACCGGGGAGGGAAAACGGCTAATTGGGCCATATTTGGACATTTTCACTTAGGGGTGTACTCACTTTTGTTGTCAAGGGTTTAGACATTAAAGGCTGTGTGTCGAGTTTTTTTCAGGGGACTGCAATTTTACAATGTTATACAAGCTGTAAACAGACAATTTTACATTGTATCGGTGTCATATCTTCAGTGTTCTCCCATGATAATAGTTGATTGACTAAAACATGAGGGGTAAATTCGTTTTTGTGAAATACTGTATATATACGGGGTTTTTTTGGACAAATTATCTGTTGTGTTAAAGCTTGTAACTCACAACAGTTATATTTTTCCATGTCTGTAATTGAGAAATTTGAAAAACAAACAAAAAGTGAACAAAAAGCACCTGACAACACAGCCAAAAATCATTAACGGATGATGATACTGTGTGTGAAATGCAGAATTTGGGAATCGATGCACAACAGAATGTCCAACAAAGGCATAAGTCTAAAGCTCCACTTTGAGTTCATAAATCACAGATTTTTATGGGGATTTGTCAGTCAGAAGGAGGAAGTCAGAAGAAATTATATATGAGAGAAGTACCATGCAGACCTAACAAACCGGCCTCCTGAGAATAAGGTTTAGCAAATCTCTGTGACTAGTTCAATCGGTCTGTAAGTCACCACAGTGGTAAACGATGGATTTTGATGAAAACCTGTTTTGTGAAACACTAAGATACTAGCTGCATTCAGAGAGGCACAATTTCTGCTCCAGTTCTGACTTGTATTGTTACACTGCTGTGCAAAGTCACGCATTGGCACATGCTTCCCAAATATGCTACCAAAACCCCCTGCTTCATTTTAGTGGTGGTTATATCAGTTTCACCTTTCTCCACATAATCAGTCAGTGTTTCACTCGTGAGGGTTTAGCTACACTACAGTGATGTAGCTCTTAAAACAATTATTCTGAGCACAACATCTGTCAGGCCAACTAAACACTATGGGTGAACTGCAGTCGTTCGCCACAAAAACATCTTGCTTGATCCCAAAAAGTCATTTTAAGCTAATTTTACACATGTGGTGGACAGAAGGAAAATTAAAACACTAATATATGAACAGGAGGCAGCTGTACCCAGATGTTCTCTACTTTAATTGGCTCAGACATTGAGGAAAAAATAAGTTGCAGCTAAAGCTAAATGAGAACAGTTGCTCATTTGACTCATTCTGCGGGCATCAGCAGGTGTTTTGTTCCGACAGAGGACACATAAAAATAAATACTTGTACATAAGCACTTTTTTTTAATACCTGATAAACTTTAGGCTCAGAAATTACAAGCACAGTTGCCTCAGTGGTCTGGCTCACTTCCTCGTCGAACTAAACGTCCTAGCTCTCCCGATTCCTGCAGAAATGATCTTTGTCGCTAGGTGGCCACACATTTTTCATTACATATTTTTTTTTAAAAGCCAAGAAAACAATCTGTGTTCTTCGTACAACAATGGTCCATCAGACACTCCTGATCCCTATTACATACAGTCATTCATGCAGGGTACTTACTTCCTGTTTTTAAAGACAATCTGGCCCCATGGGCTTTTTTGTTGTCAAAAAGGTTGTTTAAAATGACAAATCCGCTAATCTTATTATAATTATGAATGTTGATACTTGTTAAATGTATAGTTTTTTGCTTCTGCAATATGATGATTACCAATTCAAAGAAAATATGTATGATTTCTTTTTAGCAATTTGTGAGTTAACCAGCATTTACCCAATGATTTTAGGTACGTTGAAAAAACCTGAGCAATGAAGGAAAGCTGAGTGTTAGAGTGTAAAAAGGAAAACTTGAAAATGTAATCTGTAGAAGTCTTAATACTAAAGAGAAAGTATAATCAATTTCCTTTTTGCTAGTCTTCATGAAACAGAAAGACAACCTTCGCTCCGCATTGTGCTCCTTCCATTACCATGAATCACACAACTGGCAGAAAGGTGGTGGAATCATAGCAACAATGTTCGGATCGCTTCATCATCTTCGCTGCCGCCATCATGCAGCGTGGAACAAACCAAGCACTGTAGCTTAAAACCCACTGATAATACATAAGCCCACGGCAAAAATTCCCAAAGCAGTGGGTTTGGATCCTTGATGTTGTTCTAAGGAGACGGGTCAAACTTTACAAACGCTTATTTCCCCCCCCCCTCTTCAAGCAAACACAATAAGAGGTTTTAGCTCATCTAGTAACCTGAAATATTAAAAAAAAGACATACAGTAGAACCAAAACAACACAAATATTACAACAGATTTAGATTAATCAACACATATGTGTTAAAGGATTAATTCTACACTGGATAATATGAAAAAAAGAGGTCTGCATGGCAAATGTTACATAAGATCACAGAAGTGCACTTCAAGGACAAAACCTCACGCATGAAATCAATCAGCACCACACAGGGCAGATAGAAGGAATGGGAGACAGAAATTGGTGTGTTTCAGTCACCCAACCCTGACAATGTAAATGGCTGTAAAGGACATTTTACTTCCTCCGTGACGAAAAAAAAATAATCATCGGAGATGAGGAAAAGGATCGTATGTCGTTATGGCCTACTTGGATAAAATAAAAGGTTGTTTTTGTGTTTATACGTGACGGCACAGTATTTACCACCAAAAACAACAAAAAAAATTGCGATCATTGTGCGATCGTCGGTGCAATGCGAAACAGTGTACAGTGCTGTGAATGGGCAGGCAGGTACTTTATGAATGGAGGAGATCATGTGACCGCAGCACCTCCCGAAGCAGATATTTCTCACTGACTGTCAACAAGCCCTCAGAGGGGGGGGGGGGATCAGCCCCATTAAAACAATAGCTAAACGCGACCAGAAATTCGTGAGACGTGTACGAAAAGCACGACGTGTGCAGAGTCCCGTTAGTGTCCGCGGGGAGACGGGGCGTGAATGTAACGCCGTTTTACGGCATTTTTTTTTTTATGAATGGGGATCGTGATATGTAAATGTGTGTGATTGAGAAAAAAAGGCCATCTTCTTCTCTTTTAAATGTCACAAGAACATTGAATAGTCGTGTTTTGATATATATTATTGAGAATGGAAGGCTAGATTTAAACACAAAGATTAAATAGAGGATTTAAATCCACGGGAAGGTGCTGAAATCATGGCGGACAGCAGTAGCCTACACACAGATCTACACTGTCAATATAACGCCGTGTGATCATAATGTACTCCGGTTGACAGATAGCTCAATGTAAATCTAGAGTGGACATGTCTGTTCTCAATATAGTTGAATTTTAAAAAAAAGTGGCAATCAGCACAATAATATTCCTATAAAAAACGCGTTAAAACATGAATTTTCCATCGTATTGAATAATACCATTGCTCCAATACAGAGGCCTAATACAAAATTATCCTATCATAGTTCATGTCAAATATGTCAAAACAAGAACACGAGCAGGCACGGTATTATTTACAAATGTACTAATATTATTATGAGCATAAACGTGTGCCACTCCTTTTGCAATAGTCTATAAACAAAGTTAAGTTCTATATTAAAAAAGGTAACGCATAATAATGAAATACCAGCGCAGCACAGTCGGAAATGTCATTGGGACAGCGTGTAAAAGCACATACTAACATCTAAAGATGCCCGAATACTGATTTCTACTGTATTTATATGTTACTTGAATACATGTATACATCTGTGTGTATCAGATGTAGAAGTGTAAAAGTACTCACTCGTTGTTTGGATTTGTTGAATCTTCACTCATTTTTTCCTCACGAGGATCCAAATCCTAGCAATAGCATCGACGACGCAGTGACGGCGGGATAAAATACCACAAAAATCACCATTTTCCTTCATAAAAACGAATAACCCTCGGATGTCGGATAAGCGGTGTACAAAGAGGGGGCATGCCTCAACCAAGCGTCCCCGCGAACACCGAGTGAAAGCTAGCTTAGCTCTGCTGGCTGGGACTAGTGTAAAGCAGCGAGGAGGAATGACAGCCGTTGATTCATTTTATCCTCCCTGGAAGTAAAATCCGACCACAACAAATGAGCCAGCGGCACCATCCTCCCTCAACAAACATATAGCAGATCCTCGCTTTGCAAGAATGTTTATAGATCCTCAAAAAAAAGTAGAGAAAAAGTAGAAATCTCCGTGGACTTTAACGTTTGGCAGGTTATTTACGTCGAGCATCCATTCGCCCAACTTCAGCTCCAGGACGACACTTGAAAAAGCGCTGTGCAGCGTAGGCTCCGTCAACGTGTCCGAGTATTCTGCAGTAAAGGCATCCGAAGTCGAGCAACAAAACAAATGGGCTGTTTTCAGTGTGCATACAGACGGAATAATCAAGCAGATACAGACATGAGATTTCCAGGAAAAGTTGGTGGACATCTGCTTTTATCGAACTCCATTTTCAACTCGGGGAAGGAGGGGAGGTAAAGGGGGGATGAAACATCGGAAAACTGGGCGGATGTGTGGACCCTCGCTTGAGAAATGTCGAATCCTTCCGCCACGTAGTAAAAACATGTCATCCTTGCAAGAAAATATGCTCGCCTAGCACATAGAAATTTCCAACTTGTAAAAGAGTACCTAATATTAATATTTAAGCGCCTTTCTCTGTATCTGTATGAGGTTAATTAGGTAATTTTGACTTGCGGGGGGAACAAATAAAGTAGTCCCAACACTTCCCAAAAGAAGTTTCCCTTCAATCACGCATTGATACCAGAGGGAACCGTCTGTGTGATACCACGCGAAGTAGAATAGAATATAACCAGGAGAAAGACTATGGGCTGGCACATGCCCTCAGTCACAAAAATGTAAAATTGTTTCATTACATGCAATATATATATTGCATATATATA
Organism: Valencia hispanica; assembly: GCA_963556495.2. Classification (NCBI taxonomy): domain Eukaryota; kingdom Metazoa; phylum Chordata; class Actinopteri; order Cyprinodontiformes; family Valenciidae; genus Valencia; species Valencia hispanica. The sequence goes on from OY747720.1 coordinate 24,104,135, forward strand.
TATATATATATATGCAATATATGTATATTAGGGCTGTCAAACGATTAAAAATTTCAATCTAATTAATCACAGGGTAGCTGTAAATTAATCACGATTAATTAACATTCCCAAATATGACCGAAAAAGTAAAATTTTTGTTGTAAATAAAGGACGAAACTGGCAGCTGTTGCTCTTTTTTTAAGGAAATACAGGAGAGATGCATGAAACTTTTGTTTTGAATTCCACAATCACCTTTACATGTGGAACTTTTTACCTATAAATCTTTTAGCCAGTTGCTAAGGCAAACTAACTGGTTAACATTTTCAGAATGTAAAGCTGACAGTTTCTTATTCAATTTTGGACAATCCTGAGCATCCTCTTCATGGGACTATCCTACAACAACGGTGTCTTCAGTCAGAGGTTTCTTCAGTTTTGCTGCGACACAGACTTCTACGGGAGATCATTCCTGCTTACAGCCATCAGGATCTACAATAGCTCCTTGAAAAATTAAATAATATGAGCTACAACAACACTTAATTTCTCTCTGGGAGGAATTAAGTATTTTTTAATTGAAATTTTCTGACTAATAGAATGATTATTTGTTTATCAACACCGAACCTTTACATTACTCCCTGGTTCCCACTCTTATTATTCGTAGTTATCAAACAGTTATCATGCTGTTTACGTGACAAGCGAGCACTCAAAGCAGCGCGGGTTTAATTCTGGGGTAAACAGGGCAGGTCATTCTGTGCATGCGTTAATTGCGTTAAGAAAATTAATGCCATTAATTCCACAAATTAATCGACCTGCATTAATGCATTAAATTTGACAGCCCTAATATAAATACTTTAAAGTATATTTTCAACTTTTACCACTGGTAAAAAAGTGGGGTATGAAATGACTTTACCTTAGCAAAGGACCATTTCATTCCAGAAAAAGTTATGAGTAAAACATTATTCAGAAAAACAGGAAATAACCAAAACAGCAAATATATGAAATGGCAAAAGACCATTTCAATAATGGGAAACATTTTGTACCTGATAAGGTTGGGAAGAAAAGATGACCAAAAATGTTTCTGTGCTTGAAAGTTTTCTGAGGTACTACGTGGTTCCTGGAAAAAGTTAAGTATGAAAAGGTACCCTAAAAAGTATCATATCGTTAAAATAGTAAATGTATGAAATGCTGAAGAACCATCTTGTCCTCATTCTTTGTTTTTTGATAGAAAACCGTGCTGTCTACCATGAGATGGTACTTGAAAACCCTGCATCAGTTTGTACCCCGGAGAAGGAAGTTCAACACCATCTTGATAACCAACAATTTGTAGTCATTTTCTCTTTGGTAACTGCTGTAAGGAATTATGGTTATTTGATTCTGTTCACTTAATTCATAAGCTTTGATCAGGGTTTATAATGTGTTGTATTAAACATCAGCTGGCCCTGCATAGATGTAAACCCACAAAATAGGTCACACTCATACCTAAGGGCAATTTAGAGAGACAAATTAACCTAACACTCATGTTTTTGGACTGTGGGAGGAAGCCTGAGTACCCAGAGGGAACCCATGCATGCCCAGGAAGAACATGCAAACTCCATGCAGAAAGACCCCAGACAGGGATTTGAACCTAGAACCTTCTTTCTGCAAGGTAACAGTGCTACCAACTCTGCGGCCTCATGAATAATCAATGAATAATCAAGTGATTCGCCAGGGGTTAAGTACATAAGAACAAAGTAGTTTTTTTACTGGTACAAAATGGTGGTACAAGGGGACAGAACGCCAATTCATAGTATGAAATGTGGATATGGCAAAGGATTGAATTGAGCTGGAACCCAAAGTAAGGCTAATTTGTTTGTATGAGTTGTATGGTCTAAAATATGCTCATGGGTCATGCTACCCACAAAGCATTCTGAGATTATCTAGCACATTTGTGGAGTTATAAAAAATCACAAACAAATTTTTATATTTTGACTCTTTTTAACATGGGAGGAAAGAACTATAATAAAGTAGAATGCACTATAATATACACCACAACAGCTGTGGTGTATATTATAGTGCATTCTACTTTATTTTTCGGACATTGGCGGTTGAATCGGAAAACTATACCACAGCCAGATTGAGAGTAGTCTAAATGCAAGTTGACCCCCCGTAGTATCATGATGTCATGCTACCTACTGCTAGTGATACATGCTGTTAAAAACATATTTGTCACTATTTTATGCATTTAAACTTTAAAGGAACATGATCACATATAGAGATTGTATTGTGCCATGTGTGTCACTGGTTTAATGTGATACAATTTGCCACTATTTAGTAAATAGTTCATTTCTGCAGGTTTTAGTGTGTTTCAAATGCATGGAGGCTATACTGAATATTGAACTTCGTGTTGTTTTGCACCAATTAAATTTCAGAATCCTGACTTCAGAAGGCACTCATGCTGTTTTACTGACGGGGAAATTGTATCCTAAAATAACATTAAAATAAGTGGCAACTGACTAACTTGGCTGGGTAAATACATTTTTAAAATGTTCAGAATCTAACTGATTTATTCGTCTTTAGCTGGTAAAATTGTATTTGGGCTATGGTAGCATAGCCCAAATACAATGTGTGCAAATTGTTATACCAGCTTTATTGGTTAAATTCCAACTGTCTTTTAGTGTAAGATCATTAAAATATTTGATAATGCATTGATGTTTCTTTATCAAAGAAACATGAAGTGAGGTATTATTGTAATAATAAAGTTGAGTTTAAAAGCCACAAGAAAATGAGATTAACACTACAAGTGTGATTACAGTTATTTAATAGTAAATTTAGAAAAGTCAACAACAATTAATATAAGGTGTTTACTCTTTCTAAACACTTAGAAATGTTTCCTACATGAACGTGTCTTGGAAGTTACTGTGTAAATCCATGAATGGATCCCTGAACCTTATTTGCAAATGTGTCAAAAGCTTTGCAGAGTGAATCTGTGGCTTGGTTGTGTAAGACTTAAATGCTATTGGATTTCTCTGCTGTGTGGAAAGCCAAGAGATCAGGCTAAATGATTCTGCGTTGTTGTCATAGAGACAGCATGTTGTGTGAGAAGTTTCTTTGTATTTCTCTGGCTTTCATACAGCTTTTGCCTCGGCCTTATGTTGCTACCATATAAAGCACCCTTCATGTCGCTGTATATAGACAACCCATGCATGGAGTAGCTTTACTTCTGCAGTTATGACATATTGTGGACTTCCTTTTTATTGTTCGATTAGGTTTTCTCTTTTGAGCTGTGTTTACTGCTCTGCAGCTGACTCTCTGAGAGCAAAGGTGAATCGTTTGTCAGTGTTATTTTCTTACTAAATTACTTATGTCAGCTTGATATGAATGTTACAAGCCTGTATTTGCACAATCTCTATCTCTGTGGAGTCTCACACAGGGTTATCAAGAAACAAAGAACTAACTCTCATTTAAAAACCAGGACTTCTTTGCTTCATTTCTTCCTTTTTAAATTAGGTTACCATTTGCGACTGATCAGGCTTGCAAGACCAAATAAAGTGTTCTTTGTCTAAAATGGAGCAGAAAAAAACAAGTGACCGTGAATTTTCCCACTTGCATGCCTTTATCCTGTAGAGTATTTAGAGTTCAGGAAGTCACCCTGCTTTCTCATCTCACAAATGGAGATGACCCTCATGCATTTCCTGTGTTTTTCACACACTTAAAACCACACAATGTAGTGTATTTAAACAGGGCAACAGGATGTTTAGCTAACAGAGGCATCCCTTGACTTCACTCCCAAGTGCAATCAGAGTCACTGTTCTCCTCAAGGCAGTAAACAAGCCAGCATTCCGATTCCAACAAGCAACCATGGAAAATGGGATGCACTTATCTCAACACAAACCTCTTTCAGAGCAGAACTTTACTTGACTTTAAGAAAGAAAGTTTAAATGATTTCTTGGTTATTTTCTTATAGGACCTGTGGGGGATTGTGTTTAGTTGTTTGTCAGCAACTGTAGCACTCGCAGCATGTTTTGCAACTTGACAAACTGAAAGTTAGCAAATCACAAGTAAGTTGAAAAGTTTTTTGCAGCGCACAATCATGCACTTTAAAATTCAGTTCCTCTGGTCAGATGAGATCAAAATGTATGTTTATGGCCTACATCCAAACTCTGTGTGAGGTGGAAAATAAAAACATTGCACATAAGCTCAAACACACCATCGCCATCATGAATTATGGTGGTGGCAGTATAATGCTTTGAGAATCTTTAGCAGGGGCAAGGAAACTGGAACAGAGTTGACAGGATGACCTATGCAACTAACCTAGATGCAAAATGTTATGTGTGGAGGAAAACAAACACTGCACATGACAGACAGACAGACAGACAGACAGACAGACAGGCAGACAGACAGACAGGCAGACAGACAGACAGACAGACAGACAGACCGATATAGATAGATAGATAGATAGATAGATAGATAGATAGATAGATAGATAGATAGATAGATAGATAGATAGATAGATAGATAGATAGATAGATAGATAGATAGATGGATAGATAGATAGATAGATAGATATGTTATATACGAAATACTGTTGGAGCAATCCAATAGATGCCATGTCAACATATCAAAATATACAAAAACTTTGAGCAATGCACTTAAATATGTTGTAGTTAAGATACACCCTCATAGCATCCCAATGGGGATACATTGTGGCAACAGTATCATGCTCTGGGAAGTCTTAATTTAAGCTGGGAAGCTGGTCAGACTTGATGGGAAGATTGATGTAGTTTAATCTAAACAGAAAAATAAATCTATTAAATGTGGTTTATTAAACATAAGATCTCTCTTCTTAAAGACTTTGTTAGTAAATGACTTGACTTGTGATACTCAAATTAATTTGTTTTGCCTCACAGAAACTTGGCTGCAGCAGGAGGATTATGTCAGTATAAATGAGTCAACTCCATCCAATTATTGAAATTTTCACATTCCTCGAAGTATTGGGCGAGGAGGAGGAGTTGTTGCAACCATTTTTCATTCTGATTTACTAATTAATCCCAGACCAATTGATAGCTACAATTCTTTTGAAAATCAAACCCTTAGTTTTCTTTATCCAAATAGCAAGCCATTAAGACCACTTTTGTTTGTGGTTTTGTATCATCCACCAGGCCCTTACTCTCAATCCTTAGATCAGATCTCACATTTTATCTAAATTAGTATTAAATACTGATAAGGTCATTGTAGTGGGGAATTTCAATATTCATGTGGACACTGAAAGTGATAGCCTAAATGCAGCCTATAATGCTATCTTAGACTCAATTGACTTTACTCAAAAAGTACGGGGACCCACCCACTTGGGTCAACACACTTTGGACCTTCTGCTGACATACGGCATTGAGTGTGAGGAAACAACAGCCCTCCAACATGACCCGGTTCTGTTCTCCAATTTTTTGATACCTTTCGAATTTACTTTAACTGACCACCCTAAACCTGAAAGAAAATTTAATTATAGTAGAGCTTTATCAGACAAGGCAGTAACAAGTTTTAAAGAATCTTTTTCCTTCTTACTTTCCTCAGTGTCTCAGGGTAACACAGTGGATGGCAGCAATTCCATCTCTAACCCTTCAGAAATTGATGGTCTGGTTCATAGCATTACTTCCTCATTCCGTTTGGCATTAGATAGTGTAGCACCCTTAAAAAAGAAAGTGATTAGCCATAGGAGGTTGATTCCCTGGTTCAATGCAGTGATGCATACTTTAAAGATAATACTAGGAAATTGGAGAGAAAATGGCGCTCTACACACCTAGAGGTTTCCCATTTAACTTGGAAAAATAGTCTGCTCCTGTATAAAAAGACCCTTCGACAAGCTAGAACAGCATATTTTACATCATTAATAGAGGCGAATAAGAACAATCCTCGGTTTCTTTTTAGTACAGTCACCAAAATTACACAGAGTAATAGCTCTGTTGAGACAACTTTTCCCCCCAGCTCTGATGACTTTATGAGATTCTTCATAAGTAAAAGTAATTCTATTAAAATAAAATCAATGGCATCCTCCCAAACATGACTGCTTCTCTCTTAGCAAATGAGGCAGCATCGGAGAGAACTGTAGAATCTAATTTGTGTTTGGAGTGTTTTGATTCAGTTGAGCTTTCGGAATTATCATAAATATTAGCCTCATCTAAACCTTCAATTTGTATGTTGGACCCAATCCCAACCAAATTATTTAGGGAAGTGCTCCCTTTGGTTACTGGCCCCATTTTAGATAAGATGAATCTATCCTAGGCTGTACAGTGGCGCAGTTGGTAGCACTGTTGCCTTGCAGCAAGAAGGTCCTGGGTTCGAATCCTGGCCTGGGGTCTTTCTGCATGGAGTATGCATGTTCTCCCTGTGCATGCGTGGGTTCTCTCCGGGCACTCCGGCTTCCTCCCACAGTCCAAAAACATGTTAGGTGAATTGGTTTCTCTAAAATTGCCCTTAGGTATGAGTGTGTGCGTGTATGGTTGTTTGTCCTGTATGTCTCTGTGTTGCCCTGCCCTGCGATGGACTGGCGAACTGTCCAGGGTGTACCCCTCCTCTCGCCCCTTGACCGCTGGAGATAGGCACCAGCCCCCCCCGCAACCCTACATTAGGATGGACGGGTATAGAAAATGGATGGATGAATCTATCCTTAGTAAATGGATATGTACCACAGGAATTTAAGGTTACTGTAATTTAACCTTTACGTAAGAAACCTTCCCTCGATCAAGATGACTTAGTTAATAACAGACCTATACCTAACCTTCCTTCCTAATCTAAAATCCTTGAGAAAATTGTTGCTAATGAAGTCTGTGAGCATCTAAACTGTAACGACCTGTTTGAAGAGTTTCAGTCCGGTTTTAGAGCTCATCATAGCACTGAAACAGCACTGGTGAAGGTTACTTATGATATTCTCATGGCCTCAGATAATGGACTTGTGTCTGTTCTGGTTTTGTTAGATCTCAGTGCTGCTTTTGAGACTGTCGATCACAATATTCTCTTAGAAAGGCTTGAACATGTTGCAGGGATCAGAGGAACAGCACTAGGCTGGTTTAAATCATATTTGTCCGACAGATTCCAGTTTGTTAATGTAAATTATACATCTTCTTCACACTGAAGGGTTACTTGTGGAGTACCACAGGGTTCTGTGCTTGGACCAATTCTTTTGACTATATATATATATATATATATACTTCCAACTGGTAAAATCATTAGACAGCATGGGATACATTTTCACAGTTATGCCGATGATGCGCAACTATATTTATCCATAAATTCTGAAGAATTCAGTCAGTTAGGTTGATTACAAGCATGTCTGGAAGACATAAAAACCTGGATGAGGCTAATTGTTTTTCTCTTAAATTCTTACAAGACAGAAGTTGCGGTCTTTGGACCAGAAGCTCTAAAAAAGAAACTGCTTGGTCAATCACTTCCTTTGGATGGTGTTAAATTGGCCTCCAGTAATAACACAAAGAACCTCTGGGTTATTTTTGACCAAGACATGACATTCAAATCCCATATTAAACAGGTTTCTAGGATTTCCTTCTTTCACCTCATGTATATTGCTAAAATTGGAAACATCATTTTCCGGAGTGATGCTGAGAAACTAGTGCATGCATTTGTTACCTTAAGGCTGGACTACTGTAATTCTTTACTACTTACTAATTCTTTACTACTTTTTAATTAAAAGCCTTCAGTTGATCCAAAATGCGGCAGCAAGAGTTCTGATGAATATTAAAAAGAGAGATCACATTTCTCCTGTTTTAGCCTCCCTTCATTGGCTCCCTGTTAAATCCAGAATATACTTTAAGATCCTCCTTCATACAAAAAAAGCTCTTAATAATCAAGCTCCATCATACATCAGAGATCTGATTTTTCCATATGTTCCTAACAGAGCACTTTGCTCTTAGACTGCAGGTTTACTGGTGGTCCCTAGGATTTCTAAAAGTAGAATGTGAGGCAGATCTTTTAGTTATCAGGCTCCTCTCCTGTGGAACCAGCTCCCAGCTTTAGTCCGTGAGGCAGAAACTCTGTCTACTTTTAAGGCCAGGCTTAAAACTTTCCTTTTTGATAAGGCTTATAGTTAGAGTGGCTTAGGTCATCCTGAGCTAGCTCTGTAGTTATGCTGCTATAGGCTTAGACTGCTGGAGGACAGACTGACCACTTTTCTTCACTCTGCTACTTTACTCTTCTATTCCTCTCCAGTTGCATTATTTGCTGTAACTTTGTTTTTTCTAAGTGTTTTTCACTCCATAGAAGGTACTCCTGGTCTGGTATCCTGCTTTGCTGCAATGCCCAGATGGACAGGGGGCATCCCAGTAACTGAGCATCCCCCATGTCCTGTCATTAACTTTTTACTTTCCTGAGTATAGAAAGTACTCTTACATCAGTTCTTTCTGTGTCTCTCCTCTGTCTTCTCGAACCCCCAGACGATCGTGTCAGATGGCTGCTCGTACTGAGCCAGGTTCTGCTGGAGGTTTCTTCCTGTTAAATGGGGAGTATTTCCTCTCCACTGTTGCTACATGCTTGCACAGTATGAGGGATTGCTGTGGTTTGAGTCTGTATCAGCGGGGCGGAACTGCCAGTCAATGACTCGATGCAATCTGCCAGGATTCATTAAATAGAAAACTAGCTAAAACTTTAAACTGATTGGAATATTTGTATTGAAATAAGTTTCTTGTAAAGAGCCTTGAGAGGACATCTGTTGTGAATCGGTGCTATATAAATAAATTGAATTGAATTGAATTAATCCAGAGCAATCCTGAAAGAAAACTTGTCAGAGGCTACACAAGAGTTGAAACTGGGTTGGAGATTTACCTTCCAGCGGGACAGTGACCATAAACATACATTACAGCCAGAGCTATATTAGGATGTTTAAAGTATTTACGTATGTGTTAGAATGGCCCAGCCAAAATTCAGGCATATACTGGATTAAGATTATGGAGCAAGCAGTGGCAGTTCTGATGCGGCTCTCTACCCAGGGGGATATGGTCTTGGGGAACCACAAGCGTAAGAAAATAAATTGTTCTGTAATTTTTAACTCAAACAAATGTTCTGTTGCTTATTTGCACGTCCATACAATATGGAGTGGGTATGACCCTGTGTAGATATGCAAAATAGATCTGTACACCAGATCTTGCTAAAAATGTTGGATCTTATTTCACTGTTTTTCTTTGAATTCATTTTCACCACACTGGATAATCTTTAGCTCAACACATTCAATTTATAGACTGGCCACACCTCAAGTGTATTATTCTACACAAATATATTTTTTAGAACTTGGGATGTTCTAATAACCACACTTGTATTTGCTTACGTAGGGGGGGACTGTGGTGAGGAGTTCGTCTGGTAACCGGAGGGTTGCCGGTTCAAGCCCCCGCTCTGTCTGTCTCAGTTGTTGTATCCTTGGGCAAGACACTTCACCCTTCTGCCTACTGGTGGTGGTCAGAGGGCCTGGTGGTAACAGTGTTTGGCAGCCTCGCTTCTGTCAGTGTGCCCCAGGGCAACTGTGGCTACAATGTAGTTTGGCATCACCAGTGCGTGAATGGGTGAATGACTGAATGTAGTGTGAAGCGCTTTGGGGTCCTCAAGGACTAAATAAAGCGCTATACAAGTGCAGGCCATTTACATCCATTAAGATTCTATCTCCAAATCAACCTGACAATCATGTTTTTGGATTGTGGAAGGAAACTATAAATTATCCAAAGACAACTCACTTATACCAAGACTTGAATGTGCAAGCTTCACACAGAAGGCAAGGATTCTGACTTTCTCGGTGTAAGCCAAAAGGACTTATAACTGTTCACTGTTTTCTGTTATAGTAACTATAGAAGGGAAATGGTATATCTGTGTGATTATCTTGACATTGTGTGATGAGACCCCTGGACTTTCATAAAGAAGATAGCTGATTACATCTTTTAGCATTATTTATATTTGCATACTTTTAACCCCATTTCATTAATTCCAGCATCTGTTGTTTGATCTCATGGTTTCTTTCTTTAAAAGCTTTTGCAGTTTCCACTAAAAGGCCTCTCAAGTTGTATCTTCATTAGACCCATCTGGATAACAACAGCTGACTCCTGACAATCTTCACCAAAAGGTGTGGCTTGAACAAGAGAGGCTGATTTCTGAAAGACCAGGCATGCGAGCGCAACAATGCATACCTATGATTAGTGCAGGCCAAGCTTCGGAAGCTAGCAGCTTTTAGGCAGGCTAATTGCAGGGTGGTGAGTAAAAAAGGTGTAGTGGCTGAAGGGGAAGGAAGTGAGGGCTCTCAGGGATGTTTGATGTTCAACATATTTGCTTTCATCCTCTGACTTTCTTACAGGAAAGATTCCTTATTGCTAGTTCTGAAATCTCTTTTTATAGGTTGCATGAGAGTATATCTCAAAAGATTTTATGTCAAGAATTTCTTCCAAAAGATCATGAGAAGAAGCTTAGTAGACTGTGTCAAGCACAAAGTGCTAGTCTTGTGGCTGTACCTGTGCATTGATGTTGATTTAGCTCAGCGATACAGAAAGTTAAACATATGAAAAGTTGCATGGCTTTTGCAGTTTAGTAAAGAGAATTATACCTTTTCGAATATCCCAAATTAACAAATAGGCTGTGAAAATCTTAGTTTAGTTTAATTGAGTTCAAACATGATTGGAAAATAAAAGAAACAGAAAAAATATAACATGTATAATAAATAGAGATGTCGCTCTATTCACAGCATAACAGCTCAGTTTTTGGTTTTGAAGGAAGAAGTATAAACTTAACATTAATATTAAATCCAACCCCAATAAAGGTAATGTTTTCTGTTGAAAAAGAAGTTGTAAGGAAAACAGCTACTTATACTTGAATTGTATATTAGGTACTCTTAAACCCGAGATCGTCTAATATATTTAGCTGGTAAAAGTTAACTCTGAACCATTTGCAAAAGTCTGATCTGCAAAAATGGGAAACTAAATTAGTTTCAGCCACTGTGGGCTTTTTCACTGCTTGAGACCGTGCTACTTCCCTTTGTTAGTGTGGTGTGCGTGGGTTTGATTGAAACCTGATCTAGCCAGGGAAGCTGTGTTTAGGGTGAGGTGGACAGGCTTTTGTTACTGCCTGAGGGGTGTTTATTTGGGCGGCTTTGGTTGGCTTCCCTGTAATCATCATCCAGCCCCACAGGATAGAAGGGATTAATGAATATGTTGGAGGGGAAGTTAGAGATGACTGTTTACAATTCTCATGAGGGTAAAAAGAAACAGCATGTGAGACAGGACAAGAAGAAGAAGTTTGGCATGCATACTTGTGCAGTCATGTTTCTATTTCTGTGCAGTATGTAGGATTAAAGATGGCAAAAAGTTTGAAAAGTTAGATTAGTTGTGCTGTGACTAATATCAAGGACTGTCTTAAGTTTTCATTAAGCTTTAAAGGATGATTGTCCTATACTGCATGGCCCCTTGTAAAAGTATTCAGATTCCTTAAAGCAGCCAAGAGGCGAATGTTAAGTCTGGAGGAGCTGCAGAGATCCACAGGTGAGGTGAAAAAAATCTATCAACAGGACACCTATTATTAATGCAATAAATCAATCGGGTCTTTATGAAAGACAGGCAAGAAGAAAAACACTCTTGAAAGAAAATAGGTCTCATTCGCATCTTGCCACAAGCAATGTTGTGGACAAAGAAATGTGTGGTAGAGGGTGCTCTGATCAGAGGATTTATTCTGTATGTCGTCATGGAAAATGTAATGTGTGTCAGAAAATGAAACATGATGGTGGCAGGATTGTGGTATGAGGATGGGTTCCTTCAGTTGGGTCAGAGCTGAAGATGGATGTGGCTAAATACAGGTCAATCCTGGAGGAAAACCTTATAGTCTGCAAAAATAATAGAGTGATTATTCACTTTCCAACAGGACAACAGCCCTCAACATAGAAGTAGGGCTGCACTGGAACAGTTTAGATTAAAAGTATATGCCTGCATTAGAATGCCGCTGTCAAAGACCAGACATATGCTTAGTTTTTAATCTGTGGCAAGAATATATCTTTTCTGTCTCTCTCCATCCAATCAGAAAGAGCATGATAGACCCCAAGAGTGCTTGACTTTTAATAAAGACTGCAGATAGGAAAACATCTATATTTCTTTCTTAAGAACAAATTGAAATATATATTATTGGTGCTGTTGTGGATGATTATGGAGGACCCTCCCTGCCAAAATTGACAATAAATAAATAAATAAATAAATAAATAAATAAATAAATAAATGTGTAAATAAATAAATACAATACAAATTAATAAACAAATGTGGTTATTATTTGCACATTTTTTTCCACATTTATTTATTTCCACATTTATTTAATTATTTATTTCCACATTTATTTATTTATTACGGAGCCCCCCTGGTCCCACGTTGTTAAAAAAAATTAAGTTGTACTATCTTGTGGCCTCAAGATAGTATCTCGTGGCCTCGAGATACTAACTTGTGGCCTCAAGATAGTAACTCGTGGCCTCAAGATAGTATCTCGTGGCCTCAAGATAGTTTCTCGTGGCCTCAAGATACTAACTCGTGGCCTCAAGATAGTATCTCGTGGCCTCAAGATAGTATCTCGTGGCCTCAAGATAGTATCTCGTGGCCTCAAGATAGTATCTCGTGGCCTCAAGATACTAACTTGTGGCCTCAAGATAGTATCTCGTGGCCTCAAGATAGTATCTCGTGGCCTCAAGATACTAACTTGTGGCCTCAAGATAGTAACTCGTGGCCTCAAGATAGTATCTCGTGGCCTCAAGATAGTATCTCGTGGCCTCAAGATAGTATCTCGTGGCCTCAAGATAGTAACTCGTGGCCTCAAGATAGTATCTCGTGGCCTCAAGATAGTATCTCGTGGCCTCAAGATACTAACTCGTGGCCTCAAGATAGTATCTCGTGGCCTCAAGATAAGTGTATATTAAAGGAGAATGCACACTGGAGAAGCTTTTCTTCCCAAAGCAGAGAGTGCAGGCCGATGCCAAAGCTGCCACCAGTTTAAGGCACTTCTTGGTAGGCTAATAGCTATGGATAGAGATCATTTGATAATGTTGTATTTTAATGTAGGGATGCGTTACCAGGATATACTGAAGACACTTGCTTTGCAAGGGATTATTGTCAGTAAAAGGCAGTTAATGAAGACATTGAAAGTTTATGGATTACATCGTCGGCAATATGATAATTTAGAGGATGCTGTTGATTTTATATGTAGTCAACTGGAAGGACCTGGAAAACTTCATGGATACCGGTGGATGTATATGAAGTGTTTGGAACGAGGGATCCGTGTCAGGAAAGAAGATATAAGGATTCTTCTGTCTCAGCTGGACCCAGTCAATTCTCAAGCTCGCCAGAGACGACGTCTTAGACGAAGGCAGTATTTTTCAAAGGGACCTAATTTCATATGGCATGTAGATTCCTACGACAAACTCAAGCCGTATGGGATATGCATTAATGCATGCATAGATGGATATTCCCGTAGGATTATATGGCTAAAAGCAGCTTACACAAACAGCGATCCAAAAGTTATTGGAAGCTACTTTGTTCAAGCAATAGAGCAAGCTGCCGGTTATCCAAGGGTTTTACGCACAGACATGGGTACAGAGAATGCTTTGATAAGAGACATACAAAAGTATTTGCGTCGAAATGATGAAGATGACAGAGCAGGAGAGAGGATCTATATAACAGGAACAAGCACGGCAAACCAGCGGATAGAGAGCTGGTGGGGACAAATGAGAAAGGAAGGAATTGAACACTGGATCCAGCAACTTGGACAGCTAAAGGATGAAGGGCTCTTCTCCGGCGACTTCCTGGACAAAGCACTTGTCCAGTTTTGCTTTATGGCAATCATTCAGGTACTGTAAAATGACAAAGATGATCTGAATACTAGTAGCTCACTTAGAATGTATGTTTTTGGTTGATTGTAATAAGGATTTCAATGTAAATAATACAATAACCAGGATTCGAATTACATGGGAGCCACTGAGAGTTCAGCTCCCATAAGGAGGTCTTAGCCCCCATGGAAGCAGTAAAATCCTGCATCTCTTGGGGTAACTAATTATTTACGGGTTTTTTTTTTTATCACAAATAATTTATTTTTATTGTAATTAGTACTATTATTTAGCCTTTAAAAAGATAGACAGAATTAGCATGTTTTCCTAATGATCTCCACTGAGCACTGCATGACTGACAGGATGGCTGAACTTCTCCATCATAAGCTACTATGGTGCATTTTGACCAAATAGATTGAGGCTGTGATCCGCGAACATGAACTACGAATATTTGCACAGTCAGCCATCTGAACAAGGATAACTGAAAGTATCAGTTACTAAGGAAAGGTGTGCTCTGACAAGTCAAACTTGATCATTTTTACTTTTTACATCGTTTGAAAACTAAAAGCAGTACATTATACATTAGTCATACCTTAGAATTCACATAATATAGGCTACAATAATCTAATTTTTACTCGTTTCATCAAATGAGATAAATATCTATCTATATATCTATATCTATATCTATATCTATATATATATATATATAAATATGATTAACTATTGTTGTATGCATTCATTGAAACTTCTACAATTGATATAACCTAGCAAACCCATAAACAATGCAAAATGTTACTAATACTTCCATGGGCTACTTTATAACAGCTCATATATTTTAATAAAGGGTGGCTTCCTTTTTTATGTATTGAGTTGTGTGCGTCTTTACGCACATTGAGCATGCCTATACTTGGATTAAGTTGTACTGTAGTTACTAAGCTTTGCTACGGTGAAAAAATAAATATGACAACTTACCCTTGTTTTGTTATTTATAGTAATTGTAGTATAGCTGGATTGGGTTGATGTGCTAAGTAGCTCACTGAATCCACTGTAAGAAGATGCGCAAAACATGTCTGGCATACTTTGTCGTGTTATTTGATTTCAGCTAATGGCATGATGCAACCCAGAATGCCGCTTATCGATTAATAAGGCGCTACTAGGCAAACTTATGGTGTAACACCCCATTATCAATTTCCTTTTTATTTATTTTACAGGAGGACTTGAAGGAAATAAGAGACGTTTGGAATGCACATCGCATCCGGCCCTCTAAAAACATCAACGTCCCATCAGGAATACCTAATCTAATGTATCTGGCACCTCACCTGTGGGGTGCAGATGACCTTTTTCTTCCACTCACTGATGACTTGGCAGGTTGCAAAGAGAGCTGCAAGTTTCTTAGTGCAGTTCCATGTGATGAGGACATATTCGATCTGTGCACAATAATGATGGAAGAAACAGGCTTCGGCTTCCCAATTAGTATGTCACAAGCACTTGAATTATATGTATCACTGAGGAATATCATCCGCCCGAATGTGTTTCAGTAGCCATCTGTATGAATGTAGCCCTTTGTTTCTGCCAAAAGACCACTCGCCAATAATACAAAAAAACATTGTCAACACCACACCAGAATTAGTGAACACTCATACAAACCCAGAGATGGGACGATTTACCTACTGTATTTAATTTGTTTCACGAAAGACCAAAAATTTTGTTTTACTGTTACAGTATGTCAGGTAGTGGTGGCTGTTACAGAAATACATGCTGAGGTAACCATCATCAATGGACTCTAATCCAAAGGTGGACAGGCAACCAGCTTGTCTTGGCTATTAGTCTGTGTGAAGATCACATTTACAGCAGGAATTAAGTCAGACACTTTCACATGCAGAAACAGACCTGTTAAATACAATTGTTAGGTCAGAAAAATGGGTAAGGACAGCTGCTTTATCTTTTTTTAAATTTCTGTACTTTGGTTTTGTTCCGTTCCATATGTGAGCAAATACTGTTTTTCCACCTTGGTGTACAATGCTATTGGACATTTTTTTTAGTCCAAAGAGGCATTTAGAGTGTCAAACCCAGCTGGTTAAAAAAAGTTAGTATTTAAGTAACACTTGGAGAAACGGATAGTCAACTATGGCTCACTTTTATCAACAGTAAGATTATGTTGTGGCCAGCTTCACTGTCATTTTAGTAACATTGATCTACACCTGTATCTCTGCCCAGCATATATTAAAAAAAATCAGAACCCACTGACACTCAATACATCAAATCTAAATTTACAAAAACAGCTGATCATTTTCTAAACTTACAAGCAGTTTCTATATCATTTGTGAGGAGGCCTAAAAATTGGCTGCCAGAAAATTAAGATCTAATGGCATGGTATCAATCTTTGTTATTGTGCCTTTGTATAGTTCACCATACATACCTGAATGACAGTGACATGCAATCAACATGTTATTGGGAAGCCACTGAAGCAACAATTATCTAATTGTCATCCAGTTCAAGTCTACCATCCGTTTGTTTTTATCAGTCCCAGTTATTACATTATAAGTACTGAAATCTTGTTTCAGTCTGCATAGTAATCTCTATTACTTCTGACAGTTTAGAATTAACAAATTAATAACCTAATCATACTGCCACCAAGTGCCATCAATTCATTTTCTTCAAAGTTAATGTTAACCTCCCAAAATAACTTGGAATATTCACAACTTCAAAAAGAAAATTATCATTTTTTCTTCTGTCTTTACTTGCCCACCCACATGATATAGGGAATAACATCACAAGGAATTTAAACAGTCATCAGTTTAATTTCATCTAGCTCAAATCTCCACCTGCAGCTGGGAAGGAGATGTAGGCAAATAAACCAAACAATAACTTAGAATCTGTATATTAAATTCATGAAATGAACTGAATAAATGTCATTAAAGTCACTCAGGCCGTCATGTTTATTTTTTAATAACATTTTGTGGTTCTTTCCTTTATATTTCCTGAGGAGGTTTGA
>OY747720.1:24765909-24838409 GCA_963556495.2 Valencia hispanica
TGCTCTGGTCAGATGAGACCAAAATGGAACTTTTTGGCCAAAATGCAAAACGCTATGTGTGGCGGAAAACTAACACTGCACATCACTCTGAACACACCATCCCCACTGTCAAATATGGTGGTGGCAGCATCATGCTCTGGGGGTGCTTCTCTTCAGCAGGGACAGGGAAGCTGGTCAGAGTTGATGGGAAGATGGATGGAGCCAAATACAGGGCAATCTTGGAAGAAAACCTCTTGGAGTCTGCTAAAGACTTGAGACTGGGGCGGAGGTTCACCTTCCAGCAGGACAACGACCTTAAACATAAAGCCAGGGCAACAATGGAATGGTTTAAAACAAAACATATCCATGTGTTAGAAGGGCCCAGTCAAAGTCCAGATCTAAATTCAATCGAGAATCTGTGGCAAGATCTGAAAACTGCTGTTCACAAATGCTGTCCATCTAATCTGACTGAGCTGGAGCTGTTTTGCAAAGAAGAATGGGCAAGAATTTCAGTCTTTAGATCTGCAAAGCTGGTAGAGACATACCCTAAAAGACTGGCAGCTGTAATTGCAGCAAAAGGTGGTTCTGCAAAGTATTGACTCAGGGGGCTGAATAATTACGCACACCCCACTTTTCAGTTATTTATTTGCAAAAAATGTTTGGAATCATATATGATTTTCGTTCCACTTCTCACGTGTACACCACTTTGTATTGGTCTTTCACGTGGAATTCCAATAAAATTGATTCATGTTTGTGGCTGTAATGTGACAAAATGTGGAAAAGTTCAAAGGGGCCGAATACTTTTGCAAGCCACTGTATATATATAATATGTGTGTATCCATTCCAGTAGGCCTATACCTTCTATATGCCTATTTTTTTCTTTGAGAATCAAAGGTAACCATTCCTGCTGATCAGAAATCTGTGTCTGACACGTGTTGCTGTTATCTTTTAGTCCTTCCACCTTATGTTATCCTCTAATCTTTAGTTTTGACTTTATTTTACCTTATCAAATGTGTTATGCCATTTCAAAAGGCCATTCTACATTTGCTCTAAAGCTTTTTCAGAGACAATCATTGCATGCCTGGAAGCTAGTTATTAATTAATAAACATATTTTTGCAGGAAATTGTTCTTATATTACAGAATTGTGCTAGTTTTTTAGAAAGGGGTGCTTGAGCTGATTTGGGTTTTGTGTCCCCCCCCCCCCAATACCAATTAAGGTGTCCAAAGATGAAATGCTGGATTGAAGAAGAAACATGGTAAAATTCTGTTTTTATCTCATTATCTGTATTGTAATAAATGATAAACGGCTTGCTTAGCGGAACGAAACAGCGGAACGTTTGTAGTTGGGGACGACTATGTGGAAGTACCCATTCAGGAAGTTAGACGCATTCAGCGCGTTTTGTCACGCTCATGTTCAATAAATATAATAAAGGTTAGTACGCCTACTTTGGTATTTATTTCCTTGTAGTTTTCATATATTATTTACAATGCTTCTGTAATAGATGATGTTACTTCTGAGCCGGGCTTACAAACTTTGCTCTTCAGTCTTTATTTACATTAGCATTGCTTTTGCCATTATACCTGCGTAGCATCCACTGCAGGAGACTCGTTCGGCTTTGTTGTTTACAGCTACGAGTATTGCATCAGTAAGCTGTTATATTTTTGTTTTCCTCTCATTTCGATTGGCAGCTGTTTGAGATGGCCACCACGGAGAAAGAGGCTCCAGCTAAAAAGGTTGCGGCGCCTTCAGTGTCCCAGATAAATGCTGAATATGTCACGCAGGTAACTACGCACACTAACGTGTAATGCTTAGCTTCCCCTTATCATGCTGTTTACGTATTCTAACAGGGAGATGTGAGAAGGTGGGGGGAATAAATGCAGCGA
This sequence comes from Valencia hispanica, assembly GCA_963556495.2. Taxonomy (NCBI): domain Eukaryota; kingdom Metazoa; phylum Chordata; class Actinopteri; order Cyprinodontiformes; family Valenciidae; genus Valencia; species Valencia hispanica. Next base: position 24,767,774 of record OY747720.1, read on the forward strand.
CAGAGGAGATCCGAGCCACAACAATTCTAACATTGATGTTTTCCACCTTGTAGCCAATATCATTCCGAATAAATGTGTATATAAATTAGTATTGTATGTTTTATGTCGCTTATGTTGTGTGTCTGCTTGGTTTTTATTTCCAGCTGGCTAATAAATATTGGGCTCCTCATGCAAAGGAAAAGCTCCCTTTTGATCCTCAGGTGAGTCATTTTGGAGATCTCAATATGTAATTTATGTGTATGGCAAATATGTTGAAAGTACGGGTTAGTCACGATATTTAATCCTTCTGCATATAATGTATTCTGTCAAATAGCATGATATAGGGCTGCATTGTATTAGAAAATCGTGTGATGGCGATATTATTGTTATATGTTGTGACAATAATACCAACTGCGATAAATAGTTACTTTTACAGTCTTGTCTTTATTTTGTGAGTAGGCGTAAGCATTTACTGCAAAGTAACTCCATCTAACACATTGAATATAAAGTCACTTTGGCCAAAAGGAATATTTAAAGTTCCTTCACCAAATTCTTGGTCTGCTCTGAGGATAACGTCCCAAAGTTTGAGACACACTGTGTGATTTTAAAAAAAGAGCCTACATGTCATAGTGTGTTAGAACAATATAACAGTAACCCCTGTCGTTCAGCATGCAAAGAGATGCCAGACTTTAAAATCTGTTGCAGCATCACGATCCTCCCAGAAGGATCCAACAATATATTAATACATCAACAGCAAGTTATAGCTGTTAATGCACTTATTATTATTATTATTATTATTATTATTATTATTATTAGTGCCGGATGCTGAAGAGAAGGGGAGGAGGATGAGGGAAAAGGAGTCTGCAGTCAAAGCGGACATGGTGGTGCAAAAGGGAAGAAGAATTAGACATTGGTCCCTGAAGCAAACAAACTCCTCAGTTTTCTCTGATAATATCAGATATTTGTTGTGGGAGTGCTTAAGTGGCCGTTGGTTGGTCTGTCTCACTGAATGACCACAGACAACTGTTACGCCGTTTTCTTTTGGCTAACATGGCTGATAATCATGCCAGAGATGAGATGGATACCCATAAGACCTCTTGGTCCTCATATGATGGAAAAGCCGTGGTTCTACTGTGAGCTCCCCTCCTCTTTGGAGGAGCTTTCGTTCAACGAATGAGCTTGGAGAAAGCTCAGTCTTTCGGTCATAATCTGTATCTCATTGCCAAGCGGATGGAGTGGTGGATCTTGAACTCCACATTTTGATTAGCCAGAACAGAATAAAGTAGTACAGGAATATCTGCAAATCTGTCCATAACACTGAATAATTGAAGTCTTAAGCTCAAGGCAGAGATTGACACCCAGCCTAGAAGAAGCAGTTCATCTTTTTCTGGTAGAGAATCATGTCATCAGAGTCGTCGTTTATATCACCAGATGTGCTCTGACCTGTTTGGAAATAAATAGTTCTTCTGTCCTGGGATGGAAGGCAGCCCACCTTTTAGCATCTTGTAAGTTTCAGTGTGGCATGAGATTTGTTGCTATTAACACTTGTTCAGAATTTAAAAAGAGACTTTGTGGAGCTCCTTGTTTGGTTTTACAGTTACCAGGGTTCGTTTTACTACTTATGTTGGTCATTGCTTTCGTTGGGGTGATTAAATAAGGCAAGGTAATTTTATTTGTGTAGCACACTTTCAACTACAAGGTAATTCAAGGTGCTTTGCATTATATGAATATGGAAATGAATAAGTAGGTAGCACATATAAAACATATGAATATAAGGAGACCGATTATGTTAAATTTTCTGCTTTTGTTTGCCTCATCCTGTGATTTAATATTTCTTATCCTTAGGTGATGGAAGATGTCTATGAAAAAGAGATTTTCTTGTCCAAGTAAGTAAATATATTGTTTGTTTGTTTTATTTAAATATCTGATGAAAAATATTTTTGCTCTTCTTTATCGTCATCTATATTTGTTTACAGATTTGCCATCAGAAAAATTATGCTGCTTGAATTTAGGTAAATGTTTTTCTGTTTCATCTCTTTACTTCACATATTAAGCATCCACCACTGCGATAGATACTTACTGTATTTTGTTTCCTTCTCATTGTAGTCAATACCTCGAAAATTATCTTTGGGTGAACTACACACCCGAGGTGTCCAGCAAAGCATTTATCATGTCCATTTGTTGCATCGTCAACGAGAAGTTCAGAGAAAATGTTCCAGCTTGGGAGGTAAGAGAATTGTTAGATTGTTTATGTTGTGACAAATTGTAACTGAATCCCTCCTTAAGCTCTTTATTTAAACCACATTTTTCTTTTTTAAATATTCAAACAGATTTTCTTCCTACAACTTTATCCTTGCTTTTCCTTTCGTGTTTATCAGGTGTTCAAGAAGGAGCCCACACACTTCCCGTTTTTCTTCAAATGTGTGATGGAAGCCGTGCTTGCAGGCGAGGAGGCTGGCCTCACCTTAAAAGAACAAACCGTGCTTCTGGTCTTCCTGGATCACTGCTTCAACAGTCTGGTTTGTATTATTATAATACCAGCCGATACATGGATGACCTCCCTGAGGATGTAAAACATAGTTTTCTGTATACTTCTATGTTTATATATGAACATTTCTGATCACAGGTTTATTCTTTGGTGTGATATAAACATGGTCTAATTTTAAAAACGAACTTCCATTTAATTTTCTTTACATTGATTTATAGCAAAGTTAAATGAGACTACTATGGAATTCAGGAGAAAATGTGGTGACATGTTTATTCAAAAAAAAAAAAAACTATCTCCCCGTACCTCAGAGGGGAGGTCTATATACACCATAGTGCCAAAAATTTGGGTCATGCTTCCACAACATTAATTTAGGTGATCCAACCACTTCCATAGCTGTAGGCATATAAAATCTCTTGATGCTGTCTTTAGCTCAAAAATATTTGGTATAGTGCTTCAGAAAATGTTTTTTCTATTGCCGAGCATCTGCACCCAACTTAAATATCACTAAAAGTATGCAGATACAGATGAAATAGTGTAAAATATGCCGCCACTTGACTTTAGAGTGGTAGTAGAGTAGTTAAACTGGGAGTGACCAATCATGCCTCTATCATTTGTCACCCCAGTGAATGAGTCTAGGTTTGACAGATGCCAAAAGAACAGCGCTTGTGTTGTGTTAAGTCTGAACAGGGGGTTATGTTGTAAGGCTGTTTTTCAGGAGTAATGACTCCACACCATTTCATATAGTAAGGTCCTTAAAGACGTCGATTAGCAAGTTTGGTGTTGGAAGAACCTGACTGGCCTCACAAATGTTCTCCAGGAATAATGGTTGCATATTCCCACAGATACGCTTCTAAACCTTGTCGGCAACCTTGTCAGAAGAGTTGAAGCTGTTGTATCTGCAAAGGGTGGCCATACTTTACTCTTTGTATTAAAAATGGGATGTCATCAAAGTTTACAGTGTGTGCACAATTATTAGGCAAGTGAGTATTTTGACCAGATCCTCATTTATACACATATATTCCAACTCCAAGCTGTATAATCTTGAATGCTTATTGGATTGAAGCATGTCAGGTAAGGTATATATGTGTAATGAGGGAGGGTGTGGCCTAAGGAGATCAACACCCTATATCAAGGTATGCACAATTATTAGTCAGCTTCTTTTCCTCGCGCAAAATGGGCCAAAGAAGAGATTTAACAGACACAGAAAGATCAAAAATTGTAAAAAGCCTTTCAGAGGGATGCAGCACTCTTGAAATTAGTAAAATATTGGGGCGTGATCATAGAACAATCAAACGTTTTATTGCAAAAAGTCAACAGGATCGTAAGAAACCTGTTGATTAAAAAAAGACGCAAGTTAACTGCCAAAGATTTGAGAAGAATCAAGCATAAAATTACCAGGAACCCATTATCCTCCAGTTCCACCATATTCCATAACTGCAACCTACCTGGAGTGCCCAGAAGTACAATGTGTTCAGTGCTCAGAGACATGCCCAAGGTAAGAGAGGCTGAAACCCGGCCCCCACTGAACAAGACACATAAATTGAAACGTCAAGACTGGGCCAAGAAATATCTCAAGACCGATTTTTCAAAGGTTTTATGAACTGATGAGATGCGAGTGACTCTTGATGGTCCAGATGAATGGGCCCACGGCTGGATCAGTAACGGGCACAGAGCTCCACTTCGACTCAGACGCCAGCAAGGTGGAGGTGGGGTACTAATGGGGGCTGGTATCATTAAAGATTATCTAGTTGGACATTTTCGGGTTCAAGATGGGCTCAAAATCAACTCCCAAACCTACTGCCAGTTTTTAGAAGACACTTTCTTCAAGCAGTGGTACAGGAAAAATTTGCTTCTTTCAAGAAGACCAGGATTTTTATGCAGGACAATGCTCCATCACATGCATCAAAATACTCCACTGCATGGCTGGCCAGTAAAGGTATGAAAGATGAAAGAATAATAACACGGCCCCCTTCCTCACCTGATCAAAACCGTATTGAGAACTGGTGGGCCCTTCTTAAACGGGAGATTTACAGGGTTGGAAAGCAGTACACCTCTGAACAGCGTCTGGGAGGCTGTAGTTGCTGCAGCACAAAACGTTGATCATTAACAGATCAAGAAACTGACAGATTCTATGAATGGCAGGATTATTACTGTTATTGAAAAGAAGGGTGGCTATATTGGTCACTGATTTTTGTTTACATTTTTGTGTCTCTTAAATTTGAGTTGTTTGATAATCATTTTCACTTTAACATATGTAAATGATAAAGTTAAATGGTAAAATTGTGTTGTTTCATTTAGTGGCATAATAATTCTGCATAATAATAGTTGCCTAATAATTGTGCACACATTTGTACTCCCCTGAGAATGTGCACAATCACAATTCCTTTGCCCAAAAATTCGTGTTTCAGGTGTATTAACATTTTGGATTGAACGTTAGTGCTGACTTTGTTCAGTATTAAAATTAATCCTCAAAATACTCACTTGCCTAATAATTTTGCACACACTGTATTTGTGTGTAAAATTAATTTAAGAAAAACAAAAAATTAGGTACTTCAATATCAGTATAAAAAAAAACTATATAAAAAAAACCTTTTCACTGCAACTGGATTGCGGAAGATGTTAAAGTGTAACTGAACCACCTGAAAAATCATAACCCCGCCCCCAGACAAAATTCTACAAAGTGGGCGGTGCCAGGAAGAACAAAGGGGTATGTCTGTGAGACCATGCCTATGACACAGTCAATGCCTGTGACGTAAAGATGTACCGCTCTCCACCAATCACAAAATTCAAATGCATTAGCCACCCTTCAACCCTAAGGGGGCAGCACTAAGACGTTTTTAGACCAAAAAGTGTAGAATTAAACAAGTTAACACCAAAATGTAAAAAAATCCCAGAAACTGAAAGATTGCATTGATAAATACCCATTAATACAGTTTAGAAGCCAAAAAAAGGTTTTTTGGGGTTTAGTTACTCTTTAAACATCTGTAATCCTTCATATTGGGCCCAGGCCAGACAGGTTGTTTTAAGTTAAATATCATTTATTAAAGTTATTATTGCTTAAAAAGTAAAATGCTTTGTCAGTTTAAATAAATAGATGGATAGAAACCTGGCATTGGCAAGCATAAAGCTAAGTAAATTTGCCTTAGATAAGATGCTGTAAGATATGAGGCAGTTACTTATATTGCCCACCAGGTGGCAGTAACAGACAAAGCAGTGCTGGCCCTTTTTCGTCATCCCACTGCATGGGGTCCCACTGCAGATGTCTCTCCTCAAAATATGCTGTGATGGCTTGCTGGACTGCAATTGTGTCCTATAAAGGCTCGTAAATATTTTATTTGTAGACTTTTATTAAGGTTCAGGTGGAATAAAAATATGTCATGCATTGTGCATTTTCACAACTCCTTCCCTCTTTCTATATCTTTTTTCCCTCTCTTCCTCCCAGGAGGTAGATTTGATCAGAGAACAGGTGCAGCAGCTCATCTCTCTGCCTATGTGGATGTGCCTATTACCAGTAAGATGCCAGCTTATAGCTATAATTACATTTTCGTGGTGAATATTGACTGTCCACGTAATTCTTTGTGGCTTTATAAATTCAGTTTTGCCCCATGCAGACTTATTTTTGTTTGTGTGTGTGTTTATAGTCCAGACTCCAACAAGAGCTGAAGAAAGTTCCCAAGCTGCAGAAGTTTTGGAATCTAATCAAGAAAAAATTTGATAAGATGGATGCTGAAGCGGCCGAGCAGTAATATGATTTTCTTTGCTAAGCACGTTCAGAAGATCTATAGTTATTACACCGTTATAATTCATGATTTGCAGCCACTGATTTGTTTTCTTTCTGTCTTCCCCAGATCAACCAAAGAAAGGACCTTCCTTTCGTCTCTCATTAAAAAGTTTCGCGCAGTTCTGATGTCTGTTCCTGCTGAGGGTAATTGGAAGAAATGCTTTTGGCTCTTTGGGGAAATGGTGCTTATTGGGTAGAGTAAAGTAGGATGGATTCAGATTAGGAAAAAAATGGGATCTCTGTTATTGATCACTGCCTTTTAAATGATTAATAATATGACCCAGGCCTTTCCATCTTCAACCTTTCAGGGGAAACTTCATCTTATGCTCCACTTGCATACTAGATAATACTCTACTAGAGATTGCCACAGGAATATTAGGCATCAACCTCTTTTCCCAATTTTCTTTATGAATGCCATTATTAATGTCAGTGTTTATCATCTTTAGCCAATATTCATACTTTTTGTATTACTTTTAACCCCTTAAATATTTAGTGGTTAAAATGGTAAAACCAACATTTGTTTTAATTAAAAAAAGAAACATAATTTTATACTTTAGTTATAAACCATGAATAAAAAATATTCATACTTTTTTTAAAGAAAATTTGTGTATATCCCCATCCTCTATATCAGTTTGGATGGTACTGTATTTCGGAATATCAACCTGTCCACATTTCTGATTAAATCGTTTTCAGGTGGTCAATATTTGTCATTTTTCTTATTCGTTACATGCAGACTGGTAGATTAGCATTACACAAAAAATATCGTCACCCAGTGGAAAACATTAAAACCTGAAATTATGAAATTATGAAGGTAAAAACTAGAAATCAAATTGGGGTATTCAGAAAGTGCCTTTGGAATAGCAGACAATGGAATAAAAATCTGAGGGACGCAGATTGCTCTATTTAATTAAAAAGGCAATAGAACAACTTGTTTTGAAAAACGTTGAAAATTTTAATTACATATGTAATACTCAACCTGGGCACAGTTTATGCTATTTGGATCAAAACAGCCAAAGTTGCGCAGAAATAAAATTCAGAAACCACAAAAAATGTTAAGATACACAACAGATACTTTCTCTATTGAAAACATTTTCTTCTTTAAAGCATGGTTTAGGTTTCACTTCTCTCTACTTTCTTAGTGTTGCTGAAGGAGCACTCAGCTGCCATACACACATGGACACAGACTACGGCGTGTTGTAATGTAGGCCGACACACACAGGCCCCCTACCTGGATGCTAAAAACAGAATCTGTGTTTAGATAGAATTCAACGCTGACAGACTAGATTATGATCTAAAGGCCAGCGGGATTCGCTTCACTCTGATCCTTGCTCCATGCGTCCATTATAAGTGCACAACACGCTCGCCTAATGAGGAGCTGAGTCCCAGCATGCCGCTGTGCTGAACATGCAGCATCGTATAAAGGGGCCTAGTCGGACAACGTGACACCTTTGTTGTTGTCCTCATGCTTTTCTTTAATGAAAATGTGAGTCCTTTACAGCACTGGAACATCCAGTGGTTCATATCTTTTATTACAATTGTATAGCTGCAGTACCATTCAACACAATGTGCTTTAATGTTCACAGGGCTTGTTTCCATGGACAAAGTGCATTACTGTGAAAGATTCATTGAGCTCCTGATTGATTTGGAGGTAAGTCACATTGTTTATTCCCGTTCTAACTTGGAGAATCTTACACAATTTTGTTATTCTAACCTTTTTTTGTCATATTATGTTTTATTTGAAATTTACAGTGAAACAACTGATCAGTCCCACAAAATTCATAGCAGTTTTACAGATGAAGCCTAGTGGTCTGAACATCCACTTCCACTGCAGTTACAGCAACAAATCTTTTGGTTTTCTGCTAGATTTGAAAGCTTTGGATTTAAAAAACAGTTCTATTAAAAGCTTTTCTCCGGTATTTCCCTGCATTTAGCTTACCATCAATACCCAGCCCCTTCCCTATCCCTGCTGAAGAAGAAATAATGCCTGCATTCATGATGCTTCCACTGCAATGCTTCAGGAGGAAGTAGTTTTAGTTTTTCACTACAAAAACACTGTGTTTATAGGAAAAGTTTAGTTATGGTCTCAGTTAACCGGAGCACATTTTTCCAGATTTTTTAAAATGTTTTTTTTTTTTTTTCATAATATTCTTTACACTCATCTATTTAGGTTGGATTTTCCGAAACTGAGCCAAGAATCTCTGCAGCTCCTCTATAGCTATTATGGCCCTGTTGGCTGGTTATCTTATTAATGCTAAGCTTGCCTGGGGTGTCAGTTTAGGGATTCGGTGACGTCTTGGTAACAACTGTGACATGACCAACCATTTTAACAAACTCAATTTTCTTCCACAATTAATCATTACTTTCATTTACTGAGTTGAATTTTCACACTAAATTCAAATAAAATATATTGAGGTTTGTGTTTTGTAAAAAGGAATAATGTGTAAAACTTAAATGTGTGTGAATACTTTTACAAAGCCATAACTGCTGGCTGCTGTTCGATACAGGAGTGTTTAAGAGAGGGGTTTCTTTCAGGCTCATGAGTTTTAAAATCTGTAGCACCTTGTGAGGATGGTGGTAGGGAGGATATTATAGTTCTGTTCTCTAGTTTTTTTCTTATTATTCTGCAGTTGAAATCTTCTGCTTTTCAATTTGAGCTGTTTGGAAATTCGAGCAATGTCACGATTTTTTAAAATGAGCTGCATACTTACATAACCACTTTGTTTAGGATTGCCACTCTTAGGAGTATCTCTGAAATATAACTGCATTTGTTTGCTTTAAAAGAAACAGACTTGGATATCTAAATTTGCCAGTGAGGTCGGTGATGACACACCATCCCATAAGATTGATATTTTTGCTGCTGTTAGCGATGAATAGATTTCATCTGACTGATTTGCTGACAGGCTGGCCTTGCAGTTCCTGGCAGCGTCGAGTGGCCAGCCAGCTGACTGTCTCCTCAGACTTCCCCTGTCCTTCAGCACTATCCTTTTACAAAGCCTCAGTTGCTTGAAATCCATACTTCCTTTTTTCCACAATGATGACCTGGAAATGAGAGCCCAGGAAAAAGATCTGTGTGGCTTTCTTTATGCTGGCTCTTTGGACCTTGTTGAGATCAAAGACAGTGTTGGATATCAAAGTATCTGTTCTCCTCGTGTTTGGGTGTCACTCGCTGCATCTGCTACCTCTGCTACCTCTGAAGAACAGTTTTAGATGAATAAAGGACTTTTCCTTTTTAGTTCTGTTTCTTCAGAATTTCACATTCCTAATGTATTTCCCATTAATTCCTTTCTGAGGTATTTCTTTCAGTTTGTATAGTTTGGTTCTGTGCGTACTAGCCATGCTTTTACTCTTGGTTGCCTATAACCATCTTCAGAGTTCACAAAGCAGGTATTTTATCAGGTATTTTATTCTATTCCTGCAACAACAAGCAACTATGTAATAACTATAGAGGGAATTGAGACTTTATGTCATCTTACTGTCAGTGCTGATTATCTTTTCCCCTTTTTATCAACCGTTAAACAAAAAAGAAGCAGGAGCCCATATGTTATCTTAACAATAACGGCTGGCATGTCAAAGACTGAGGCGATGATCCAATCAGCTGGTTCCTTTATGTCAGACTTTGGTTGTGCAGGGCCAAATTCATTCAAGTAGTTGTTTACAGCTGTATCTCTATTTTGTTACCTTTGCTTCATATTTAAGACTATGAACATGTACTTGTATGTCTAGGCCCTGCTTCCCACGCGGCGTTGGTTCAATACAGTGCTGGACGACTCTCACTTGCTGGTCAACTGCCAGCTCTCTGGTCTCACCAAAAGAGAGAAGGAGGGTCACCTTTTCTGTCAGGTACAAAACTTGTAAAGCATTTAACCCTACACTGGCGTGGCAGGCCAGGTAAAGATGTGTAAAAATCCTTAAGTTTAATTTGTCTTTTATATCTAGCATAAACCAATTCAGAAAATGTAAAAAAAAAAAAAATCTAAATTTTATTTTAAGGACATTTATTGAGTGAGGACCAATTTATAGGTTAAGAACTAAGGTTGGGGAATTATTGAATCATTTATCGTTGATGTGAAATTTATTTTTATCATAATTGTGATTTGTCGTGACAGTGATAAACCCCAAAGGTTAAATTCATTGTTGAGAAAGTTGCGTTTACATTATTCCTATTGAGAGCATTAATAAATATTATTTTTACAGATATGATTAAACACAGTTATTGTTTGCAGATTAGCAAAAGATTGCATTACTTGATGTAACTGGAGTCCTAAAGTAGCCTCCTTGATTTGTTTTAGGATCAGTATCTGTGTTAAAGTTGGGCTTTGATTCCAGTGAAGTGGAGTCCAAGCTATAAAAAGCCCTCACCAATAAGACTGCAATGCATTTTTCAATACTTTTTATCATAACTTTTATTTTCATTGAAACGTAACAATATATCGTCATAAACTTACAAGTACACCTCGTCCATCGATATGCAAAACAATATCAATGGTGACACGCTCGTTGACTTCTGTAAAATAAATGCACCTTATGTGTGTTGATCTTTTATGTTACGAAAACTCTACAGCTAAATAGCTGCTATCCTAAAATTGTTTATATCCAATGTCAGCGCAAAGATGAAATGGTTTAAAACAGCTGCAACTGTGACCATCAAGCCTGGAAGATATTCCTAGATTTTCTTCCCACCACACACAGTGGGGAGGATGGTACGTAGGGGGAAATATCTCCAAACCCCTCTGTTGGAAACCTAGAGCAAAGACTGACACATATAAGGTGTTTTCAAAAGACAAATCGTGCTGGCATTTTAAGGTAATATTCCTGGCACAGTGTGTTTTCTTACTAATGCGGCATAGTGAAGCACAAATATTGCCGCAACGCTGGACTTATGAATGCAGATCACGCCTCCGAGCAACAGAAGGTGATGTTATGATGATGCGTGGAATGTGCGCTAAGCCTAGCTAAGGCTAGCAACAGTATTTAAAATGCAAGTAAACACGGGGACTTCATTTAGCATTAGTAAACTTTATCAGCTGAAATGGCAACCCAGAGTGAAGCAGAGGTCCGGGAGGTTGTTGCCTTTAGAGCTGAAGACAGTTCATGGGGACTGTGAAGGACAGCCACCTTTTGGAGCGACTCGCAAAAGGAATTGAGGAGCGGGGCTTCAATCAGGATAACAAACAAGTTACATCCAAGCACAACATCTTTGTTCACCACGGACTGTTCTGTCTCACTGTTTATACGCAACCCTGCACGTCGACTGCCCGGACACCACCGCCCTTTATCCTGCCATCACGTAATTTTTTGTGAAAAACACCTGATTGCGGCACATTGCTGCCACAGGCTGAACACTTATGAATGATCAAAAGGCTCACTGATGCCGGCATTGTCTTTTAAAACAGCCTATAGTCAAAAAGTCTACATAACAATCCATTTTAAGGCTTTTGTACACATCTTTACCAACAATAAGTTGTGGGCCCTGTATGTGTCAGACTATGAACACCAACTACTTTAGTTTTTTGTCTACCCTTTTGATTGTTGTCTAATTTTTGTAGCTTCTTGACATGCTAAAATTCTACACTGGCTTCGAGATCAATGACCAGACAGGAAATGCTTTGACTCAGAAAGAAATGACCACTTTGCACTACGATAGAATCACCTCACTCCAGGTAATAAAGAAACAAAAGCAAGGCATTTGCATGCTTTTTACTGATCATTTTATGGGTCATTCCTCCTGGTAATCTATTATTTTTTACAATGTTACATTTGCTTACTGATGATGTGTAATTAGACAAATGTAATTTCATTTCACACTCTTCCTACCAGAGAGCTGCCTTTGCTCATTTCCCGGAGTTGCATGACTTTGCATTGTCCAATGTTGCAGCTGTGGACACCAGAGAGTCCTTGACCAAGCTCTTCGGTCATCTCAGGTAAGGAAAGAAGACTGACTCTGACCTATAATGTAAGATAAGGTCAAATAAATTTTTTGGTCCATTTTGAAAAAGTTCGCAAGGAGCATTGTCCTACAGTTAAAATCTTTGCCTTCATGTAAAATGGTGCCATTTTCCTGTAACTAAAGTTTTGCCAAAGCTGTCTGTAGGTTTGGGAGTTGATTTCGAATCTCTTCAACTTGAAAAGGTACTGCTAGCACATCATCAATGACACTAGCCCATACCAGTAGCGTACCTCTACTTTGCTTGCGCCTGTACCCATTACCGGTCCAACCACAAACCCAACCATATATCTTCAGTCTGTAAAACCTTGGAAACATCTGTCTTCAGATATTTCTTATCCCAGTGTTAACATTTCAGTGTATGCATCCCGTTTATGCCTTGTCCACAAAACGGAAAATATTTCTCTACGATTTGGCCTGTCATCCACACAAAAACGCAGGTTTCGGGCACCTAAAATGATTCTTTCTAAAAGCTCCGACCAAAATGAAGATTTGCATTTTCTCTGTTTTAAGTGTTTGCTTGTGAACAGAAATAGCCCGAGTTTTAGATACAACAACATCACAGTCTGCGAGAACAATGCACCAACATCCCATGTTCGACCTGTGTTTACACACAGAAACAGCATTTATGCCCTCAGAGCTGTAGCAATTGTCCAACCGCTTTTTGCTTGCTTGTGTTTACAAGCTCAATTACTGTTCTATGATACCATAGAGTGTGACTGCCTTCTCCACAACCCACTCCTCTGTTTTAAATGCACATTATTACAACACGCATCAACACCATACTCAAGCGGGAGGAGGGAGGCTAGGAGTCTTTCCACACCCCTGTTCGCTATTGGCCATCAGGGATTGGGGTCCGGAAGGAGGAACAGGCGGTCTGGCCTGGGCTGGTGGGCTGCTTCGCCACTGTGTGGACTTTGGTGGTCTGCTTGTCTCCATCCTAGAGGGTAGGGGGACCACCTCCTGGGTCCAGGTGCTGGTTGCTCTGCTGGGGCATCGGTACCTGGACCTGGGAGTAGAGAGTCTGTATGGGGAGTATGAGTGAGTGTACGGCGTTCATTCTTGTGGGTCTTGGTGTGCAGGTGAGAATGTATGTGTGTAAGAGGGAGGGAACATATGACTGTCTGATTAGTCCTGTGTATATGTCAGGTTGGGTTTTGCCTGCCCTCTCGCCTGGCGCATCTCCGGCCCCCCACCAAATGAGGGGCCTCTTTCCCCTCCGTCACTCCCTGGCGGTGACTGATGCCTCTGCATGTCTGTGCGCTGGTGGCTCTCGGGGTCCAGGGCTGGGTGCTCGGGGGGCATGCCGGTTCATCCTTGGTGCCTGCCTGGCCAGGCCTGGGTGGACTGGGGTGTCGGTTGGCCGGTGTGCCGGGTCTATGTTCTCCTTTTAGCGCCATTGGCCAGGACGCCTCTTTGGGAGGGGCCGGTTTGGGCATTGGTTGGTAGTAGCTGTCCGGTGGCTTGGCGGGGTTCAGGTCCGGCGTCTCCACTTGATCGCCTGTTGTGTATGTTTCGTGCTCTGTTGGTTCATTGGTGGGTTTGATTGACCTTGGTTGGATGCTTAGTCCTGGTGCTCTGCAGGATTAAGATTCGGGAGCTGGTTGAGCTCAGTGTCCTTCCTGGTCTTGGCCTGGGGATGCCGTCTGTCCGCTGGGGCTAATGGTGTGGTATAAGATGGGGATTGGGCCGTGGTGGCTTCGGGGGCGCATGTCGGCCATTGGCTGGACGTGGCCCCCTCGACGCGGCGGCAGATGGCACCTTTCGGGTGGTCCTTGGTCGGGTCCCTGCTGGCAGGTGGGGCGTCCTCGTGTCTCCGTCAATTCCTGGGAGGTGGATCAATGGCCCCTCACACCAGCTATTGAGCACTCGTATGGAGAAACCTTATATGCACTATCATGCTCATACACACACACAGGTGTGGGGATTCCGGTGTTTACAGATACATTCTTGGACTTAGGTTATCAGTACTAAATCTTGTAATAATCTGTACCATGAGCTTTTCAGTGACACTGTTATTGTATTTATATATCTATTTGTGGGTTGTGGTTGTGTAGCCTAGTTCTCTTTTTGCATTGTTTGATTTGTTTTGTTGTTTTTTCCCTCTCCCTGCCGTCCTGCGGGTGTGGAGGCGGACTGGAATGTTTTCTTGTGCTTTCTTTGTTCCCCTTCCTCTCTTGTATCTTCAACTTACCCTCTCCTACTTGACTTTTTGTCCTACCTCTCGTAATCTTCACTTTTTCTTCCCCTTTATTTTCTATCTCCGTGTCCATAATGTAAGGGAAAAAAACCCACAGCAATTTCTAATAAAGATTTCTTATACATGTATATCAAGTGGAGTACTATAGCAAAAGCCGTAATGCTCCACTTGTGAAAGTAAATCTGTTGGGCTTCTACTTGGTACTCAGACACCAATTCTGAGCGCCACACTGCCAGACAGGACATGTAATAAAAAAAAAAGAAAGAAATTAGAAAATTACTCTAGGTGGATAGGATTTGGGGGAACTACTGCCCCCTACAGGTGTGGCCTGTCTATCAATGTGCTTAACAATGCACTTATGCTGTGAGGTGTGGAAAGAGTTTCTTTTTTAATGAGGTGGTATATATATTTAATTGTGTGTACATTGCATTAGTGTTGATCGGGTTTCATCCTTCCATATGTCTCTGAGAACTGTACACCTTTCCATCTGGTGATGTCCAAATAGGCTGTAGCTCTGGAATATGACAGCGCTGGAGGAGAACGGGTTCCTGGTTGCGTCACGTTTCATTCTTCTCAAATATTTGGCAGTTAATTTGCATCTTTTCTTAGCATGTTTTTTGCATCAACCTGATTTGTGGTTTTCTGAACAATAGCACTGCATTCCTCTGAAAAACTTTTGTTCTGTATGCAATCTTTGGCTTTACAGGGTGTGTTAAAGCTGTTTTTTGGCCCATTTTGCATGTGGAATTGAAGGTGTTTAGACATTCTTCACACCTTGAAATAGTGTTGATCTCCTTAGGCCAGACTCTCTCTCATTACACAAATGCACATCACCTTAGGAAGCTTAAATCCATTGAGCCTTTTAGTTTAAACAGCTTAAAATTGTAAAATACAGTATAGTTTAAATGCTTACTTTCCTAATAATTGTGCACATGGTGTATTCATGTGCTTGAAACGTTGCTAAAATTGATCAAATCATCTAACTAGGCCTATCGCCAAATTTGGACCAGCAATTTGTGTTTAGGCTACAAAAAATTCAGTTTTCAACACATTTTCCAGGTTAGATCAAGACATGGACACGACAACCCTAAATGGCCGTAAAAATACATAAGTGAATTTCCAGTGTTTGGAGGAATATATTACTTGATCAGAATGTCACAGTCCTAATCCAGGCCTTACATTTACCATTAAGTTACTGCTGTGTTGTCAAATAGCCAATTTGCCATTGCTGCCTGACTTCCTTGCTAAAAGGCCGCTAGTGAACCCTTGAACAGGCAGCTGGTACCAGCCAGAGGGGCACGCCTCATTAATTTAATCGATTTGCAGTGGCTCGAGAATAAACTCTTTGAACAGCTGTGTTTGTCAGATCATATTAGCTTGCCAAAGAGCCAAAAACCACCCTCACTTTGATGAACAGTCCTGTGTCTGAGTGGCTGTGAGAGTCCGGATTAACGTCTACCCTTGTATACATGACTGTAAAACCACTGATATACTTCTGGTCTGCAAAAGCTTGAGACATACGTGTATTGACATTGTAATTTTCCTGTGTGCGTTGGCTCTATAACACATTACACTGGGTGGAAATACTTAGCTGAACCATTTTACATGTTAGTAGAAACTCCACTTTTTCTTTCTCCCCCCAGAATTTGGGCTTTGAATATTGAACGGAATGCATTGTTCCCAGCTTTCCTAGCTGCCACCGAAGCAGCTCCTGGGTAACTCTAAATGTGGCGATCAGATTTAACCATGCAGTTTTTGCCCAAACATTTCATGCTAATGCCAGTTTATTCCAGCTGTGCTAATCACAGGCTAAGCTCCCAGTCAACCACCACTCTGAATTTATCCGCTAAGTGCCTCACACACAACAAATGCATCATTATTGCACAGCCTGCCTGCTCAGAGACACACTGTCACTTCTTTGAAACATGGCAAGTGCATTTTAGGCCAAGGAGAGAAGTTAACTACATGATGAAATACAGGGGTTAAAGTATTTTTTCTAAAAGGAGAGCAGCTGTCATTGTGATTGTAGGGCTCAAATTGCCCAATTTACTGCCTACTGACTCACTTTGCTAAACAAACACAAGATTGTCTCATGAAGTGATACATTACTGAGGCAAATTTATTTTCCTTCAGTTAATTAAGCTAATGGATCAAACTTCCAGGAACTTGCAAAGTATTCATACCTTTTTAAACCTTTCCACATTTTGTCTTATTACAACCACAATCATCGTTGCATTTTAAGTGATAGAACAACACAAAATAGTGCAAGTTTTCAATTGTTTTGACTCAGAAAAGTCTGAGGTGCATTTGTACGGATGCGTCGAGCAACCACCCCAGCAAAAGAAAAACACGGCTACTGTACTGTAATAATAGGATAATATGTGCTACAGACGTTAAAATTATAATGTTTTAAAAGTAGAAACGTTGAAGTTTCTACAAAAAAAGTGCTGTTCACGGTCCAGATAAGTGGTGGAGCAGCTTGGACAATGTGAAAGAAAGTGCTGTTCTATCAATGTCTTTTTGACTTTTAAACAATACATTATCACATACTTGCACTATAGGTATTATTTTGTAAGAATGTGAAACATTTTTTGCTATAACTTGGTAAATATGTATATTGTAATAACATATTTGTTAATTGTAGAAACATGTAGAGTTTTCTTGCTAAAGCATGCTATAGCTCTAGTTTTCATTTGGTGTGGTAGCAGCACTATGCTTCCTTATGTTTGTGTTCAGCATTGGTGTATCAAAACTTTTTAAGACAACCTTTTCACTGCAATTACAGCTGCAGTTGATTTGGTATGTAACTATCAACTTAGGGGATAGAGTTGATAGTTGTGGTTTAAATTCAAGCTCTTTCCTGCCACATTTCGATTTGCCCCAGGGAAAGGCACTTAGCTAAAAGTTACCTACAGATCTATGTAGCGGTGTATGAATGTGTTGCGATTGAGTCAGTGTGGCTCTCATGTAAAGCTATGACTAAAAAAGCACCACATAAATTCAGTCTATTTGCTGTCTCCCTATGAACTCCGACTAGCTATCTTGGCCTTACTTAACAAGTATTCCCTCAGCATGATGCTGCTAACAGTGTGTTTCACCCTGAGAATGGGCTGGTCTGTGTTTTTCACAGGCCTTAAAGTTCAGTTTTAGTATCATTTTCCACATGTTTGCTGTTTCCCCTACATGGCTCACAGCAAATTTAAACAGGACTGATTATGGCTTGGTTTCGTCTCTGGCTTTTTTTTCACTCTTTCATAAAGACCATATTTCTGGAATAGATCAATAATAATTGTCCTGTCAACAGATTTTCTCACCTGAGCTGTGGATTTTTACAGCTCCTCAAGTGTCACTGCGGGCCTCTTGGCTGCTTCTTTGATTAATGTTCTTCCTGTCTGGGTTGTATGGTCAGATGGAATACCATGTTTTTGGTTTATAGTTGATCATTTTCTTCATCGAGTTCACAATCATACAGTACCTTCTCTTGATCTATTACATAAAATCCCCTTAAAACACATTGTAGTTTGGGCTTGTAACACGTCGACTTGTAAAGAGGTTCAGGAAGCATGAATACTCTTGCAGTTTACAGGCGAAAAGTTTTCTGATATGTCCCCGTCCCTACCTTTCCTCCTGCCAGTCTCTCTGCTGTCAGTCAGGACCTCATCCAGTCATCTCCCTTACCCCGAATGACTTATTGTGCCAACATATCTTGTTGCTAAGGGAAGGAATGTCCACACAAGCCATGCCAGGTCATTCGCTGGGCCACCAAAGTGCAACATTGACAAAATTGCCATCCCGCTGCTCATGTGTGGGGATGTACATACACAGTCACAGTTGTTGAGTGCCACGTGTGGCTGTCCAGGCCTGTCACTACGTGTCCAGGTCCTGTCTTCGCTGTGCACCAGAGCCTGCCTATGTAACAGTGTGCGAGCCTGATTAAAACGGGTCTGCATGCAAGGAGCCGCGCCTCAGCTTTCCGAGACTGAGATGGGCTTTGATTTTCCTAATCCTGTCTCTGAGCGCGCCCTCGGCCCTCAACGCACATGCTGACAGTGCAGAAGAGCCGTGTCAAACCAAACAGAGAAATTGCTCTGTGCCGCAGTGCTAATAGCCATGAATTATTTGATAAGGCTGAGTATTCTGATGCATACAGTGTTGACTGTATTTTAAACATTTTTCTATCACAAATGTGTCAAAAAGTGCTAGAGCAACAGATTTTTCTTCACAGATATCGTATGCGGAAGCACCAAACTTTTATTGATTGAATGTGAGTAAAATGCATAGTATCCTTATTGTTTCTCCTAATCTTCATCATTTTAGTCAATACCAAAATCATTATGTCAGTACTCCAGTCAGTTGATTTCAGTCCCCCATGGTCTGGATGAGTGTCAGCTAAATTTATAACACACACATTCCTTTTTCTTGTTTCGTTTTTTTTCCGCTGACTAACCAATTATTTTTCTGTTTCTCTGCAGTCCCAATATGCTCCACCGGGTGGCCTCATACCTGTGTCTGCTGCCAGAGCTGCCTGAAGGCCAAGACACAACAATTGAGAAAAAGTTTCTCCTCGAAATGATGGTTTGTGCAATGTTTTGGGAACTGTATAATTTGAACTGCAATGATAAATTTGTGTTACTTTAAAGAGTTCTACCTAAAGAGAAAAAAGATGCAAGTGTTTTTTTTCAAGCATTTTAATAAATCTTAGTCTTTTAAATCAATATTATCAATGGTTGTTGCTTAACAGAGATGTAACAATGTTTAGAACTCAATTTTTAAAATAATCAATATAAAGCACTTGAACTTGGCATATTTATGACATCCCATCTTTTTGCTGTATCAGTAAGATGGATGCATGAATGGATGCACCTAAGCATACACAGTTAAAATGGGTATTTTTATGTCTCGAAGTATAATCTACCACCTTTGCATCTTCAAAGTTAAACATCAGCAGGCTTTAAAATTGTAAGTAAGAGGAATAAACATGGAGCTAAGGCAGCAGAGAAAAATGTTACAATATTGACCTTGAATTTCTCTCTACCTGTTATCTCTATCACCTATAGGTATCTCGCCATGAGCGCAGAATCTCTCAGATTGAGCAACTGAACCAGATGCCCCTGTATCCCACAGAGAAGATAATCTGGGATGAAAACATTGTCCCAACGGAGTATTACTCCGGTGAAGGTAGGAAGAAATCTGTGTGAATTGAGATTTAAATAGCGTATTGTGTATGTTTAGTGCCTTTACACACACACATTGTAATATGCTTTATCTGAAGTGCTGTGCCTGCAGGGCTTTGGCACCTTGTTATATTTTAATCCTGTTTATTTAGAGGTGACACAATAAAAGAAATATTTTTACATGATTTGCACATACTCAAAATCTGTGTTAAAATCCCTTGTTTTTACTCTTTATTGATTGACTTGTTTACCTTGTTAGGATGCTTGGCTCTACCAAAGCTGAATCTCCAGTTCCTGACACTTCACGACTACCTTTTGAGGAACTTTAACCTTTTTCGTCTGGAGTCCACTTATGAGATCAGACAGGACATTGAAGATGTGGTGTGGAGAATGAAACCATGGTGAGATGTCTTCACATGGGTAAACTGATTCAGAATAAATTTGTAGTTTCTACCAGGTAAAAAAAAAAGCACTGATCAATATTAGTGTGTCTGATCCAGCAACTTGCTCTTTGGTTTATCAGAAATAAACAAGTAAGCTGTCTTAGCCCAAACTGATTTTCATCCTAACTGTAGCCTTTCTGCACCTATTGTGATCCTCTCATGCCTGTCTGTTCACACAGGCAGTCAGAGTATGGTGGAGTGGTGTTTGGAGGCTGGGCTCGGATGGCTCAGACAATCACCTCTTTTTCCATCGTAGAGGTTGCCAAGCCCAACATCGGAGATAGCTGGCCTGCTCGTGTGCGGGCTGACGTCACAATTAACCTCAACGTACAAGATCATATCAAACACGAATGGGAAGGTAAAAACTTACCATAATCCAACTTAAATACTTTTTCCATTTTTTTTATGTACATTTTCCACCATGTGGTTCCCTTGATAGGCGTGTCTAAAAGTATCAGTAGACATGTCTTTGCTCACTATATCAGAATTTTCTTCGTTGACCTTTGACTGCTGGTTGCCTTTTTCAAGCTATCACTTATTACTTGTGTGTGACCTCAATTACGGACCCTTTTTAATTTCAATCATTTGATAAGGACTATATAGAAAACTGATTTTCACATTTGATTTTAAATGATTGATTTTTAATGACCAGATTTTGTCTTGCAGAGCTGTGAAGGTGTTAATTCTATTCAAGGCATTGTTATAACTTTAATGTATTTATAATTGGGAAAATGTGCATAGAGGAGTGAAATGGCTGTATGAAAATGTGAGAATTAGAATAAGTCTCTAAATCCACAAAAACGTCATCTTTTATTTGTCACTGTAAACCTCAAAGAAAAGAAAAACCTGCTTGTGGCTTAAATTGAACTTTCATTCTGAGTTCTCCTGTTCTGTTTTTCCTCCTTATAGGTCTGCGAAAGCATGATGTTTGCTTTCTGATCACAGTGCGGCCCATGTTGCTCTACGGCACACGCTTCGACCGGCGCCAGCCCTTTTTGGACCAGACCGGCCTGGTGTACGTGAGAGGCTGCGAGGTGCAGGGTATGCTGGATGAAAAAGGACGCGTCATCGAAGAAGGTAAAGTGACAAATACCTGTGCTTTCATCATCTTGAAACACATGAGATAACCATGAGGCATTCAATCAGGCATCCTCGCATCCTCCCTTTAATGCTAGCATGTCCTCAGGATGGGTCGGACTGGTATTTTTATGGTAGCTTTCAAATTTAGACCTGGTCTGTTGCTGTTCACATTTCATTAACCTTAGGTCAACAACAACTCTGCCCTCAACCTTATTCTTTAGGAGCTTTTCCTACAAAAAACAGTAAACTAAACTCTGCTTAGCTCCGCAGCAATGCTTTTACAATTAGTAATATATTTTAGCACAGAATAACTCAGTTTTCTGACATAAATACAGTTTGAATTTACAGGTGATTAAGCCTTTATTTTATGCTGCTTAATTTATGTCAGTGTAGCTGCTGCCATGGAACCACTGCCTTTTACTTTAAATGAACCAAATTAAAGCTTTTACTTTGTTTTACTCTACTTTTTTTTGATTTGGTTTAAAACAAAAATGTGCTTACATCAGTGCTGCACTTTTAAGCTTTGCAAATGAAAGATCAATAGATTGTTATTCCAGCATAATTTCTACTGTAATAGACTATAAATATGTTGTGCTAAGAAGTTGGTACCATTAAAATACCCATAAAAAGGCCCTTTAGGAATGCTATTTAGCTCTGCATATTTCCTGCTTTCCCATACATAAGTAGAGATGCTGCCCTGCAGTCCCAAAAATCCTTATCGGTGCTCTCTACTTCAACTCTCCTTTTTCTAAAAAGGCAAGAACTATGTCTTTAGTAAAAATTGTTTACATACCCAATTGTAATCTGAATTAGTCTGATTTTTTTGTTTCTTTTTAGAAATTAATAGACTGAAACAATACCTATAAAAACACTGTTTTTAACTGGCACCAGTTACTTGAGTTTAGGTCATGGTTTGTAGAAGATTTTCCATTTAAGAAGTAAAAAATAAAAGATTGTAGAAGTACTTTAAAGCAAGGATAACATAAAAGGGTTAAAGCAAATCAGCATAGATGGATTTTATTAACCTGTTATAAAAAAGCCACACAAAAAACAGCTTTAACACATAAAAACATGAAATCATTCTAAATAATTATGAGTAAAGCATGTTTCTACAAAGGTAAGACTTAGACCAAGTTCCAATCTCTCAATCACATTAATGATTGTTTGTTGAGCTGTGCTTGTGTTGGAAGTGGTATTATTTTGTGGGTTCGCCTAAGTTACCCTGCAAGCACCTTTGTAGTCTTCCCTCAGAGCATGTGTCCCTTTGTCGAAGCACCCTTTCCCCTATCCTGTCTCATCTGCTTTGATCAAATATGGAGAAGGAAGGGTTTTCTAAGTAGACACAATGCCAGGAGACATGTCCTGCCAGAGTGGGCCTGGTTAAACTTTCAGATCCCCAACAGGGATAAGTGGTTCTGTGGTTAGCTGTGTAGTGTGTCCGTGTCACATACATCACTGAGCATTTGCTGAAGGGTTAGGTTGGGCATGAGTAAACAAAATAAGATCTGCTTTTTTAGTCATCATTGACTGCACTGTCCAGTTGAAGAAGTTCCCTTGCTTAAATATAGTAGTGTTTACAGAGAGACTTCAACTGTCTGTTTTGTAGATGAAAAATAAATCTTTATTCTTGTCATTTGAATACCTGCGAATAAAACTTCATAATAATAGCTGCTTGCACACTTTAGTCCAGCTGTCCACATTATAACCATACTGTTCTTAGATGCAGAATGCTTCTGAAAGTTCTGCTAGACCTTTGACCAATTTTGTTACAATAAAACCACAGATTTCAACATATTTTAGTGGGTTTTTATTCTGTAGACCAAAACAAATTAATTGGCAAGTGGAAGCAAAAGGGTGTAAAGTTTTCACTTTCCACTTTTCATTTTATTTTGTTTTTACCAAATATCTGCAAAATGTGCCGTGCATTTGTATTCAGCCCCCCTGTCCCTTACTGCTTTCCACCACTATGTTTCAGCCTGGGCTTGTGGGGTTCAAGGTTATGTGTGTGTTAATTTTCTACCAAACGCTTATACAGACCCTTTCCAAAAAATTAGAAACATGGAAAAGTTTATTTATTTCCATAATTCCATTCAAGTATTTAGTTTATTTGTACATAATTTGGGCTTCCAGCTCATAAGACCCACGAAAACAGGAATACAAAAGGTTTCATTTTATTTCATCCAAACAAAGGTGATTTTATTTTGACATTTTTTGGGGGTATTAAAGTAAAGGGGGGTGGAAACAAACACATGCAGCACTTTTCAGATTTTTTTTTTTGTTAAAAAAAAAAGTTTTGAAAACCATGTATCATTTTAGTTCCAATTTATCATTCTGCTCTACTTTGTTCTGTCTCCTAAAGTCAAACAAAATGATATAATTAAGCTTATGTGTATCTTTGGGAATGAGCCCTAATGCTTGTGATCAGTCAAGAATGTCAAGCATGGTTACGTCTTCTTCTTTCTGCCACTTAAACTAGGACCTGAGCCCAAACCTAAGCTCCGTGGGGACACCAGAACTTTCCGTGTTTGGCTCGACCCGAACCAGTATCAGCAGGACATGACCAGCAGTATTCAGAATAGCACCGAAGACCCATATGAGACCTTCAACATCATCATGAGACGCAAACCCAAGGAGAACAATTTCAAGGTGACACCATTCTGTGACGTATCACACATCAAATTGTCTCTTGGTGATCGTAGCTGTAATGTTGGGGTTAGGGTGACTTTAGAACACCTCCCATTTATGAGCCTCTCATTAGTCTTCACTCTGTGACTCACTTTGTAATACTTGAGTCATGCGAAGTGTCATTTTCTTCTGTTAAAAGTAGAGCTGCATGATGTTACAAAATCTTGCAAATATTGTGATGACGACATCAGTTGTGATATATGCCTATATTTTTCTTTCCTCTCTTTCTCATCGGTACTTTCGTCACTCTGTGACCCTTAACCTTTTGGGTAATGTCATTATTGTCCGGTGTGAGAATCTACTGCAGTGAGATTCTATGCACCTGGCTAAAAATTACATTAACATGAAAAATGCAAGGTCATAACACTTGGACTATACTAGGTAACAATTATTGGACTCCAAGCAGTTCTTTGCGATATGAAAATTGCACACACTGATATTGCGATGATGATATATTGTGCAGCCTCAGTGAAAAGCCGTTAACATAAAATAATCAGAAAATAACATATAGGTGTGCATAATAAAATAGACATTAACAAATTTTCAAAACAATAATTTAATTAATAATTTAATTAGGAGAATAAAATCCTGGGTTATGGGATTTTTATATTGTTTATTGAGGATACACCAAGCTAGAAGTAACAATATTTTTGTTTTACTCCAAATTAGAACTAGTAACAGGATACCTATGCCGTTTGGAAAAGCATACAGTGTGATTTTTGTTGTTTTTGTTTTCATTTTTTACTACATTAACTAAGTTACATCTATTCTGTCTTCTGCCTGTTTCTGTCTGTCTATTAAGAAATATTTATCATCACTGCATTCATGTCATATCAATGTACGTTTTTGTATTGATAATTTAAAAATGATTCAAAAATAACTGAGAAATCAGGAAATTTAGGTCTGAAAAATTATGACATTTTGACCCTGTAATGGGAACAAAAAGTAATGATTTTCAATGTTAATGCTTCAAGGTAACAGATTTAGAAAATATGAGATGCAGATATATCAGGTATACTATAATTATTCTCTCAAACCACCTCCAGAAAGATGGGTTTTCTTTTTTTTTCTGATTTGCCTCTTGGTTAAACTTCTGTTTTACTCTGTGATTTAGGCGGTGCTTGAGACGATCAGGCACCTGATGAACACAGAATGTGTGGTCCCTGACTGGCTCCACGACATTATCCTTGGCTATGGTGACCCAGGCAGCGCCCACTATTCCAAGATGCCTAATCAGATCTCTACATTGGACTTCAATGACACCTTTCTGTCCCTGGACCACTTGCGGTCGTGTTTTCCTGGTGACACCATAAAGGTTGTGGAGGAGAACCCTGAACTTCAAGTTCCTCCTTTCAGGTAAAAATACATTTTACACAAGGAACTTCTGTTTTATTTAATGCACTACTACCTTCTAAACAAACCTTACATAATTTATAGAATTCTACATTATATATAATTTATTTAGATTTTCTAATAACCTTCTTTTCCAGAATCAAATTTCCCATCTCAAACACAAAAGACATAGGGAAGAAGAGAAAGGCTGATGAAGAGGAGAAAGACGACGAGAAAGATAGAACCTTGATTGTGGAACCATATGTGGCCCCCAACCGTGGACCATATCCCTACAACCAGCCCAAAAGGTGAGAAAGAGCACCGCTTTCAGACTCGGTCATCAGTTATTAAAATGATAAATCACATCAGTCTACTATGCTGAAAAACATGTAAGTAATAATCATTATGGAGATGTGTTTAAATATTGTTGAATAGCCATGTTTGACACCAGACAGATTGAATCGAGGGTTTTTTAGCGTTAAGTTTTCTGTTTGGTATTTTCATGGGCAATCTTGGAGTTTGATTTGTGCAAAAAGATGGTGCAACATTGGGACCAGGAGTGGTTTTACAGGTTGAGACCGCTGACGTTTTCTTCCCTCCTTTTCTTTTCTCGCTGTTTTTTTTCACTTATTTAACATTTGACTAAGGTCAGTGCCACTACTATGTGCATGAGACAATACCTGAACCCCACAGATATTGTACAGGTAGTTCCATATCCTGCAGGATGGCTTAACAATTTGTTTTATTGCCAGAAGCTTTGCTTCTTCTTCTAGGTCTCAAGAGTATGGGGGAGATTTCAGGAGACAGGTGGTTACTTGAGGAGAGCTGAAGATATTCATAAAAGATTGCTAACTCATCAGCAGGACTGGTATCTGTTCCTTTAGTGGAATGAGAAACTGTATGAGGACTACCGGAGTCCTAGAAAATGACCTCCAGCAGGTCACTGTTGTTAATGTCTCTGGTTGAACATTCAGAAACACGCTTCATTAGGGAGGCCTTGGGAGCTTGCTGTATCTTTGCATGGTCCCATGGAGCCCAATTGGCATTTACCATGGAATACCAGAAATTAGCAGGTTTACCACTGATGCACTGTGCTTTTCACAGTTAAGTAGATTAACCCCGAGCTCATGTGACAGATGTAAAAGGAACTGGTGAATTTGCGGAGAGCATTATGATCCTTGTATCATCATTCACCATGACTGGGGAGGCATATTCATGGAGTGACCTGAAGACCTCTAAACGCCAGGGAACAGGACTGTGTCTATGTCAGACCCTATGATGGTGGAGTGGGTCCAGTGTTCCTCTTGTTGCAGAACAATTCCCAACCTCATGTGGTCAGAAAGTGGAGGCAGTTCTTGGAAGATAAAGGAATTCATGTCATATACTAGCCCCCTCACTGGCCTGACCTAAATACCGTAGAACAGCTCTGGGATATTATGTTTAGTCCACCTGACTCTGCCAGGTTTCTCCTCAGACTTTTCAGAGACTCAGTGATCCCCTGATCCAGATCTAGGAGACCATTGCTGTAGTCCCATGAGGACCACGCCCTGTAGTCAGGGATGTTGTCAAGCACATTGGGGTCATAAAATCCTGAGTACCATTTATAGTTTCTACAAACCAAAATTTGGTTTAATGGACCATCTTACCTTGTCTTGTCTTTTGTACTTAAAAATCAATGTGACGTTTTTCCCATGAACATCCAATGTTTTTAAAGTGTTTCTTTAATAATTTTTAAGCCTTTAATTTATTAAAATTTACATGTAGAAATGTTAAGTTAGTATGACCATTTTTTTTTTTTACAAACTTGTACATCAAATTACAGCCCATTCTCATACCTTTCTAAAATGACTACTGCACCCATAAGGTAATTCTGACATGTAATTCAGGCTTCCTTCTCCAACATCGTGTTTGGTGTTAATATTTAAATCTGATTTAAAAGGGTGACACATAAAGCTTTTCTTTTAAAGATTTTTTTAAACAAGCACTGACATGCAAATGCTATAGTCCTGTTGAAGAAGTTCAGCGTATCAAAGAAGTTACCAGGGTCAATAATGTTTTCATTGTAAACTGCTCACAGGAATACGATTCAGTTCACTCCCACTCAGATTGAAGCCATTCGAGCTGGGATGCAGCCAGGACTAACAATGGTAAGGATTTTTTGTTTTTTCAAAATTGATTGATGATGTACCAAATGAATTTTAACCTAAATCTAAAACTGGATTTGAATTATAATAAAGCTGTTTAAAAAAAAAAACGTTCGGGCAATGAAGTGATTAACATTGAACAAAATAGGAATGAAACCATAGATTCCTCAAATCATTCCCATATTTACCACCTGTTACTTAGGTATGAAGAGCGATGTAACATGTTCCTTCGTGGTGAAAGCTGGGGTCATAAGACAGCGCAACAGCCATGCTCTCATCTTGCCTCCTCTTCACCTTCTCTAACCTTGCTTCTTGGTTTACACCACATTCATTAGCAGACATAACAAACACCACCTACCACCTTGTTTAGCTAGCTTTCATGTCGGGAAACCAAGGAGCTGATTATATGCTGATTTATGTATGCATATGTAATTGTGCCTACTATTTTTAGGAGAGATTACTCACCTGAAAGACTCATTCTAAAACCAACCTGATGAATATTTATTTGTTAAATTATATATAACCACGTCGCCCTCTTATCGTTAGTTGAGTTAATAGGGCTTGGGGCTATTGTCATGATAACTTGTGCACAGCAAGTAGTGGCAGTAATATTTACGTAGTAAGTATAACAGAAAGACTGGAAGTGTAATTTATTTTCCCCGCTGGGCTGGCTCTCTGTTCTTACCTGCATGTGCATTCAGAATGACTCGTTTACAGCGAGTGCTGTAATGCACTGCTTCCATTCGAGTGTTGCTTCATTGAAGCACACATTTTGCTGTTGTGAAATACTAAAAATCACGTTTTCAGAGGAAATCTTTGGAATCTAACTCAGGGTTCCGGCACAATCTGGAAAAGTCAGAAGCAATGTTGAATTGGATTTCAGTGTTTTCCAAGGCTCAATGAGTATGGAAAGATGTCTGTTTTTCCACAATTTATTCTCTATGCCGTTGTCTAAACATCCATCCATCTATTTGTCCATTCATCCATCTTTTTGTCCAAATGTATGTTTGTCTCTCTGTAGCCCCTTTCAAACAGGCCATGAAAAACGGTAATTTTCCGGACTTCGTCTGTTTTGCTTTTGAGTCTGAAAGCAATCTTCCGGACTTTGTTCGGATACCCTTTACCTGTAATTTTACGGATGAAGACCTAGTAACAAGAGCGGACTTTTCGCGGTATGGTGTTTGAAATGACTTGTACGCCCGGCTAAATTTACGTAATATCCACATACAACCCCCCACTTCCCCGCACCCCCCACCCCACAGACATTCATCAGGATCCTCCGGTAAATTTCTTGCTGTGTGAAAGCAGGTGAAAGGCAATGTTCCGGGAAAAAGTGGCGTGTTTGAAAACACAACTCCGGTTAAAGACCAGATGGAATTGTCCGCAAATATTCCAGAACTTCTGTCTGAAAACGGCTTGTGTCTATTCATCCATTTGTCCATCAAACGTGCATCTATTTGTCATCTTTCTTTCCATTTATCCACCCACCGTTTTTTGCCATCCTTTTTACCAGTGAATCGTTCTGTCCATCCATCCATTTGTCCGAACCTTCAGACCTTACACTTGTAGAAAACTGTCTTAAAAATTCCCTGTGAATTTTGTGTTTATATCATAGAGAGAGAGTTAAAAAGACTGAGAGCACTCATAGTATGAATCGAATTATAGAATTCTGACATGGAAATTCAAAGAAACCTCTTTTTATCTGACTTTTTAACCCCTCTGTACATAACCGCCTTATTCTATTTTTCTTTAGGTTGTAGGACCTCCAGGAACTGGAAAGACTGATGTCGCTGTTCAGATCATCTCAAACCTTTATCACAATTTTCCTGAGCAAAGGACTCTGATCGTGACTCACTCGAATCAGGTCAGCACACACAAACTCCAAGACACTGAAAAAAGGTTTCGCAAACACTGCTGAAATAAGTGTCAAGAGAATTCACAGCTTAATAAGGCAACAGTCACATTTATACCATGAAGGAAAAACTTAAGCTCCTTTGTGCCACAGCCCTCCCCTTAAGTATTAAATCATAAAGTAATCTGCTCTTCTTTTACACCAGTGAATACTTGCCAGAAGGAACCTTATCCATCAGAAACATAGCTCGATAATAATCCCCCTCCTGTATTTATTCCCAGTAGAATCTACTTGATATTATTAATAATACATATCTAACTGGTTTAAAACAAACATCAAATACATAGAAAATTGACTTTTTTGTATGTTTTCTTCTACACCAGGCTTTGAACCAGCTCTTTGAAAAGATTATGGCTCTAGACATCGATGAGCGCCACCTTCTTCGTCTTGGCCATGGAGAGGAGGAGCTGGAGACCGAGAAAGACTTCAGCAGGTGAGAACAACAGCAAACCTGTGGAAAAAGAACTCACACACAGAGTGATAGGAAACACAAAGACTAAGGCGACATAAACTCACAATCATGTGTGAAAGTGCATTCAGCTGAAAAGCTGACTTAGTGCTTGTCACACACAGTCCTGAAAACAGCTGCCCATGTACTTAATGAGTTCAGCACAGTGAAGGGATACCTAATAACCTAATGAGCCACACTCTGGACCTTGTTTGACTTTATTAGGCTTGGCTGCATTCTCACCCCTTTTCACTAATCGATTTTTTTCCCCCTCCAGTCTCTATTTGATCAGTGCTTTGCTCTCTTTCTTTGAATAGTAATAAATAAACATCATATAGTGTAAGCTGTTGTAATAGTTATCTTTTTTTTAAAAACCCAGTTCAAGTTATATCGCTGTACAAAACTGGAGCAGGACTCCACTTAAAGCTATACACTTTTTTTAAATAATTGTTTTACTATCTAAAAATGTGTTTATTTCTGTACTATAGTTCAGTGATTGGAACACAATATTTACAGACTGTTCATGTGTATTGAGATCATGTAGATTAATATTTATGTAATTAAATGAATAACAAATTGCTGTATGGATTTAAACGAAAGCACTAAAATTTCAGTAATTATTCACTTTATAAATAATAAAACACTTTGTATCAAACAACTTTAATGATACATTACTCAGTTTAAGAAAACAAGCTGCAATCTGTTATGATGTTTATTCATGTTTGAGTATCGCTTACAGGGTGTTTCATTTATATTTATTTGATAGGTAATTACAATAGTGTGATGGGATAATTAAATATATAAATTCAAAGCAATTGCATGACTACATGCACCTAATCTTCTTTTAAAAACCATTAATATGGATATTAGGCTCGGGTGAGGCATAATGCATTAAACCTCTATGTTCGTTAGCAACAACAGACAATTTCACTTTTATGATAATTTTATAGTTTGGTGTTGTTGTAAGTGGTGAGAAATAATTGTTCCAAATAATTTGTACAGGTGTAGCCCAAGGCTAATACCTTGACTCTCTACTTTTTAGCTCGTATATGAATCGATTTGCACTATATGTCCAAGACCACTGCAAGTTTCTGTTTCTAAAGAAGCAAATTTCAGAAGTAAAATATCTTGATGTTTAGTTAAATGATTACAACTCTTATGTTGTTAGGAAACCAAATAGGATGAACTTTGGAAGTTTTATTAAATTATCAAACCTTTTAGATAATTTAAATGCCTACACGATCAGGCTCTTCTGGTTTAGTAACTCTGGGAAACTTTAGTGGGAGCTGTAAGGCACCTTTACATAAACATCTATGAGAGAGCCTGCTCTATCCGCGGGACGCATCAGCAAATTCTCTTCGAACAGGACTACATCTTAACAATACATCGCGATATGAATGTTTGCGATATTGGTAAAGTACTGGATTTCCGCAGTGTAATAAGAGGTTATACATTAAAAGAGCTCAAATGAAGGCAATTTAAAGGTAGTAAATAACAAACAAAATTTGACTTGGTAGTAATTTGGTATTATATTTGTTCTCAATGTTCCATTGATGCAGATTTTTTTTTCTTTTCTTTTTTTTTGAGTTTAACAAAAAAAAAAAATCTTTATATGTGCGGACAGGATGGCATGACATGGCCCAGCGTTGATAGCCTCGATTGGTTCCGCTTTCTGATCTGTTGTGCGCAATGTTTGGTGTCAGGACAGTATATTCATATTAGCAAGCGACTTTCCGCTTCACAATGAGACAGTTTTCCCAACTTTGGTTCGATGACCCGACATTTAAAGACTTTCCTTGTCTCCTATCCAGAAGGTGGGTAGTAACTAGGTACATCTAATCAGTAACATTTACTTGAGTAACTTTTGTAAAAGAAAAACTTTTAGGAGTAGTTATACTACATTGTGCTTTTTTAGTTTTGCATATTTTTATTATTTTCATATTATACCTATAGCTTATTTTAAAGAAAGACCTCTTGTTTCTACACAAGCTTTGTTCTTTTATTTTCTGTCTGCTGCTCCTGTTTGGCCTTATGGAGTTTAAGGAGGGACATTAAGCACAATATACTATCACTGGAAGTACTTTAGCCTGTTCTAACATATGTGCACTACCTACTTTTAAGTACTAATAGTTTATGACAAAATTTGATTTGGAAAGCGGTTTCTTCTGCCTAAATTTTATGTTGTAATTAGGTTGTTGTCCCGATCTATAAAATGATAGAAATTCCACATAATTTTATATTTTTGTCTCACTGCAACATTTTTTAATATTAAATCACATTTTATTAGTTATTCAGTACTTGAGTAACCTTTTCACAGAGTTTATTTTTTTACTATTTAATATTTTTTTTTGTATTGCTAATTCTTACTTTTACTTCATTAAAATTTGTTGAAGCTCTGCTACTCTTACTTCAGTTCAAGTTTTGAGTACTCTACCCACCTCAGAATTGTCATTTTGGGTGCATGTTCACGCTAATATTTTGTATTGCAGTTTTTCATGTTGTTTAACTTTAACTGCTAAATGTTCGCCTAGCTGATTTTTCAGTTTGAACATTTGCCATGTTATCAATATTCTGTCGTGAATGGCTTGTGAAATTCAAAAGTCGTCACATTTCGCTTAAATCTTTAAAAAATCAAATATTCCAAATCTTCTGGATTTGGCTTTGGAATGTTTCATGTGTACAATGTCTTAGTCAAGACAGCTTCAAGTAAGTGGGATAACATTTTGTCTTGGGTGAGGAATGGGTCATTTTCATGCATGTTTCAGTGCACCCCCAAAAATGTCGCTGCTTGATGTCATGTTTGTAATAACACATATTTTAGAAGTAGTGAAAAAGGTAATAAAAGGCAGTAAATTCAAATATTAATTGAATTGAATATCCATTAATACCTTGTATGCCAATTACTTGTATATGGGCAGCTGGAAGGTATATGACCGCCCCTGATGCTCACACAAGAATGTATGTTTATAGTAGCCAAGATGCAAAATCTCTTAGAAAAATTTGAAGGTATTATAGTGATAAAAAAAAGTCAGTAAAATGCAGTTTAATTGTAATTGATATATGTATTATAGCAATTCAGCAATAGTATCGCGATTACATATTTACCTGATATTGTGCAGCCTTGTGCAGAACCAAAACCACCATTTGCCATTATTTTGAAATTAAAAATGAAGTGGTTTCCTAAAGAAGACCAGCTGTGTCTGCTTAAAGATTGCCACCATTGTTTATTTTTGGATGATATTGTTTTAGTATTATTTGTCTAGTATTTTTTGTGTC
Organism: Valencia hispanica; assembly: GCA_963556495.2. NCBI lineage: Eukaryota > Metazoa > Chordata > Actinopteri > Cyprinodontiformes > Valenciidae > Valencia > Valencia hispanica. Next base: position 24,800,660 of record OY747720.1, read on the forward strand.
TTAAGTGTTTTTACTCTGTTTTTATATGGAGTTTAAACAACAGTTTTTTGTTTTTTTTACTAAAAGCAAAACCATGGATGTGGATCAGGCTATAAATGCTGAAATATACTGTAATACTTAGCCATTGTCTCCAATCCAAATAAATGAATACTCTAAACTGAACTTTTATTGCCAATAAGTAACAGTGGTTAAAGCCCTACTAAAGACCCACAACTCCTTGCAGCTCACTAAACACTAATTTTGTGTGTGTGAATTGCCTTGAAGGGCAGTGACTCATGTCCATGCTGAGATAGAGAGTGATGTAGCAGTGCATTATGAGGACTCATGACTGACTTGTGGAAGACTTGGCTCACGATACTCCCTTGCAATGACTCCAGCTATATTTAACACCATCGGTGAACAAATCCGTAACAGTTTTTTTTTTGTGTGTGCAAATTTCTGTATATAAATAGCCCTGTATCACAGAATATTAATATAGTTCCTATAGTGTTACTATTTAAAGCGTCCTTACAGACTTTATTGTAAATTACTGTAGTAGATTTCCTCTGAAGGATGGTGGGGAGATTTCTGTTTCTCATATAGGTGACTGCTATTTCTGGCTGTTGTATTCAGTGCTGAATGTAAACTGGGATCTTAATATGAAAGCAGTAGCTTGCATTTTTAAATTATTCAAAAACATAAATGTTAAAGAAAGAGCTATAGTGAGCCATGTCCAACGTGTTTCCCCCTGCCTTGCTGCCTCCTGACATGCAGACTCCACACTTCTTCCACCCCGCTGACACCAGCTTGAGCAGAGAGCCAGAGGGTTTTAATTAACACTTTCTGTGAGGTAAAATTAAAAAATGGATGGCAAAGCTACACTCAGTCCCTGACAAAGGAAAAGCTACAACCTCTTGCAATCCATGGTAAACATTTTCTGTTTGGGAGTTTAAAAGTAAATGAAAGCTGTGTTTTTGTGTTTAAGATCCAGAAACTAGAACAAAAGTCTTTATTATAAGGTGAAACAAAACACATTGCTCTCACTCAGGTTTAACAAAACTCTGAACTGAATGCACAGCTGTTATGTCTGCCAGAATGGGGTTCACTTTTCATTTTTTATTTTATTCTGGCCGAACAGGCGGGGCTGTATGATCCTCTCTGTATCATTTGCTGACTGTGACTCTTTGAAGATTGTTTAAAAATAGTCCTCACCTCTAATATCACCCTCATGACCCCGTTAGACCTCCTGTGTGTGTCTGAGATGGCTCATTGCTTTTCAGAAATGTTTAGCTGCACAAAAATATTCATGAAAGAATAGAAATAGAAATCCTGTAATATCTGAGTCATATTAACAATTCAGCATTTTAATTTATATCCTAATAATGAAATCAGTAATAACCAAATATTTGATTAAGACTGATTTGTTCTGTACATTAGGAGATTATTTACATGTAAGAGTGTGATTTTATAATTTCAAATTATGTTGCTTTGTTTAAATAAAACATTCTAGTATAATTCTGCAATTCAACATATTTTTTTTTTTTTTTTTTTTTTTTTTACAGATATGGCAGAGTGAACTATGTCCTTGCTAGAAGACTGGAGCTTCTCAGAGAGGTGGGGAGATTACAGGAGAGCTTGGATGTCCCAGGAGATGTGTCTTACACCTGTGAGACTGCAGGGCACTTCAACCTCTATCAGGTAAGGATAACCGTAGGAATTTGTGTTTTTGTCATTTCATAGAGAAACATTAAATTTTGTCTCATTTTGCACTTAGAACACGTCCAATAGTTCAAATAGGCCACATTCTTTTGTTTTTCATGCATTTATTTTTAGCAATATCTTTCAATTAGATTTTTTGTTCTCCTCCAGTTACCTTCTGTCCTACGGTTGTAGGACAGAAGAACTAACTAAATACCTTTTGAAGTTTGTGTTGGATTATCTTATTGATTTATAGATGAACAGAGACTCCAGTGATATTTTGACAAATTTGAATGCACCTTTGTGATCTCTGTCTTTTTACCAATCGACTCCTAACATAATAGAAGCTTTATTTCTCCTAACTTGAGTTTTTGTGCAAATATTTTAGAACTATTGCTGTGTACTCCTCTCGCTGTACTATATATACTTTTATACCTCAAAATAACTGGAATTTTAAGCTATATTTTACTTTTACTCACATTTTTCAATAGACGTGCTCTGAAATAGTCATGTTTTATTGTGAACACGGAGGGCAATTTTTATTGGTAGCTCATGTGATTACCTTTATTTTTATTCTTGAACAGAAGCAGTAATCAGTTACCCTTACCTGTCCTATCATGTAACAGTAATGTTGAGCTCTTGCTTTAGAAGAAAGTGTTTTTTATTTTGATCATTTAGTCTTTACTTGTATTATAAAAAGCGCTGCACACCAGACTTACACCATACCCCGACATTTTTAAATGAGCAAAAACTTGGATGTTCTCTGCAGACGCTTGGAGGGCTATTGGACATGCACAAAACTTCTGTAATTGTTCTTTTTGGCATATTTAGCTCCAGGGTGCAGTGTGAAGGGTCTCTGTACCAGCAGTAATAGCTTATCTTATGCACACCGGCACTGGTTGGTCATTTCTTGGAAATTGTGACCAAACTGCTCTCATGCCAATGCTACAACCTCATCATGACCGACACTCCCAAGTAATTTATTTTAATGCTCTTGGTTGTATAGTTGTTGCTCTCTTAATCCACTGGTGATATAAAACATTAGGCTATGCAAATAACTGCTGTTTCCTGAAGGAGAGGAACGAGGTACAACATGGGTACTTTGGGACAACACATCCTCATGTGGCCTGGCTGAAGACACTTCTAATCATGCATGTGAAGGCAAATTAGCGTGACGCCAGGTGGTGGCCCCACCCATCACCTACAAATACCCATATTTTACAGTTTGACAGCCGCTCTTCACCGAGCTAGGCTGCAATGGGTCAGCCCTGTGTTGCACCTCGTTCCTCTCCTTCATTGAACAGTGGTTATAGGCATAACCTAACGTTCCCTTTCAGTCGATTCACTTTGTACAACGTGGTACTGTGGGACATATAAAAACGCCCCATGAGCAGCTATCAAGATTAAGCTGAAAAAGCAACCTAAAGTAGCAATTCGGACCCAGCAGAAAGGACCGAATGAGCCACTAAAGGGGCCGTAACATCCAATCGGTAAAATCGCACAGAAGTGTGAGGAGAGACCCTGCTAGCAGCTAAACATATATCACCAACCGAAACCCCTTTAAACAGTGCCCATGAAGTAGCCATGCCTAGTAGAGTGCGCTCTTTCTCCTTGGGTAGCTGAAGACCTTTGGCACAATAACACAGGAAAATAGGTGTCACAGTCCAATGGGACACCCTCTGCTTCGATAGAGCCTTACCCTTGGAAGGTTTGGCAAAACATATAAACAGTTTGTCAGATGATCAAAAACACAGAGTGCGGTCAACACAAGCACTAAGAGCACGAACCGGGCATAAACATTGCAAGCTCCTCAGAGTCGAAAGGTGGAGGATTAAAGCCCAAAGCTCCATGGTCATAGAACCATAAAAGAAAGAGCATAACGATCTCCTACCCGTTTAGCAGAGCTGAACAGAAACAAAACAGAAGTAATTACTTTTGGACCTAAAGAGGAACGATCAACAGTCAGCACACAGCTTCAGTTAATACAGCTAGAAACTGATGAGGCCCGAACTTCAGGTTTAATAATGGACTCAGACCTGAACCTCCAGGGTCACATAAAGGCAATAGCAAGGTCAGCCTTCTATCACCTGAAGAACATTTCTAGGACTTAAAGGACTGATGTTGCAACAGGACCTAGAAAAACTCATCCATGCGTTTATCTTTAGTCGGATTGATTAATGCAACAGCGTTCTCACAGGTCTGCCTAAAAAGTCAATCAGACAGCCGCAGCTGATCCAGAACGCTGCTGCTCATGTCTTCACTAGAACCAGGAAAGTAGACCACATCACCCCAGTTCTAAAGTCCTTATACTGGCTCCCTGTAGCTCAGAGAATAGACTTCAAAATACTTGTACTAGTTTATAAATCATTGAATGGCATAGTACCGAAGTATATTGAAGATCCGAAGATTACTATACCAACCCACCAGAACACTCAGGTCCTCTAATTACAGTCTACTCAACACCCCTATAATTAGAACCAAACACGGAGAAGCAGCTTTCAGTTCTTATGCTCCTCTAATCTGGAACAAACTTCCAGACAATTACATCCATGCCCATCGGAGCATCCTGGTCTGTGATGGGAAGAAACAGTCAGCAGTGTGTGTTCGCTCTAGAAGCAAGCAGATCCACCTCTGCCCTGCCAAACCTTTCCCAAATCTGAGCCACCACCTCAGGGTGAAGCCTCCATTCCCTCTCCAGGGGGACGCCTCTGGAGAGTAGATCCTCCCCATGGTTCAGGCAACCAGGAACCTAAGTCGCCCTGAGTGACAGAAGATGCCTACTGCACCACTTTAGCAGAGTGAGTCAGATTTAACAGAGGGAGAGAACATGTTCCTCCCTGCCTGTTTATATATGACACAACCGTTGTGTTGTCTGTGTGTAGAAGCACATGTTGGCCCCTCAGGTACCTCCTGAAATGCTTCAGAGCTAAAAACACAGCTGATGGTTCAAAATAGTTGAGGTGGAGCGCAGACTGGGTTGAGAGCGAACCAAACGCTGAAAGCGCCACATTCTTAAAAGACCGAGTGGCACTACGGATATCATAGAAGCCATCATGTCCAACAGCTGTAAAGCTGTGCTGAGCATCAGTCTGACAACCAGCTGGAAGCGAGCAAGACAGCCGCAGAACGCACCCACCTGATGATCCGAGAGGTGCGCCCTGCCTGACCGAGCGCATATTTCCGATCCGAAGAAATAAAGTTTCTGACTCAGGACCAGCGAACTCTTCTTGTGGTTTACAGAGAACCCCAGAGGCCGGGTGTCTGAGAGATTTGCACTTCCTCCCACACCCGAGAACTTGGTACACTACAAGATGGCTGGGCCTCGACACTGTCAGGGAAGATGTGCTTCCCTCTAGTGGAGCGTGAGGACTCGCAGAGTCCAAGGCCCGGACAAACTTGGGTCCTGTGATCAGGTAGACTGAGGTTTCTTCTTGCAGTTCGCAGAGCGCCCCTGGCGCATGGTGAAAGAGCTGAGGGCACTGGTGGAGGTAGCCTGGGCCCAATAATATTTTCCAGCTGCCGTGCCGATAATCTGCACGGCTTGGATGGTAGAATAGCTGGTTCCCTTACCTCATTGTTGCACATTGGGACCAAATAAGCTGCCAGGAAGAGCTCCGTGGGAGGAAGGCTAGCTAGCCCAGCTTTTTCAGCATCATCCAAGTCAACGAACTGTCCGTAGCCTGGCATTGCCGTTGTAAGTGGACAATGGCTTTCCCCAGCACGATTTCAACTCGGCGACAAAATCCAGGAAAAGCGGTAGGTGGTTCTTAACCTCAGCCAGCTCAGAAGGGAGGTAAAAACCGGAAAACCACGACCTCTTCTGGACTGGAAGAGGAGAGGGCCAATCCATCTTTAGATTCTCCTCTTCCCGTTAGCAAATCGGGAGAATTGTCCTCTCTGGCTTCAGAGATGGATGTGGTGGCAGCATCAACGCACTCCTCCACTTGAAACCCCTCTTCGTCCATCATCAGGTTGCTGCTGTTGATGCAGACGTTCAGCCCGTCATCATCGTCCTCCGCTGGGGGTTCAAAGTTAAACTGAGACACCTCCACGTCGGATTCAATGAGCCCATCCACCATATCTAAAAATAGCGCTCGCTGGGCAGGTATGCAAGACAGTAGGCAGCGATGGCTAACACCAGCAAGCAGATGTGTTCATTTTCCATTGCAACAGACATGCTAATATAGGTGTGTTCTCAGCGAAGTGAAGAGCGTCAGAACTGTAAAAAGAGTGTGACCACGTGGCGTCATGCTCATTTGCCTTCACAGGTGTTATTAGAAGTGTCTTCAGCCAGGCCACACAAGGGCGTGATGTCCCATAGTACCTACATTGTATCGAGTGAATCGACTGAAAGGTAACAAATCTCAACATTCACATGAAAGAGAACACCGCAAAATGTTTAGGATTCTTCCACATAGGCTCCATGTGGTTTAGGACTCTCAGCTGTGGAGAAGCACACTCCTCCAAATTGCACATAGGCTGGTTGTCGTAGGGAAATTGTGAAATATTTGGGCAACATTTAAAATGCAAAAGGTTTCTGTCATGGGTTTAAGAGAAGTCATGATGAAAGTGATGATGAACTGGAGGAAAAAACACAAGCAGCGATAATTTTATGTTAGTTGCACAATGTCCCTTGAGAAACAACTTCAAAATCTCAATGTGACAAGCTTACAGTTGTAAGTGAAAACATACACAGAACACAAATATTAGACTGAAATTACCAAGATATACACAAATCTTGCACAAACTACTAGGCTTTTTATTTGATCCTACATCTTTTCTTTTAATATGTGTCTGATGTTTATAGTGTTATGTTTACCTTTTTACAAATTATTTCCACCAGGGCTGCACATATTATGAAAACTTTCAGTATGTGACAATGTTGGAAAGGTGGCGTCAACTATATAACTTGCAATAAATGAACAATTATAAAGCGTCAAGTAAAGAATGAGTAGTCTGTTCAGCTACTTGGAAAATAATAAGGCAATTTTTTGGCTCGTTCGGACATATAGGGACTAGGGACTACGGGCCTCAGTTCCTATATCCATTTTAGCTCCTGCTACGAGGCAAGGTCTTTTCTGAGTCACATAGGTACTCAAATACTTGGTCGGTAGAACTGACAAGCTACGCCTCTTGCCTTATATGCGCTTCTCCTGGTCCTGCCATTTATAATAAGTCCCACATCAGTGTTTATGAGATTGCAACAACAAAATAACAGAAAAAATTGATTTCTTCTTTGTAGATTTATGGCGGTTGGCATTCAACAATTTGGTGTATTACCGCCACCAACTGGCTTGGAGTGTGTAGCATAATTTGTGTTCACTTTTCGCAGGTTATGTTTGTTTTGCTGCTGGGTGTGGCGCTAAATTAACACAGCGCTGTCACAGACGGTTGCGTCACAAACGGTTGCGTCACAAATGGTCCCTATCAAGGTCCCCACTCTTGTGCAAACGCAAAATACAAAAGTCCCCATTGGGAAGGGTGGTTCTTATAACTAAACTCGAGGCGGGTAGTTCTCAGAACTGCGTTCCTAGAACTGGTATGTCTGAACGCGGCTATTGTTTTATTAAAAAAGTGACTTCTGGTCAACATCTGCTGTTTTGGCATTGTAACTACTCAGTTGCCATTAATGACTTCATCACCTTTTTACCTTCTAAAACCTTTTTATGCTGTACTAAACAAGTGTCACCACATATATTAGAGAGCCTGATTGCATTGATAGCGACTGGAGTTACTGTGGTTTATTTGTTTATTTTTTGCTTTTAAGGCAAAAATGAAGAATAAAAGTGACATTTCAGTAGATTGTAAGCCTTTCTCAATCAGCCATATATTTATTTACAATACGTAACAATATTGTGTGTATTCAGATGTTCCATTGACTTTACAATTGTCTATTTAAACGGATACATTCAGTTAAATCCTCAAGGTTCCTCTCTGAAGCTCCTGTCAAAGTTTTTTTTATTTATTGGCCTATTTATAGAACAACCTGCTGTTTGGTTGAAGCTGCTTTATTAGTTTCTCAGCAGGAACACCTTGTTAAAAGGAAGGCTATCTGTTCTCATTTGTTCACTTTTGTGCTTTTTTATGCAATACCGCAACGACTATAGAAAATGGTGTGCACCAATTTGCACAAACAAAACCCTGGACAATTGTGTGCTGGTGAGCATCAAAAGGAGATCAAACCTGGAGCACTTTTCAGAAAGTTTCCAATTTCTCTCCTCTCTACAGGTGATATCACGCTGGGAGCAGTACATGAGCAAAGTCAAACCTAAACAGGGCAAGATGGTGGAAGTGGAGGCTGTTGCTGCACACTTTCCCTTCCACAAATACTTTTCCAATGCCCCGCAGCCAGTATTCAAGGGTCGATCATATGAGGAGGACATGGACATTGCAGAGGGCTGCTATCGCCACATCAGGAAAATATTTACGCAGCTGGAGGTGAGACGTTTTAAAGATTTCTCTGGTTTCATCCCTGCTGAGCAAAACTCTGTGGGATGTAGGGGTTATCAGCGAACAGTAAAGGGAAGTAATTTTATTACTAGAGCACACAACTCATCTTGTATCTACAGCGCTTTGCAAAAGTATTTATACCCTTTCACATTTTGTTGTATGACAACCACAAACTTTAGTGTAAGTCATTGGGATTTTGATGGGTCAACACATCAAATATTTGTGTGTAGATATATATTCTGGTTCCACGTGGAAAACGCAACCAGAAGTATTCAGATGTCACCTAATTAGAGAATGGAGTCCATTTGTTAATTTTAGCTCAGTATAAATAAAACTATCACAAGCTTTGAACATCTCAGAAAAAAAACATTCAAAGTTTGCCACCAGCCATGAACGTGGCATGGTAAACATGTGGAAGATGATGCTCTGAACAGATGAGACCAACATCAAACAAAAGAGGGAAAGCTACATTGCTATTGTTTAGATGAAAACGCATCAGAATGGCCCAGTCAGAGTCCAGACCTAAATCCAGTTTCAAGACCTAGGGCAAGAATTGAAAATTCTTATATAAAATTAAAATTAAATACATTGAAGTCTTTGTTTGTAATGAGATATGTAGAAAAATTCAAGACGTATGAATACCGCTTGATTCTGATATGTTGGACTTTTTACACACTCATTCTTTTTGCTCAAGCACCCAACAGCTTTTCCAGATGTATTTGGTTTTATTACAAAATATTCTGCTAGCTGGGGGTCCAAATGTTGCACATTTTCTCATTTACTACTTGCTGCTTTTTGTAACCACCACACAATATATGCTGTAGATTACTGATGACTAGTAAAACGCAGTCTCTGCTGCAGTGCTTTTGTGTTATAGTTCTGCTAATTACTTCAGGTATTAATGATCATGCAAGCAGGTTCTCAGATGCTCAGCTATATTTCTGTACATTGAATACTGCTATAAAATAACCATCAAAGCAAATTTATAAATGCTCCTTTAGTTGTTTTGCACTTGTTTTCACACTTGCTAACACACACCGAATTAAGTGTCATCATTCTTTTTCAGCTCATCAACTACTTCTGTAAGAAAAACTTCAAGCGTTTCTTATTTATGTGAACACCTAGGTGGTTTCCAAAAAGCAATAAAGAAAGTTATTTAGTTGAGGTAATATCTCGACATGTGTCGTGTGGTGACCTTGATTTATCTGGCTGGCCTCTGTTTCACTGCATCGCAGCACCTCTCCCTCCTCCCTCAGCCTCACCCATGCTGCAGTGAAATCTACTCGCCCATTAAGAGAGGGTGCTGTATGTGGCGCAAGGTAGCAAAAGTAACATCCTGCTGCGGTTGCTGATCGGTCTTGCCTTCTGAATGAAAAAGCAGTTTTAATTAAGCCGTCATAGGATTGTCCAGTAATTTGAGTTAAAGGCTTCCTTTGGCGTTTATGTGTAGTCATGAGCTCCTTTACAGTTCTTCCAGCTTTTTTATTTTTTTTTATTTTTTATTTTACTCTTTTGCTCGATCATCATTTTCTGCAAACACTATCTTGATTTTACTCTTCAGTCTGGGGCCATGCTGGTTAAAAGTAGACCTTATCAATATTGCATGTTTTGATTGGTTTAATATTAATGCTAAAATAGTAACGCATCAAATATTAATACCACAGCGCTGTCCGAATGTTTCTTTCCCCTCCTCCCTCCTCCTCTGTCTCTACACTGCTCCTGGGGCTGCATGAAAACAGACCAAATGCCTCCTCCACTACTTTAGCCCCATGGCGTTCTTCGTAATATCACGATACATTGACATGCAGAAGTAAACTGTTGTGAATATCAAGACTTTTTCTCAACTTTTCTTTGCAGTCACATTACAATAGAGTCCACATGTAAAAGTGCTCTTCAGGTTGCTCGTATTGAGCAAATAATCATTCTGTGTACTTTTCCACAGAGTACTTCGTTGGTTTCTTTATCAATGCACCACAATATGGCCCCACTCCTAAAAGCAACAAGAAGAATGAATGAGATGAATATCTATGCAGCCCCTCCCTACAATTATTGGCAACCTTTGCTGCAGTTCTCTTACAGTGCTCTTACAGTGAGCTTTGGAGATGTTTTTTATTTATTTTTACCTCAGTTATTTACCATCATCTTCACTGTCCATGGTACTTTGTCACAGTTTTTTTAGCTTTAAATTTCTTGTCTTTTTTTATTATAGTTTTTGTTTAATAAAACAATCAGATTTGATTTATGGAGCACTTTCCATGGGTTTAAATGTTACACAAAGTACTTTAAATGGGTTTGGCAACAGTCATAAAACATAATGTTAAACATATTACAGAAATTAATAATTATTATACAACTAGATTGTCATAAAATGTAGAACATAGGAAATCATCATAAAACAAATAAAACAATAAAATTATAAGACAAAAAATAATTATATTAACCATAACACAAATTAAAAAAAATCAATAAATACATTTTCATGTATTGATGAAATATGATATTGTACTAAAAACTAGATTAAAAATATGAATAATTAAATAATTATTAAGATTAAATTGAAATGCCATTCAATCAGAAGAGATAACAGCTTTTCGTCCTTCTACTTATCCCCCTTTTTTACCAGGAAAAAAAGCTGATTGAGATTAATAATTCTTTTGACAGTAGGTTACTGGAAAAGACGGATCACAGTGCAAGTTAAGCAGGACCAAAACAAACTGCTTGCATACACCATTATGATGAGCATTTTCAAAACTTTCTGTTTTAGCCTGACTGACATATTTTGTACTTAAATAAATGTTTTATGTTTTAATTGTCTACACATTTTATTTGTTTTGTCTGCTGGTTACTGGTGTGTTTCCTGGCCAGGTAGGAAAGGAGATTTTATCTTAAGGAACTCCCTGGTACAATAATGATTAATTTAATTAAAAGGAATCTTTCTCTAAGTCAGGGAGAAGTCCTTTTACTCTATTCAGACAGGCAAAATTCATAATATGCAGGCCATTCTGCAAGGAGATAGGGATACAATTATTAAGAAAGAATTTTTTTTTTTTTATGTAAGGGTTTTAGTTTAAATTGAAAATGTGATAGAAGCACAACAATATATTTTTTAAACTATTCAAGGAGTTTTTAGGTCGTTCTGCTGATAGTCTCAGGGAAGGGGGTGCTGCAAATTTAAATGCTACTTTTCAAATTCTGTACAGAATCTGCTCAAAAATATGACAGAAGCACTGAATTTCAGCTAAATGTCAGGATAGAAAAAGAAACGTACAAGCCTTACTTTAGTGGCATGTTCTCTTTTTTTGCCTATTTTGAGGACTGGCTAAATACAATTGTTTTGTTTATGTCCTGTTTATATTTCCAGAGATACAGAAAGAGGATTATGGTTTAAGAGTTGGTAGAAACTGATAAACAAAACAAAAATTATAAACTATAATTTTTTTAAAATGCCTCAGTTTCATACATTTTATAGCAACTCTGCCAACAATATTTTTTTAAGATAGATGGGCAAAAACATTAAGAAAACATTAAGTGAGATTCTCCATAACTTCGGCCTGACCCAGCATGTCAAACAACCAACATGTAATTCAGGACACACCCTGGACTTCATTATAAGCAAATGTTTAAATATCTCCAACATTTCGTGATTGATATTGCATTATCTGACCATTTCTGTTTTCTTTGAATGTACTATCTCTGCTAAACTATCTAGTCACAATGAAACCACTGTAAAAAAGTGTCCTAAGTTCAGTTGAAACCTTGAAACAGATTTACCCTCCCACCACATCTTTGTCTCCCAACTAGAAATTAGTAAACAAGCTGGTAGATGACTTCCTCACTAAAATTTCAGACCTTAATGATTTCATTGCTCCAGTTAAAGTGAAAGTAGTCTCGGGTAGAAAGAAGTCTCCATGGACTAGTGATCCACTGGTATGTAGTGGAAAAAAGGAGTGTCGACGAGCCGAGAGAAAATGGTGTAAAGCTCGACTCCAGGTTCACTGTGAGATCTACAAGGAAAGACTGAATAGATATCACTGAACTTTGAAAGATGCGAGGGAATCATTCTTTTCAGAAATCATTCACAGAAACATTAGTAATGCGCAGACTTTATTTGTAACAGTGGAAAGACTAACTAATCCTCCTGTGACAGTAGCCCCTGAAGGGCCTGCAATGAATTTGCCAGCATTTTTACTGAAAATATTCTAACAATCAGACGGTCAGTCTGTACTTTGCCACCAAACTCATTACCAGTGTCATCCCTAATTAACACCAATGTTGAGAAAATGTCTGAATTCCATAAATTAATCCAAAAAACATTGATGACATCATAACCCAATTAAGCTCCTCCTCATGCTGCCTTGATATCCTACCCACAGTTTGTCTTAAGAAAGTTATTCCTGTTATTGGGTCTGATCTGATTCAAATAGTTAACTCCTCCCTCCTGTCAGGTGTCTTCCCCCAGGCTTTAAAAATAGCAGTTATCAAACCACTACTGAAGAACAACAACCGACAACATGTTAATGCAGAACTACACACCAATCCCAAATATTTCATTCATCAGTAAGATTATTGAAAAAGCTGTGTTTCAACAGTTAAATAGCTTCATAACAATGACCTACCGCTTTGATCTTTTTCACTCTGGTTTCCGTGCTCACCACAGCACCGAGACTGCCCTCGTCAAAGTTTTCAATGACATCCACATAAATACAGACTGGTAGAACCACAGTGCTGGTTCTGTTAGACCTCAGTGCAGGTCCACTAATTTCAGCCTAGTCAACATCCCTAGAATTGGAGCCAAACATGGAGAAGCGGCTATCAACTTCTGTTGTCCCCTTATCTGAAACAAACTTCCAGACGACTGCAGAGCTTTGAAACATCTAGCTTTTTTAAATCAAGGCTAAAAACCTATCTGTTTAGAGCTGCCTTTGAGTAATGTTTTTAATGTGTTATATGTTTTGTGTGTGTTTTATGCTTTATTGCTGTTTTATGTAAATCACCTTGAATTGCCTTGCAGTTGAAAGTGTGCTATACGAATAAAATTGCCTTCCCTTAAAAACAATCTCCTCCTACCATGAGAGTTTTCTTCCCCACTGAGAAAATGTTGCCAGATTAGGGTTATAGTTTTTATTATAAGTATGTTTTGTTGCCTAATCTAAGTTATCTAGGAGAAACACTTGGGTTTTGTTAGTTTTGGTAAAGTTCAGTTATTTCTTTCTATCTACCAATTTGATTTAGGCATGACTCTGATATTCTATTGGATGGATTAATATAAGTCTGTAATTTTTCTAAGGTTATCTTAGAATCAAAGTTTCATAGTGTTTCACAAATAAGTATGAGGTTTAGCTTGATTGGTCATTTTTTTCACTGTGTTCCTAATTATACCTCTTAAAAAATACAGCTGCGAACAGTTCTTAAATTCTGGATCCCCACTTTCTATCTATTCTGACAGGAGTTTAGGGCCTTTGAGCTGCTGAGGAGCGGACTGGACCGCTCCAAGTATCTCCTCGTGAAGGAAGCTAAAATCATTGCCATGACCTGCACACACGCTGCACTCAAACGTCATGACCTGGTGGAGTTAGGTTTTAAGGTGACTCTTCTAATTTGATGTCAACATTCAGAACCAGGAGAAATGTATTTTCAGCTACAATTTAGGTATTAAAACCATGGTTTTTGCTCTCTTTCTTAGTATGATAACATCCTGATGGAGGAGGCTGCACAGATTCTTGAGATTGAGACCTTCATCCCTCTGCTGTTACAGGTAACATTCAGTTATCTGGATAAATAACTGAATAGAGTTGGGCAAATGGCATACTGATTAGACTTTTTCAAGTCGACTGTTGATTTATTGAGTAGAAACAATTATGTTTTCTTTGTATATACCTATGCTCCTTAAACTACTTGTACAAAGTGCCTTTTTAAACTTGTGCAAATGCCTCCAACCTCTTATCTCTTGTAATCTGTAGAACCCAGAGGATGGCTACAGCAGGCTTAAGCGTTGGATCATGATCGGAGACCACCACCAGCTGCCCCCAGTCATCAAGAACATGGCTTTCCAGAAGTACTCCAACATGGAGCAGTCTTTGTTCACCAGATTTGTCCGTTTGGGGGTTCCTACTGTGGACTTGGATGCACAGGGCCGTGCACGTGCAAGGTAGGTCATACTTAAAGGAGGGGCTGGAGAGGCAGCTTTGGTTTAATCTAATTTGGAATCTGACTTGAATGTATCTGTTTTGCCATCCTCAGCCTTTGTAACCTTTACAACTGGCGCTACAAACATCTTGGGAACCTGCCTCACGTCCAGCAACTTCCTGAGTTCCAGGTACCCAACCCTGGTTTGACCTTTGACTTCCAGCTCGTTAATGTGGAGGACTTCAATGGGGTGGGAGAATCTGAACCCAACCCCTACTTTTACCAGGTCAGTATGAAACACCCCTACAGACAAGTATTTGTCCAAGATGGTTTAAAAAAGGCTTTTTAAACTCTGTTGGCCCATATAAACAATGAGATCTCAAAAGAAATACAAGAAATGTATACATGAGCAAATAAAAAATATAAATTAAATCAAAATAACTTGCTAAATAATCAATCACAAAAGAAAAATTCAGCTTATATTCAAGCCTATGCTGTGTCTGTGCTCTCTGGAATTTAGTTTTAGTATTTTCCTGATGTTATTCCCTTCTACACATCACAACACAACACACCTGAATCAAATAAATGGCTCCGAACCCAAGTCCGTCCCTCCATCCAAAGAAAGGAAATGCATACGGGAGTAAGGAAGGAGGGACAAGGACACACAGGAAGAGAAGATGGGCAGTAGGGAAGGGTTGACACAAAGAAAGGAAGGCGAAGGGGTCTAGAAAGTTAGGAATTTTGAAAAGTGAGTAGGAATTGCATATGACAAAAGGTGCTCAATGTGCACATATGATACAATATACGCTGAAGGGCTGATCAAAACAAATCACTTAATTGTTGTGGTTAAAAATGTGTCAAACTAAATGCATCTATTGACAGACTATTTCTATACTTACAGTACAAGTCCACATTTAGTTGTTTCCTTTTCTTGTAAAGTTCCAGAAGCATAGCAACTTAATCCTTAACAGCTGCGGTGCAGGTACACATAATATTAGATCAGCTGAAATTTACTGTGCACCTCCTGAGCAGAATTCACACTCCTTTAGAAAGACAAACACACCTGCAGACTTAAAACTGATGGAGCATAGAATCATCTCCATCACTAGACTCTAAATGTGTCCCCTAAATTGGTGCCTGGACAGCAGTTCATTAGTTTTTATGTTTTAGTGGTTCACCTATCAGTTCATATGCTATATTGATCACTGTGCCTACAGTGGCTGTCCAGAACGGAGCAGGGTGTCTGTCCTTTACATCCAGGGCCAGATTGCGTTTCACCATGACATTGCTGAGACTCGAAGACAGAGCGTGGGTAGGGGGCTGGCTTCACAAGCTTTTTTGCTTTTGAATCAGCATGTCAAATGTAATTCATACTTATTAGCCCCTAAATATTGCAATACTGGAAGATACAAAACTGCAGTGCATATACAGATGTAAAATGCATCAGGTGAGGAAAAAAAGACATATGAAGCAGCTGGAGGTTCTTGATTCAGGGTGAAACGATTCTTAAAATAAAATTGAGAATTTCTTTAATATTTCACCTTTCTGTCCGATTAGTTTTATCACATTGCTCCACGAGGAGTAGACCATCTTTTTGTCCTTAAATCTAGACCATGCGCATTTCTCAAGACACCAGGTCACATGCAACTCGACTCCATTTGCTGTTGCCATTTTCAGGTTCCTGGAGGGAATTACCAGAATCACTCTGAAACACACACAGGCACACACATGCACTTGCATTAACTTTGCTAGGAAACAGAGGGGATATGGCTGACACAAGAGAAGCTGTTGTTTCCAGTCCCTGTTGAATTCTTCCCACAGCTGAGCAAACACCGCTACAACCACTGCTATTAACGGATCATCTATGAAGAACATGTAGTGCATTACTTCTTCACCTCATTTGCTAAAGCTCTTTCCATATTAGTTTTCAGTCTATTGATACTTCAGCAAGATTCTTATAATTTGGTGTTTGGAAATGTGTCTCTAAATCCAGATTTCTCGCATGTCAGTGTTCATCGTATTCTTTGTCTGGTTGGCATGTTTATTCCACAAGTAGGCTAAAAACATGTTTCAGACAAAAAAATTTCTTCTTCTTCTTGTTCTTCTTCTTGTTCTTCTTCTTGTTCTTCTTCTTCTTCTTCTTCTTCTTCTTCTTCTTCTTCTTCTTGTTCTTGTTCTTGTTCTTCTTCTTCTTCTTCTTGTTCTTCTTGTTCTTCTTGTTCTTCTTCTTCTTGTTCTTGTTGTTCTTCTTCTCTCTGGCATTTTCACCATGTTTTACTACACTACTCATGGGTCTTCCACCACTGTGACATCTTTTCATAATTCCCTGTCCTTATGTTCCCTCAGGAGACTGGTTCAAACTCAGTGAAGTTACATTTGACCTGCGTGTTTGGTTTTCTGTGAAATTTTAATTTTTTTTAGATTTAACTATCTCAATATCCCCAAATTTTGCAGCCTTAATGGCTGCAAAATATGTCCAGAATAACATTTAGTTCAACTTTTTATTAAAAAAATTCAGGAGTTTGCTGACAGATTTATTTCTTGAGTTTTAATTCTGCCTGTGGGATTAAGGCAGTGTTTCTCAAACTTTTTTTTATCATTCACCACTTTGGACAAAGGAGCATACACAAGCCCCCCATGCTTTTATCGCCCCAACAGAATGGTGACCACGCCTGATTTTTAAAGTGTTTTATTTATTTAAATAGCCGAGTTAGTCTACAAGTTTTTAAGGGTATAAATTAGTTGGAAAAAGGGGTTGCGCACTGGTATAAAACCGGCTCAGAAATATATGCTGTCAGTAGTTGCTACATGTAGAACTTCATCTCACAGTTGGAGAAAATACAAGTTGTCGTTTTATTAGATTTACAAAGCTTTGAAAAATACAAAATAAAAACATAAAATAAGTAAAGAGCAAGATACTCATCCCTGTATTTCCTCCGTGGTTAACCATGTGACTTCTCTGACTCTGAAACGTTCCCTGATCTTTTTAGATATATTCTGACGTCAAACTCCCTGTTTAATTTTGTGAGAGGGGGGAGCTGGTTGATTTAATTTACAGTGCAGTGAAACATTCACGACGACAGAATCTAGGGGGGAAAAACTATTTAAATCCCATTGATGTCACGCCCCACCTGCAATACCTCTGCGCCCCACTAGTGGGGCTCGCCCCCTAGTTTGAGAAACACTGGATTAAGGTATCATAACCCTTACAAAATTACAAGGAGTAGAGAGCAGGGTAGCTGTAACTGA
The DNA here is from genome assembly GCA_963556495.2 of Valencia hispanica. Taxonomy (NCBI): domain Eukaryota; kingdom Metazoa; phylum Chordata; class Actinopteri; order Cyprinodontiformes; family Valenciidae; genus Valencia; species Valencia hispanica. The sequence continues at coordinate 24,818,162 of OY747720.1, forward strand.
CTTATTTTTGTTTGCCTGTGGGAAAATGAAAACTTTCTTTGTTATGGCAAAGTGTATGTTTTACATTTATTATACATTTTATTTCAAAGAATCAAACAAATTTTATTTGTATAGCACTTTTCATGATAGAATCAGCTCAAAGTGCTTTATATGATAAAAACAGAAAATTAAACTAAGAAAACACATTTAAAGCTAAATCAATCATGCTCAACCAGTTAAACTCTCAGCACACACAAGACGCATACATACCCCATCCCCTGCCCCTTCACTGCATAAAAACTGCTCAATCCATCCCTATCTCTTTAAGTGAACATAAAATAAAAATAAACATTTAGAATGATACCACTGTGAGAAAACAATATTTGGGAGATCCATCCACACTGGAAGCCACCCCACAGCCACAGAAGAGTGAGTCAACACAGGCCATGATCAGGGCAGGCAGGTATCCACAGCACAGCTATAAGGCTACAGTGCAGATCCCCGCCCACCACAATAAAAGCGAGCCCAATAGCAGCGACCCCAATGGCTAAACTGGCAGGGCTCCCAGTGCGAAGGATCCCCATGAAGGAAACACTGGAGTAACTCTGTATAGAACAATTCGAAAAACACTTCAGTAACACACATTATTATTATTATTATTATTATTATTATTATTATTATTATTATTATTATTATTATTATTAATAATAATAATAATAATACTAATAATAATAATAATAACAATAAAAATAATGATAAAAAAAACAGATAAATAATAAAAACTAATAATGACTGAAAATTAAAATAAATAAGATAAGAAATAAAAACTAGATAAATACAATAACTCAATTAAAAGCCAAGCTCAAAAGATAGGTCTTGAGCTTCTTTTTAAAAACATATTTGGGTATAAAACAGGTCCTGGACCCTGCGCTGTCTTTAAAATATTGAGTTTGTAATATTTTCCTAAGCTGGATAAGTATGAACAAACTGAAATTGGAGGATAGAAAGCATACATCCCAGCTGCTTTAATTGCTCTCAATTCTAAAGGATGCCAGATTGAAAACATATTGGAGATAAACAAAGCGAGAGGTTTATCAAGTTCTTTCTTCTTCTCAGTGTCATGTTTTTCTAGCTACTGACTGAGAATCCACATAATCATCGATATACATTGTTTTTTGTAGACGTCTTCTACTAATATTCCTCTTTTGTGTCCAGTTTATATGGTCATTCAAACCAATTGCATGTAAATACTCAATAATGCACCAAACATTGACTGATGCATTTGTATGTTTGTATCTGGAATAGTGGTGGGCAATATAAAAGATATAATGTAGAAATTATATAAATTTTGTCAAAGGTAGAAATTTTGACTATACCTGCCTACCGCGGTTTGCTGTTTTCCATTTAAGAGAAAAGAAAGCATTTTTTTTTCAAATATGTGCCGCTTTATTTTTGTGCGATATCAAATTTATAAACAACAAATAACCAGCAAAGTAGACAATTTTGAACTTTGTGTTTTCATAACATTTAGCTTTTAATTTATTTAAAATATCTTAATTTTGTGTTGCGTTTTTTTTTTAAAGATTAGAATTTTTTTAATACATTTTGCACAATGAATGATCTTCAAATGGAATTCTATATTTTTTCAAGTTTTTCTGCTGCAAGGTATCTGGAAAGTGTTCATAAACTGTCATTTTGACAAAGAAAAGAAAAGAAAAGAATATATCGCAATAGATATCATTATCACACACGCTTTAGATTATATCGCAATATAAATTTGAGGTCATATCGCCAAGCACTAATCTGGAATGGTATGTGATTGTAAAATGTGTAGGATCCCACGTGACCATTCCTTTTTTTTATATATGTGTTTGCTCCATTTGGTAGCAGGTAATGGGAGAAAATGAACAAAGGCTGCCATTGTTTTTGATGTGATGGTTCCAGTGCTGCTGGATCAGAAGCTGTTAATGAAGCTGCATAAATTACTTGCAAAGATGTGAAGCCGCAGTGCACATTTAATTGAAACTGAATGAATAATACATGCAGTTGGCTTGTTTTCTTTTTGTGGTCACATTTGAAAGGCAGGGAATGATCTTGGAGCCAGAACACAGGGATGAAAAATGTGTCATTAGGAAAGTTGGTAAATGACCAGTAACATTTATTTTTGTGCACACTGTGCTTAAAGGGATATTCCACCCCTAAGTAAAATTGAGTCTGTTGCCTTATTTCTCAGAGTTAGATAAGTGAGATAAAACATTTTGTAACCAGCCCAGATTATCCTAATTTGGCTGCAGTCCGTTTGCTTTAGCTTAGCATAAACAATGTAAGTGTGCAAAAGTTGCAAAATTGCTCAATAATTATCCTAATTATTCATGGCGAACTCAATAACTCTATTGATTGGCAATTAAAATAATAAGTAATACAAAGGAATTACAGGAGCTGATTTAGACTTGAGACTACATCATGTCAAAGGACAGTTGTAAGTCACCGCTGCAAGGTAAAGGGACATGACGCACCGCCTGCAAAAGACACCTACTCCGTTAACACAAACTCGTTAGCTGCAGTTAGTTTTCACTGCCGTAGTTTGAGTACGTTTTGAGTAAAGGGTTCTTGCTAGTGTATTAAAGGGTTATGAAAACAAGCTGAAGACATAACAATGTTTCTGAAGAAGACAATAGCCTACTGATCTGGAAATTCCTCATACACGCGTAAAAAAAATTAATCAATATCTGGTTTGCAAGGAGCATTTCACACCAGAGGACTACGAAGAAAAAATGCTATATTCTACCAGAAAGATGGCACTTCTCTAACTCTGGGGAAAATGGCAACAGACTAAATTTCACTTAGGGGTGGAAGTCAGAGAATCTGAAGATTTGCTATTAGGAATAAGAAAATAATCATTAATTGTCAAGAACAATTCATTTTAAACTAGAATGTTTATTTAGCACATACCAAGGGTTAATGACTAAATGTCTTTTTTTGCAGTTTCACCAGTTTTTAACTTCAGTTTGTTCCAGTTCAAATTTGTTGTGTTCTGGTACTGCTGTATGTGACTGAGAGCAGATTAGACATAATAGCAGCATGTTGTTAAAAAAGAAAATCCATATCTGCAAAGCTTCCTACAGAAAGTCTTGATGTGCGTAGTTGAGTTTATTCTCTGGAGTCACAACAATTATCCTAAATTTGTATATTTGCTGAAGCGATAACGGAGGCTAAAGTGATTCAGAAGGCATGGAAAAATTAATTTACCACTTCACTCTTTGAGTGCTGCTTTACTCTGTTAAATAAATTTGAATATTGTGTTTCTAATCTTCTTACTGGCTCTTTTTCTTTTTGTGAAGAACCTGGCTGAGGCGGAGTACTGTGTGGCTCTCTTTATGTACATGCGTCTGTTGGGCTACCCGTCAGAGCGAATCAGCATCCTGACTACCTACAATGGACAGAAACACCTGATCAGAGATGTCATTAACCAACGATGTGCTGCAAATCCTTACTTTGGGCAACCTCATAAGGTAAGACCCAATGGTTTACCACATAACAAGAAACTGCAGCTTTATGCAATAACAGATTAATTAAAAGCTGAATCCCAACAAGTGTGATATAAAGCACAAAGAAAGAGTTCTTGTGTTTAGGAAGGAAATGTGTGTCTCCAATACTTTACATTTGGGGTTTAAAATGTTCAAAATTTTGAGATATTAAAATACCACAATATTTGCTTATTTGGTAGAATATATACAGCAAATATCCTGAATCCCAGACGTTCAACAAGCACTACTCGTTGTGTTACAGTGTTTCAACTCTACAACACAACCCACTGTTTGTGTAATATCACTAGAAGGTGACATGTTTTATGCCTTGTGTCAAAGGAATCCACAACCCCAGGAGACATTTTTACACCTCATGTATACGTGTGGGCCTCAGAGTAGTTAAGTGTAAACCCACATAACAGACAAGATATGGTCATTGATAGTTCCTTCACACCCTCAGATGTCAGATGAAGTCCATCCTCCTGTCCTCTGTTGCACCAAGAAAAAACACACAGCTCTAAATTTTCTTAAAGCTCTTGGTGTTTTTCTTTTCAGCCATAAAAATAAATGTGCAAACTGCCCTGTGTGCACATTTAGGAAAAAATTTCTCTCTCAGCTGTACCTTTTCGCTGCTTTTCAGTCTGAATGTGTTACATACAGCAGTACAGAAATTAAAACGATTTATGCTTCCTGTCTGTGGCAGAAAGTGAGTCATCAAGAGATGTAATTTTGTAAAAAAAATTAAAAAAAATAAAAAGGTTTTCTTATACAGCTCCATCTGATCATGAGACTCTGGGAACAGCTGCAGGTCATAAGACCAAATGGTGCAGGGTCCTTCTTTTAACCACCTGACTAAGAGTGGGTACAGGAATGTGAATTGTCCTCTTTCCATCTCTAAAAGATACTCTTGGGATATCTTCGTCTAGCCTGTGTTAATCTGTTACACACCTGTTGTCTCCTTTCTTTTTTCTTTGATTTTTTTTTTAGGTGATAGATTTAGTTTCACCTCTATTCTATTGTTAAATGGTTTTAAAATCAAACCTTGTCCTTTTACTCTACCCACTGTTTTCTAGCTGTTAGGATCTTCACAGACTTAATGATTGCTAACATTGGAAGAAAGGTCCAATATTAGTAATACTTTCAGTCTAAACAAACCTGTTTGTAAAATTAAAGGATTACTGAAATCTGAATTTGCCAGTGGTATTAATAGATTTTGGCTTACTTGGATCTGTAACCACAAGCTTCAAGCAGCATCTTTGCTATTTTCTAAAGTTTTAAAATGGGTCAGTGGAAGTGGATACCATTCAGTCATTTATGGTATTGGTTTGAGTGCCAAATTAATGGGGCATTGGACACCTGCAGGGCAAAAGAGTTTACTTCCATTTCATATTCTTGTCTAAAGCTTCTGCTTGGCAACCATACCTCCTTGTTTTTTCTCAAAGTATGTTTCCTTTTTTGACAGTGAGCCCAAAATTGTGCTTAGCCATGTAAGATGTCTTGCAATGTTAAGACAAAGCATCAGTCAAAGTGATCACATCCTTAGTCAGTGTGCATAGCCAGAGATACAGTGACAGGAGTGACAGGCTGCTAGATCTGCTGAAATGAAAGATGGCCAGAGAGGGAGGTTGATGAAAAAGAAAGAGGGACTCTTATGGGAAAAATGCTGAGCTGCTGAAAGGTCAGGCGCTGAGCAACGGGTCCGCAGTGTGTCTGACAATGTGTCACAATTGCTAAAACCAAGCAAATGTCAGCAGCCTGCTTACTTTACTTTGATGCCTTTAATTAGACTCAGTAGGATGGGAAATGCCGGTTAGCACCAGTTGGAGTCCCAAAATAAGATGCATTAGCCTACATTTTTATCTGAATGTTACAAAGGCCGTTCCTATACACAATACAATCATGCTTGCATTATTACAACGTTGGTTCTTTTCTTCATTATATTTCATTGAATAATGTTAATCTGGGTTTTCATTCTTAAAGGTTTATATTGAGATGCAACAAAAAAATCCGGACTATTTTCTGCTTCCTCTTTTTTTTTTTTTTGTCTGACCCCACAGTGCTGTCTGGTTATGTTGACCATAAAACTTTTCAGCCTTGATGATGTTACGGAGTGAAAAAGACTCAAGGTTAGCTATTTACAAAATCTTTGAGGAGTTTCAAGTGATGCCAGGGGAAGCATAGAGGTATATGAAGCTATTTGCATGAAAATATTTTCTATGACGAGTCTAAACATGACTGCAGTTGATTTATTTTGAGAGAGAAACCCTTAAAGAAGACAACAGGAAGGCTGAGTGGAATACCAGACAGTTGCTCTGGTTATTCCTGTCTCAGAACATTCCATATCTGGGATTGTTGGTAGCCTGATTGAAATCCTCAGTTAATGTAAGGGTCTACATTCCTTGGGGAATACAACTCAGTTTTTTTTAGCAATACTAAATGCACTATTTGCTAACGTTGGAAACTAAAAGCAGTTTAAAACGTGTACTCGGCCATCATTTTGTCTGTTTTACGCAATGACACATTGTTTCTGCTCCTAATATAAATAAATCATGGACGTTCACATTGGGAAGGGTGGAAAACAATATTTTACAATATAAAACAAATTTTAACATTACTTTAAATACATTTCTTAAAGTGAAATTGGAACAGGCTAAGCCCTGTATTGTCAGGTCAGAGTTTTATAAAAGCTTTTTAAGGATTAAGTCACACAGTGATTCATCATGAGCCCACAAGAAATAAAGCTTGTTATTAATTTTGTTGTCTCTCATGTCTTGTATATAGTTTATAAATCTAGCTCACTAAAATGTAGATTCCAGGCAGTGATTACAACGAATGCTACATAGCAGAATGGATAGAATGACCAAAAAAAAAGAGTGTAACAATCCATGGTTGGCCATTAGCTGAAAGACTGCGTGTCATTCTTGTTTAGACAACGAGGAGAAAGAAAATGAGCCCCTGTAAATTGCTGTGTGTCTTACAGTATCTTCTGTGTACTCCTGCATGTCCACAGACATGTGTGTGTCACATTGACATGACCTCTGTGATTCTCTCCCAGGAAGATTTCTCATAAATAACTAAACACCTTGCAAAAAGCTGCACCTTGGGGAGATTGCCGATAGGCGTCTGTGTCTCCGGGCCCAGAATAACTACCTGTCAAAAGCCTCTCACGTCTTATGGTGTGCAAACACATGCATGCAGATATACAATGGATGCTTGGCTTAAACATACAGCCCACGATTCCTCCTGCGCCTAAACAAACACAACATATTTGTGCCTGTGGGTTTGCACCTGCTCTACATAAACATCAGCAGGACATAAATAAATACCTTTTAGCCCCATCCATCACTCTTTTACACACACTGAACACATTATTTTGACCAAAGATGGGGTGTTCTGTGGAAGCTCCCAGTTACTTTGCAGGAACCCGCAGCCACAGCATGATTTATACAACATGACTGAAGTATCTAGTCCAGGACTGTGCAGTTTCTTGATGGAGGCCCATTGATCTGTTCTAATGTGAGGATCTATAGAGGACACACTAACCTCTTTCTGTTGGCCTTTAAATTCATCTGAACATTGCTACTCTGTAGCCTTGTGTTAATCTGTTTTCAGCTGTTTTTATTTAGTATTTATGCACCGACTATCCACAAAGCAACTGGATATTCTGTTCTGCATGTCCCTAACCTTTGTCTGGGTCTTCATGACCTTTAGGGAACAAATGACATAAAGCACATGCTGATTGATGGGTTACTTCTGTAAAGTAATGTTATTTGTTTGTGATAGTGTGAGGTATTTTTTAGATTCTAAAAAATGTTTATTTGTGAACAAACCAGAACACCAGAAATGTTCATTTATCTAAAATCTGCCTTTATTTCAGCTTCTACCTTTAGCTTTCATTAAATCATGCAATTGTGTATGTTATGTATATTAAATAATGTTGGTATTAGTAGCAATGGAACCTGTATGTTGAATCCTTAAGATTTTACAAAGATCCATGACAATGTCTTTCTTATGTTATTCATAAAAGCACAGGGACAGTTGTATTCTACATGTGTAGAAGTACAGTTACGAGCAGCTTGAATTAAAAGTGAAAAGTCTCACTGAGAAGTACTTCTCAGGCATTTTCACTCCTCTGAAAATAACCTTTGATTGAGGCTAACCGCTTGGCCCCCTACTACCTTGGATCTGGTTCTCAGGAGGCCCCGCTAAGAGGCTAGTGATAGCAAATGCCCTTTAAGCCGCATTAACTCTATTGGCTGCCCATGTGGCCCTCAGCGATAACAGCCCAGCAAGAAGACGCCGGCTTCTTATCAGTCATCTCTCAAAAAATAAAGAAAGAAACAAGAAAAGAAAAAGTTAAGAGGGAAAGTAGACTCACTCATATTTCTGAACATTTCAGAAAAATCTTTCCACCTGGCTAAAACACCCTCTGTTTACTTTTCTAGCATCTTAGCTGCTGAAGCTTGCTTTGCAAATTCTTCATATTTATGCAGATGTGCTTCGGCTTGTTGAATAATAAAAAAATTATTGTGTGTGTGTGCAGGTTACAACAGTTGACAGGTTCCAGGGTCAGCAGAATGACTACATCATCCTCTCGCTAGTCCGTACCAAAGCTGTGGGACACCTAAGGTAATTATTTCAGTGCGTGCCAAGCAGAATAATGTCCCTGATACAAACTCAGTACCTATGTAACTGCAATTATTATTTTTTTGTAGTACTATATTTTTATGAGAATGTTTAATTATTTTTATTTTTATTTAATGCTCTGTCGGGCATTCACAACAAGCTATGTGACCATCTGCTAGTCCTTTTATCGAAACTGTCTGCTTTTGGGTTTAGTTCAGACATATGGGTTGTTTGTCTGTTTGTCCGATGTCATTGCTAAGCTTTATTGCACAATGGGTCGACTCAAGTTTTAATTTCCAATGTGCAAGATTGCATGCACAACACTTTCGTGGATATCATACGGCAGAGCTTCATGCATAATGATGATGATAAATAAAAAACTTAATAGGACAGCTTGGATGTGTTCTCCTTTTCTATTTTTAATGCATTGTAAAAGTATTGGATCAGGACTCTGTATTGGCAGCTAACAAAAATCAGATTACTCTGACTCGCACTCGGGGGTAAAAAAAATGTGATTGGGACATCCTTAATTAAAACCTCTGGAAGTTCACATTTTGAAAAATGAAAACATTTGACATGAAAATAGTCTCTAGAACCCTGACTGTCCCATTACATGCCCCTCGTCTAGCTCCTGACTCACTCTTCCTTCATTCCTTATTTCACTGCTGTGTGGTCGAGTGGCCTTTCTGCTGCCATGAAATCTCAATGAGCTCCTTACACTTTATATGCCACATGGTTTATTATCAGGGAGCTGAGGCTGAACTCAACCACTGCACTTCAGTTAGCTATGCTGGTTATTTGCTCTGATATATATTAGCTGCTGTTGGAATTGCTCAGCTCACAGCTTTATCACAGTATTGGACAGCCAACAAATTGGTACTCCATAGCAAATAACAAGGAATTCCTTTTAGAGCTAAATGCAAACTCTCTCTCTGCACACCAGCCATCATCTTGGACCCTTTAGATAGCAGAAACAAGAAAAGGCCATTTTTTATCGCACAGATAACAAAATGAGTGGATGTAGCTAACAAAAGTGTAGTTTATCTTTTTGGTAGTGCATGCTTCCCTCTTTCTCTTCTCCATCTGTTCTCGCCTCACATTTTTTACCCCGCCGTACACATTGAGTGTTTCTAATTGGTCAGTGGATGGCCTTGCAGCAGTTCTGTGGCCTCTACTCCGGGATGATTATTTCTGACAGAACTGAATATCAAAGTCCTCAAAACCTAGTTTTCTGTCAGCTTCATATTATTGGTCGTAACCCTCAACATGAATGTGGAATTTTCTGCCAATAATACAGCATGTGTGGATATTTCATATTGCAGAAGGTGTTGCTTTTCAAGCCTGCCAGATTTCATCACATCTCATCAGCTCAGAGCCTGCATGAAATTATTAAATAAACACGTTTTTTTAACCTCAGATTGCTACTTTTTGAAATTTAAGTAGACAAAGCAATGTTGTAATTTTACCTCTGTTGTTGTTATAAACATGAGATAGGACAACAGTAAAAAAAAAAAATATCAGGCTCAGCAAACTCCAAACCACTAGGACCCTTTTAAGAAAGTGGCACTGTTATCATTTTAGTGACTTTACCAAAATGATAACTTGCATGTTAATGCCCCTCGAGCCTTGCCAAATAATCCCAACTAATGTTTGTAAAAGACTCTTCAGTTCGGTCCATTTCTGTTGCACCAATTCAAAACAAATGTCATTTCGGCACACTTCACAAGATAAATGAGTCCAACTCATATCCAGTAATACATGATCAAGTCAATCCAACACAAACTCAGTCATATAGATGGATACACACAGTGCATTGCATTTTGAACCTGGTTATAATTCACAGTAGATAAATTCATTCTATACACTTGCAGGTAAAAAGTTTTCTATCTAAAAAAAAAAAAAAAAGCTTGGCCAATTGTGTTGAGTTGTTGACTGCTACTGGGTGCAGCATTGGATATAACTTGAGCATCAAAAATGTCTTAAAGCAATGGGAGATAAACTCAATGCAGCCATACCTTGTGTATATGTCCACAAACACAATGGACCTGATTGATCAAAGATTATTGCGCAAACCTCACAGGGGGTGCAAAAACGTGCAGCAGGTGATTTACTAAGCAGGTGTAGGGAGGACTACACCAGTTAAACCCGCAGCAAGATGCACGCAATCCATTTAGAGGTATTGCCCTTGATGAATATGAAATGTGGGACATTTCTGTCAGAAGGCACAAAATATTGGGAGGAGAACATGCAAATAAGTAGGCCTTCCATGTTCAGTGTGATTTATCAAACAGGAAACTCTTTGCACCGACTTTTTTTGCGCCTTTTTTTACCGCCTCTGAAAGGCATGTCTTAACTCTGCGCCACCACAATTCGACATAAGTTTATTTCTGACAAACGAAAAATATAATTCACACAGATTCTAGCCTAATAGTAAATAACACTCTAATGGCCATCAACCTGACAGTTATGTCTCACTGCACGCTCAATGCATCTGTTTGTTTGTTTGTTTGTTTAATTATTCATTTGCATACCCGTTAGTTTCCACCGGAGTGGTTACTAATCTTCCTGGGCAGTATTATTAAAATATAGTAATCATGTATAATACCACAATGATAATTACACATATGACATTTTACAAACAAAATTTATACATTTCAGATTACATACAAAAGCCAGATGTAATTAACTTTTACATTTCCAATCCTCAATAAAATATCTAAAACTATAGGGTAGATCCAGAGCTAAAATTAGATTTTAATACTTTTTTTAAAGAATACATGCCCTTTAGGTCTTTCGTATTTGTAGATAATTTATTCCATTCCTGAGATGCTCTATAGACAGCAGATTTTTGAGTTCACATGTTTTACCATTAATTTTGTATCACACGCATATCTAGTGCAATGGGTGTGTATCAGATCAGGGTAAATGAACTCTTTGTAAAATGATTCTGGTTGACCTGTTAGAATTTTTTTTTTATTAATATGAGAAGGTTGTACTGCAATTTGACATTTAATAGAGGCCATGATCAAGTGCGGTGCATTTTAACATCAGTAGAATATGGACATCTTAGGACTAAGCGAGTAGCCTTGTTCTGGACAAGCTTCAGCTTTAATAAGTCTGACTCTGGAATACAGTGCCTGCACGGAGCAGAGAGCAGCGCATGTATACCGCATGCATTAAGTTTATTAATGACAAACAAAAATTCACAGACATTCTAGCCTAATAGTAATTAACTCTCTAACAGCCATAGACTTCACAGGTATGTCGCCCCCCCCCCTTTTTTTTTTTTTTTTTTTTTTTTTGCCAAAGATGCATCATGAATCCGCTGCGCCTATTCCTTTTCTCTCTGGCTGTGGCACAGTGCATGGAGCAGAAAGGGTGGCACATACAGCAGCGGACACAAAGTCCTCATTTGAATACTGCTCTTTGCGCCTGTTATCGCTTGAACACACATTCTTAGTAGATCACCCACAAATCAGGAACGTGCCCTCTAGCACGCAATACACATCATTTCAATGTCACCCCTTCTTTTTAACATCAGGCTCTTCTCCTGTCCCCTTATTATTATTCTTCAAGCTGAGACTTGGATGTCTACTGGATGTCAATCAACCTCCTGCTGTTACTCTTCTAAGTTGCCAAGTGAGGTAGGGACGGTCCCTTAACTATTGAGTTATACATGCACAAGGTGGATTTGCAGCTCAAGGGTCTTTGCGACCCCTGCCAGGTACAGAACTCAATGTAAAAACACACCGGAATCGTCATGGTGTGACATTTGAAGCTTATCAATTCTCTGTTACTCTCACTTGTTGACTGGTGCCCTTAAGTGTGCTATGACAGAACAGATCACTGGACTTTGAGCAGACTAGGAGTGGCTGGAGTGGCCAGGCATGTCTGGTATAAGCTGTTTTAAATCAAACTAATATAGACAGGACATACCATGCCACTAAGATGTTTTATCTAAGCATTGACCAGGTGTCAGTATGGAGGTATTTCAACGTTTCAAAAACTTAAGGTGTCAGAACCCCAGAAATATTTTTTGTCACATCACTCCTTGGCATAAAGTAAACCCTATAGGGTATAGAGTGTAGAGTAACACAGTTCTATTACTTCCCCAGGTGTTGCTGTGCACTGCCAGTGAACTGGTTGCAGGAAATCATCTAAACATTTTCTTTCTTTAGAAGAAAGAAACTTTGGCTGTTAGGAAATATTTCTGTTTGCAAAAACGGTGATTGCTTGGAAGCTACACAAGCACCACCCACCCTTCTTTTTAAGGTATTTTAAAAACGCATTCTTCAAGCTAAAAGCAGCATGGCAGTTGACTGCAGGTTTTTCTTTCAAATTTTTTAGTTTGCCCCCTAAAACCATTGTATCTATACCTTAGACATGGGTTTACCTGGTATGATAACCTTGTTTTATCCTGAAGAACAGGAGATGTCCAGTTCAATTTTTTCTCACCCTTCCTGTGGTTTTGCTAAGCCAGCTTCATTTACAAAGACTTCAAAATACTGAACCTGACCTTCTTCATTGGTGATTTATAAACAGCTTAATAAGTGGCTCGTCTTTGTAGCTTTATCAAGAATCAAATAGTTGAAAAGGACAGAAATCGGGAAGCATGTTTTTTAATACTTTTACTGCCTCAATCCGTTTTAATGTAAGTGATTCTTTTGTTGTTGAAGAAAACTTTTATAATTTTTAGGGAGGTCAAGAAACACATTCACATAATTTTCAAATCAAAATTGATGCAGTGTGGGGCATCACGTAGCGTAGTGGTTGAGGCGGGCGCCCCATGTTCAGAGGCCTCAGTCCTCGATGCGGCTGTCCGGATTTCCCAATGTCGCTTCCCCACTCGCACCCCCTTTCTGTACGCTGTCCACTTTGTAATAAAACCACTGTGGCTTAAAAAAAACTTTAAAAACTTTTTAAAAAGAATTTGATGCAGTGTGTGTCTCTTCTACCACATTTTATCTTTAGTGGTTTATCACCTTATCATTCCTCATCTCTTAAATGTGCAATGTTTCAATGTGATCACCAAGCATATGCTGAAGTGTAATGTAAGAGTAGAACAGGACACTTAAAAAAAGATTACCATAAAACATTGTCACATACTTTATTTTTTTAAAGCTTTTAAAATATTTTTCTCAGATTTTCTGATTTGGTATCCCCTAAAACATATTTAAATGTCCATCTCCCATAGTTGTCCTATAATGTCACTAATAAAGATACAAAAAATGAGCTTACTGTGCTTTTTTACACAACTTTAGTTTATAATTCTTTCATATGTTAGAGGCAAAGATACCTTTGAATGGTTCACTGAGAGATATACTGGGATCACTGTGGTCTACCGCTGACATCACCCTCACAAGTCGTGCTCCTCTTCCTCTCCCCTGATCCTGCATTTCTCCTCCTGGCAATCCGCTGCCATGGCAACCACAAGTAATAGAGCCGACCATATGATGAACTGACCCTGGCTTTGACAGAAGCGTCCTTCCTGCTGATACACACTGGCACACTCACATACAGGATCGCACACTTTGACAGGGAAGCACACACGCACACAAACACGTGGACACACAAAGGGTAGCTACTTGTCCACTTTGCCCCATCGTGTCCAGGTGGGCATCTCAGCTTTACCATGTCCACAGGCTACCACCCATCATGATTGGCTCATGTCCTCCACAACTTGGTCCTCATTGGTCCAGGCTCTTGTAGTTTTTTCTGCGTATGAAAATGTGATCCTTTATTTGTCCAGTTTGTAGCACTTAACCTCTTTTCAGAATTAAGCATTTATTTTTTACAGTAATCTGTACTGTATGCTGATATGTGTTGTTAAATTACTATAGCCTGCACAGCAGCAGCTCCCATGAGCCTTTTTTTCTTTTTTGCATATTCATGAAACTCATCATGCATATTGAAAGGATTACTTCTCTTAATCTGCCGAGTTGTTCCGATGGACTCCTTATTTCACACTTTAGGCTAGGTTTCCATATCAACAAAAAAAGGTTGTTTTTGTAAAAGCTCCATCATCACTATGGGTTATAACATTATTCTTCAGCGACTGAAAGTAAATCCATTGTCTACGGTTTCTGCTTGGATTTGTGTGATGTGCATTGTATTTAACGTTAAGGTAGCATAGAGTAGAGTAGGTGGATACACTGCACATTCAGCATAGCTTTTGTGCATCTTAACCTTTGGCTCATGATGTGTTTACATTCGAAAATGTCTGTTTTTTTCTTTTCAAATGTGTGTTTTTAAATGGATACTCTACATATAGTCCTTAAATCTTGTCACAAACTACAATGTTTTTATGGGGATTTAAAGCTTTTACCAATAGACTGTTGCACTTTGATTAGGGAAAGAGCTGAAAGGCTTCAGGCTTTTCCACACTTTCTCCAATTCACACGTGTGTACTCACAGAAACCTCTTCACATAGATTTATTTAAACTAGTTTGTAGTTAAGTATTTTCATGTATTGTGAGGATTAATATGCAAAAAGAAACTGCCTCCTCTTCACATCGTGAGAGAGGTGGTTCAGGCATCTGGTTAAGATGGCTCCTGGACACCCTGAAGCAACTATGTTCCTCAGCTTGCCTAAGAATGCCTTGGGATTCACCTGGATGATTTGGCCCAAGTGACTTGAGAGAGGGAATGTTGAGCAATGGATGGATGAAAAATAAACTCAAATTTCACATAAAGTTAAGTTTTATAGCATCCTCTGAAAAGTTTGTGTTACCAGCGGATTTCTGAATTATTATTTTACTTGACTCCTGTGACATTAGACAGATAACAAATAACTCTGAGAAACCTTATGTTGGTATTTCTTATTAATTTAAATCATATAAACATTTTTCCCTCTGTAGACTATGATTACAATACATAAATTACTCAAAATGAATATATTTACTTTGATAACTCTGTTATCAAAGTAAATGCATCAATCTGGCAGGCACAAATTTACGCATTGTCAATATGAAGCTCATGATTACATCATAGGACTTTAATTTCGGGGTATTGGACAGTGTGTTTGCTAACTTCTGAAAAAATGCTACCAGTGAAAACGTCAAAACCTCGTATTTGTTCCAAGCCATTTAAATGCACTTTGTTTACTTATCTCGACATAGTCAAGCTAAAGATTTTCTGACCAGCATCAGGTCTGTGAGCTGCAGGAGAGCTCGCTCATAGCCTCGGAGGGAGATAATTATGTGGCGCAGAACGAGTCACCCATGAAAAAATTAAGTAACTAAATTAAGGGTGACCAAAAAATCCTAAAGGCTAAATCAAATAGACAGTATTGATCTAAAATATCGGCAAGAAGCCGCCCAGAATTTTAAACATTACTACCGGGAATAGATGACCTGTATCAGTTGACATCTACGTAAAAACGTCTTTAATATAATAAGCATTTAAAACAGATGTGGTAATACTTTTTAGGGGGCTGTATTTAGATTTTCTTTTGTGTTCCTTGACAGCAGAGTACATTAACAAACGCGTTGGCTGTTAAAACAAGCCAAGCAGGATTTTTTTTTCTCCTCCTAGAGAAATTACTCTTCTGTCCTTTCTAATCTCTTAATTCTCTTAGATGGCAAGAAAAAGTAACCTAAATCTGCCGCTTCCTCTACTCCCCCACTTTCTCTGCTTATCTTCCCTCTTCCCTCTTGCCTCCCATTCCTTTATTTTTTTCTCAGTTTCTATATTTGTCCCACTCACCTAGTCTCTCTTATCCTTCCTTAAACCTTCCCTACTCCCACGCCACACTGCCTATTTCTTCTCAATTTTTACTGTATCTTTTAACCCTCGTCTAAGTTTTAGTTTTTTCCCCCCACACATGATTTGAGAATTTCACACTTCCCTTCCCCTCCTACTCATGTCTCTTTGAATATTTTTTCCCCCTCATGTCAAACCAATTCTCAGCTGTTTTTTCTCTCTCCTCCCTCCACAGGGATGTGAGGCGTCTTGTGGTAGCCATGTCAAGAGCCAGATTGGGTCTGTACATCTTTGCCCGGGTGTCACTGTTCGAGAACTGCTTCGAGCTGACTCCTGCCTTCAAGCAACTCACTGCCAGACCACTGCAGCTACACATCAGACCGCATGAGTACTACAGCCAGGAACAGCCTGTACGTACACATGCATGTTTTGGTCTCTGGATAAATTATACTCCCATAATCCATTTACCTTCCTTATTGTGAGTCAGGCAAGTATTTTGAGATCCATGTTAGTCTCTAATTCCTTGAATAATTTTTCCATCCTCTTCCACTTGGTTCTTACTGAACTTGAGTTGTTCTGCTTCTTTACTCGTAGAGACTGATCTGTTAACATCAGTGTGCAGGGGTCTTTGAGTATGGAAAACACAGGCCTGGCTATATTTAATCCCCAAATGTCTGACAATAAAACCCTGGGCCAGACCAGCATGACACGACTGTTGTCTGGTCACTGCATCTCACTGGCTGGCGCACTGTGGTAACAGGGCAGTCTAAAATACCCCACAGCCTCTGACACTTTCTCTGACTTTCGAGTGTTCATCCCCACAAGGGACAGCTCTTTTGGGTACACACATGCGTCCCCTGCTTAGCCTGTCCATCTACAGTTGGTAAACCTTTGCTGCTAACACGCACATGCAGATTTTGTCTGACACCCCCCCGACCAGAAGGATCACAAGCAATTTAGCCTGACTAAATCGGAAGCTGCCTTGGTTCATAGGACTATGTACATACAGTGGCTTGCAAATTATTCGGCCCCCTTGAATTTTTCCGCATTTTGTCACATTACAGCCACAAACATGAATCAATTTTATTGGAATTCCACGTGAAAGACCAATACAAAGTTGTGTACACGTGAGAAGTGGAACGAAAATCATACATGATTCCAAACATTTTTTACAAATAAATAACTGAAAAGTGGGGTGTGCGTAATTATTCAGCCCCCTGAGTCAATACTTTGTAGAACCACCTGTTGCTGCAATTCCAGCTTCCAGTCTTTTAGGGTATGTCTCTACCAGCTTTGCACATCTAGAGACTGAAATTCTTGCGCATTCTTTTTTGCAAAACAGCTCCAGCTCAGTCAGATTAGATGGACAGCGTTTGTGAACAGCAGTTTTCAGATCTTGCCACAGATTCTCGATTGGATTTAGATCTGGACTTTGACTGGGCCATTCTAACACATGGATATGTTTTGTTTTAAACCATTCCATTGTTACCCTGGCTTTATGTTTAAGGTCGTTGTCCTGCTGGAAGGTGAACCTCCGCCCCAGTCTCAAGTCTTGTACAACATAAAGTTAGCCAAAAGTCTTAAAAAACAACAGTTCCTGCTCTGAGCTAAAGACATTCACGAACAGATGAGAGCTAAAGTCACTGACATCTGTTGGTCTGGAAAAGGTTACAAATTCATTCCTGATTCTTTGGGAGAGCACGGAACAACAACAATAAAACACCATTATATGTAAATTAAGAACACCTGAAACAGGGGTGAACCTTCCTAGGAGCGGCTAGCCTACCAAAATTACTATTACTACTATAGAGGGCATTGATGGATCATCAAGGAGGACTAACTGCAAGCAAATTTTAAAAATAAATAAAAATGAGGCTATGTACACATGAAACTATCAAACTATTCCTTTATAACGTGATAGTTTCACTTTGTTTTCACAATAAACTATCATGTTATAGCTTGATACGGTCTAATTTTTTTATATGCCTGACAGCTCTACGCCAGCGTACATATGAATACAATTTCATGTTTTTTTCTTCAAACGCCAAAAGATCATGTAGCTCACGTTTACAAGCCAGCGTCATAATAGCAGCCTATTGGGTACTGTTTTACATTATGGGCTAATTCGATTCAGGTTATTGTGGTAGATAGCCTAATAGCTTCATATTATAATATTGACGATTATGGCTACCATAGATGAATCTGTAAAGTTGAAAAATGGATTTACATTATAGCCTGAGGCAAGATTCTTTCACCAGAAAAATAAATAAGACTATCAGCCTGCAGCCAGCAAACAAATGCTTGTTTGGCTCACGTGGGGGGCGGAAGTGAGGTATGCCGTAAAGCAGCACTCGAATTTTGTATTTCTTTTTGTGCACAAGTTACTACCCGCAACCCGAAGTTACGTAGTGCCAGTAAAAGCGATACAGACCCCGTCAGGCTATGTCATTCAACCTATTGCAAGTCGATGTAACATCACAAGGGTCTTGGAAATAAACTCAGCAAAAAAAGAAATGTCCCTTTTTCAGGACTGTGTATTTCAACAATAATGTTGTAAAAATCCAAATAACTTTACAGATCTTCATTTGTAAAGGGTTTAAACAATGTTTTCCATGCATGTTCAATTAACCATAATCAATTAATTAACATGCACCTGTGGAATGGTCGTTAAGACCTTAACAGCTTACAGAAAGTAGGCATTTAAGGTCACAGTTCTAAAAACGCAGGACACTAAAGAGACTTGTCTACAGACTGTGAAAAAGACCCTAAGAAAGATGCCCAGGGTCCCTGCTCATCTGCGTGAACGTGCATTAGGCATGCTGCAGGGAGGCATGAAGACTGCTGATGTGGCTAGGGCAATAAATTGCCATGTCCGCACTGTGAGACGCCTAAGACAGCGCTACAGGGAGACAGGAAGGACAGCTGATCATCCTCGCAGTGGAAGACCACGTGTAACAACACGTGCACAGGATGCGTACATCCGAATATCACACCTGCGTGACTCGTACAGGATGGCCACAACAACTGCCCGAGTCACACCAGGAACACACAATCCCTCCATCAGTGCTCAGACTGTCCTCAATAGGCTGAGAGAGGCTGGACTGAGGGCTTGTAGGTCTGATGTAAGGCAGGTCCTTACTAGACATCACCAGCAACAACGCCGCCTATGGGCAGAAACCCACCTTCGCTGGACCAGACAGGAGTGGCAAAAAGTGCTCTTCACTGATTAGTCACGGTTTTGTCTCACCAGGGGTGATGGACAGATTCGTGTTTATCGTCGAAGGAATGAGCGTTACACTGAGGCCTGTACCCTGGAGCGGGATCGATTTGGAGGTGGGGGGTCCGTCATGGTCTGGGGCGGTACATCACATCACCATCGGACTGAGCTTGTTGTCATTGCAGGCAATCTCAATGCCTTGCGGTACAGTGAAGACATCCTCCTCCCTCATGTGGTACCCTTTATGCATGCTCATCCGGACATGATCCTCCAGCAGGACAATGCTACCAGCCATGCTGCTCGTTCCGTGCGTGAGTTTCTCCATGACAGCAATGTCAGTGTTCTGCCATGACCAGCGAAGAGCCCGGATCTCAATCCCATTGAGCACGTCTGGGACCTGTTGGATCGCAGGGTGAGGGCTAGGGCCATTCCCCCAAGAAATGTCCAGGAACTTGCAAGTGCCTTGGTGGAAGAGTGGGGTAACATCTCACAGCAAGAACTGACAAATCTGGTCCAGTCCATGAGGAGGAGATGCACTGCAGTACTTCAAGCAGCTGGTGGCCACACCAGATACTGACTGGTACTTTTGATTTTGAGCCTCCCTTCATTCAAGGACACATTATTCTATTTCTGTTTGTCACATGTCTGTGAAACATTTTTAGTTTATGTCTTATGGTGTTGACTCTTTTAGTGTTCATACAAATATTTACACACATTAAGTTTACTGAAAGTAAAAACAGTTGAAAGTCAGAGGACGTTTCTTTTTTTTGTTGAGTTTATATTATGAAAGTTGAAAAACTACATAGTGTTGCTTTATGCACATTCATAGACATGTTAAATCTGTAGGGGGCAGTAGTTTCCCCAAATCCTATCCACTCAAAGTAACTTTTTACTTTCTAACTTCTACATACAGCAGTAATTGAGCTTGTAAAAACAAGCAAGCAAAAAGTGCTTGAACAATTGATAATGTCAACAAAGCTCTGAGGGCATAAATGCTGTTTCTAAGTTTAAACACAGGTCGCACAATTGATGTAGGAGCATTTTTGTTGTGGACAGTGACATTGCGAAACCTAAAACTCCAGCTATTTCTGTCCACAAGCAAATTCTTAAAACAGAGAAAGCACACATCTTCATTTTGGTCGGAGCTTTTTAGAAAGAATTGTTTTTGATGCCCTAAATCTGCGTTTTCGTTTCGATG
>OY747720.1:24848409-24863409 GCA_963556495.2 Valencia hispanica
GCATATTTATTTTTTAGGATGGCCTAGTCAAAGTCTAGACCTAAGTCCAACGGAGAGCTTTTTAGCAAGGAAGAATGGGCAAAATATTATGTCTCTAGATGAGCAAAACTACAAAAAGGCTGCATATACAGTTTTAAAAACCATGTATCATTTACCTTCCACCCCACAATCATGCACTCTTGCATATTTGTCAGTCACATAAAATCACAAGATTCGAGACATCTCACCATGTCACCAAAGAGCTGAAGTCTCATGACACCAGGCATATCTTACCCCTGAGTCACATGAATGCTTTCATTGTGCAATAGCCTCCCTCTGTTGAGATTTCCCATTAGCTTTCTGCTTTTGCCCAGCTGGCCTCATGACAGTCCAGTTGCTGTGGCACCTTGTTGGAGCAAATTAGAGGCTAACTGGTGGGAAGTGACTACTGCTTACGAACATCTTCCCTGGAAGTCTGAAGAAGGATCAGGGAGAGTTTTGTTCAAGCAAGAAGGAAAGCAGCCTCCAGAACCTTGTCTCTGCTGAAGGTGAACATGTCTTTTATACTCACAGGACAGGTATTATCTGGGTTAAAAGCTATTTTTGCAAAGTTGACATTCCTAACCTTTGCTTAGAGATATTTCACTAACAGCATGGAAAATAACTAGGAAGTAGACTGATTGTTGCTGTGCTTTCTGTGAACTGATGTACAATAGATAATAATAATAGATCTTAATTATTTAATGTACAGAATCTTTTTTGGGGAAAAGCAGATTGTTCCATCATATTGAGGAGTTTGCGGCAGTATAAATTTTAAAGTTCTAAATTGAAATTTATGTTTTAAATTTAAATAATAATCTCTACTTTAATGCATGGTTCTTCTCTCCTTAATTTACTTGCAATTATGTGGCTCATCTGTGTGCGTCTTCCCTCTGTTTTTTTAACGTGCGGGCGTTTACCAAGAGCACGGGATACACCATGAGACATGCTCGTGCAAGAACATGTAATTTATTGGCCAACCCTACGTGACAGTGCTGTCAAAACAGGAAATTACACATTGCATTGAGTCAAGGCAGCAGTGCCTGCAGGGGGGGGGGATCTGACCATTGTGTCTTAAAGCTTTAACAAGCTTAAAGAATCGGCCTGACAGCACACAATACTTTCACACTCATAAAACCATCAGTTCTACTATCTTAACTTCAAGGCTGGGCCTCGGGCCAGATTTTCCTGGTGGATTTTATCACAGGAAATATTTAAAGCCACAGTCCTCCTTTAAAAACCATTCAAAGTGGTGAAAAGGTTGTGAGACCAGCACAGTTTACCAAGTGAAACTTGTTCTGTGCAGGTGATGCAGCAGGCTCAGAATAGCAGCACATTAAGACTCCTGGTTGCTGTTTATTTGTGCTGACAGTTATGCTTATTATAAAAGTTCTGAATGATTGCTGATCTGCTACTGGTGGGTGACTAACGTGCCTCTTCAACACGATGTCATTCAGTGGTCAGTTGACCTCGACAGGCAGGCAGGCATGGTGGTTATCGCTCGAAGCTGTCAGCATATCGTGCTTTATAAAAGCAACTGCCTGGTCCTGACAAGCACTTCTGGATCAACAACTCCCATCTCACACTGAAAATCTCTCATCACGACAGAAGAATATTTACTACTCCCAGTGCCTTTTGTCGTGCGTAAACTAAGTAGTTACCTTAATGCTTTTTACAGCCAGGTGCAAAAACTAATAGATAAATAATAAAAAGTAGTCCATACACCTGTGTTAAAGTGGCAGGTTTTTATGATGTTAAAAATATGAAACCAAGGTACAGCTTTTCAGTTGACCTAAAATTAATAAATAATGTGGTTGTGTATGCTCTTCTATACCAGGAAATATGGCTGTGGTCAGAAATAACCACCACATTCTCACCTAACATTAAACAGGAATCAGTACACACCTGCCGTTATTTGAAGTGCCTCTAACAAACCATAAATGAGGTTCAGCTGTGCCAGGAGGCTTATCTTGATCCATTCTGATTGCATCTCATAGATAAATACTGGAATCAGAGACAACGTTACCAAGAGGCCTTCAGCAGCATCAAATAAGCTTCAGGACTTTCTGGCAGGTAGCATAGTGTAGAACATGGGACAACAATGTTCTGTAACGTTTATATGCTTAGGGTATGGGGTAAGGCGGCATGATAGAGGCCGGTTCTAAAGAAGTGAAAAAAAACCTATGCCTGGGCTAGGTTTTGCATAAACAGGTTCGAAATCTTACAAAAGCGTGTGGTAACTGGAAAAGCACTCGGAGAGTGCAGACCTCGACCCAAATCAGCTCGTGCCCCCGCCCCCTACTGATTGACTCCTACTTAAAAAGACTGAGTGCTGTGATGTAAAATCAAAAGGTGGTTCAATGAAGTATTAACTTCAAGTGGTGCACATTTAAGGCTACCACATTGTTTTGTTTTAAAAGACTGTAGTTTGTTTTTCAAATTATTTGAAAAGGGTAGTTGTCACATTGAACTTTTGAAATTATTTACCTTGGTCTAATTTTTACATGTCACAAACAGGCATTTTAACAGAGGCCTGAAGACTTCTTATATGGATGGTACAATTCACATTACACAAAAATGTGAAATAATAATCAGAACACATTCTGTCATTCGTAGTCAAAATGAAGTTAGAAATGCATTTAATATTTTGGTACAAAACTACTCATGCACCTACCAATAAAATATGTGTAAACCACAGGTTGTGGTATGAATGTTATGTTTAAGTTATTAACTGCTGTATTATATAAGTTAATATTTATGTTTAGTAAAAACTTTTTGTTGTCATCCTAGAAAATAACTTTGACCTCCATGAAAATTCTGCTTCACAGAATTTGGTCCCTGCCATCTTTGATAATTGAATACTACCAGCACTTTGCACCTGTAGTACTTAGACCCACCACTACATGACGAAAAGAGGAAAGGATTCTATACTGCCAGTGTTCTTGTCTTCAACTTTGTTAAAGAGGAACAGGTCTCATAAATATGCGTGTAAAAATTATACCTTTGGTGTAATATTAGAATTGAGCTAAAGCAACTGGTTTATAAAAAAATGTAATGTTTAAATTTGTGTTATAATAGATTTTTTTTCCCTCCAGACCAGAATGGCCAGTTGTGGCTCATGTTTCTGGTGCATCATTTGGCTGGTGGTACTGCTGTGCATTGGCTGGCCAATCAGCATCACCTTAGGCGGTCTGTATGGTCTCATCAGTCCCCTCACCACCTGCCTTGGCCTTGACCGACTTTCTGACTTACTTCTGGAGGGGGCCAACGTCGGTCGGACCTGTGCCAACAACATGAGACACTGCAAGCCTTTGTGCTGAGTCACCCTGAGTGATCAGGACCTGATCACATAGGGGTCACAGGCAACACCCCTTCTATGGAGACAAGGATTCTTCACAATAGGAGGAACAGATCGTGTCTGTTTTTTTTTTTTGTTATGAGTGGCATTTGATAAACTGGTCTCTTATCTTGTAACCCCTGTAACAGAAAGGTTTGAACACTGGTTTCCACCTCTGCTGTTAACACCTTATTAACCTCGGATTTCAGTTTTGTATGCAAGAAAATAGGCTTTGCATTCATGGTCCATGCTTTCTGTTTAATTCATGGTGACACTGCATGCAGAAGATAAGACTGCAAATGGCATTTGAACAATAGAACCGTTTAGACTTGTGAAGGGCTATACTGAAACTTAAAATGCGATTAAAACTGCTTTAAACTTGTCCTCTGTGGTTGTTGATGGACTCATAGTGTATATTGTTTAATTAGGAAAGCTTCAGGTGAAAACAAACAGAAAGAATGACAGTTTGACACATGAACAATGACATTTTAATTCTTATAACAAATGTTGCATTTAATTAATTAAATAATTTAATTAAATTCCAATTCAAAAATTATTTATTAATCCTAAAAGGGGGAAACAATAGTTGTAGTAACTGGTTTTATACACATTTTTCCACAGTCGTCCCCAACAGAGCCTTTCTTCTTTGTTAGCCTGTCGAGCTTTTTCAGGTCACTGACTCTGATGCTGCCACCCCAACAGATGATGGTAGGAAAGATTAAACTCTCCACAACAGACTAAGATCTGCAGCATGTTACTGCAAACACTGAGGGACCTAACCTTCCTCAAGAAGTACAGTCTGCTCTGTCTCTACTACTACAGCAGTAGCAACAAAATAAAAATGTTTAAGTGCACTGAAGAAAAAGAAGGCTAACTGTGCTTTGAATTTATTTGGGTTGGTGGTATCCCAAGAGGTACAAAGAGTCGAGCCAATCAGTTAGGGTTGCAAATCCCTGTGGTGGATGAGCAATGTTTGACAGATTTTCACATATATTATGGAATATTTTAGTTGAATTCTAACCTTATGTGCTTGAGCCAGAATCCCACCCCGATGACCTCTCAAACCATGATGGATGCTGCTCTGAATGTCAGCAATGGAGCAAACCGTGGAAACTATGGTTTTCACCTTCAGAACTGGCATCAATCTCTATCTTTCATTTTGTATTTGTATATCGGAATGGATTTTTTGCACATTTGGAACTATTAAATTAGTAAATGCTGTATGCTGCTAATACCCACATAATTAGTTAGATGTCTCAACATCAATTCTGAAAAACTTTTCTCTTTCTGATAGCAGAGTGGTTAGATTTTTATTTTTATTTTTATTTTTTTACTACTTCTCTCAAATGTAGACTGAAATAATGGTGATGATACAGACTGTACTCAAGGAGCCAGGCTCACTGGTAGAATTGGGTTTGTAATGAGTCTGCCTGCCTGACAGTCATTTTTGGCAGAAGTAGCAAGTGATGCAAGAACCATCGTTAGGACTTGGCAAATTAATGCAATGCATCGACCAGAACACATGGCTTTATAACAATCGTAGCTAAATGAATGCTGAAGAGCTTGTATAGTAAAATATATCTGTTCAAGTCTTTCTGACTTGAACAGATAGATTCAGGTCAGCCCTGTCAAAAGCCCCATACGGATCCGATTTTGTTACTCACAGCCTATCAGGTTCTTAGCTGATGAAAACCCAGCAATGAACCACATACACTGGTACAAATATATTTCATGAGTTGCCAAGTGGCTCTTCAAACATTCAAAAGCACTTGCAAACTAAATGAAAGAGTACAACACAGCTTACTGATACAGTAAAACGAGAGAATGCTCATAAATTTGATGAGTATACTGAAGACTTTCCAACAAAATTTTAAAAGAAAATTTTAAAGGGTTGGGACCAAAACACGGAAGATTTTTCAAAGCACACACACATCATAACATCTTTGTATGTTTTTTAATTTACTTCTTTATATTCAGTCTAGGACTTTAACTAACTGTGAGCTTTACAGAGATAATTGTCCTGAATGTTTTATGGTTCTGGCTGATGGTTTAGTTCAAATATCCAGGCTTCTATATTTTACAGAAGACTTCTTGAAAGGAAACTGAGTGGTTCTAATAAAACCAATGCTTGAGAGCAGTTCAAAGTTCTTGGGCTTTGCACTAAAGTTTTGACAGTCTGAGTTCTTGCAAGTTAAAATCAATGTCCAGATGACGTGCTTGGAACTGTAACAATAATTTCTCCAACATACTCCATCAGCTCATTTGTCTTTTTTTTCTGCCTGTTCACATTCATCCAGATTTAAGTGCCTACAGAAATGCTATATGTGAGAAATGTTAGGGTTTCGATAAACAGATAAAGAAAACACTTGTGCTTGATGAACTCTGATGGACTGGCGACCTGTCCAGGGTGTACTCATAGGCACCAGTGCCCCCAACACCCTGGAAGAATTTCTGGGTGTAGATGATGGATGGATGTTCATAGAAAAGGTAATTCAAAGTGCTTTACAGGAGAAAAAAAGGAATAACTGTTAAAAAAATCACACTAAAGAATCCCATTAAAATTTAAGCAGCATATAAAAATAGATAAACTTTAAAATGCTAAATAAAACAAATAACTATGACTTGCTAAAAAGTAACTGATCATTTTCAGAAGATTCCAGTATACTGATTAACATTTATCTGTTATGATTTAAAGAAACAAACATTTCTGACAACCATAGAAACTAGTGCTGCCTCCCGTTGTTTAGTTCTGGTTCTGAATACTCTGAGTGTACATGACCTGAGGGGTCTACATGTACCATACCTAACAAATAACACTGAAAGATACTCACCACCCACAAAGATGAGCTGCAGCTGCTTGATAGATTTTGGTTAAATTCTGTTAGCATACCTAACAGTGCAGATCCCTGTGTTGGTAATGCAAAAATATATTAAATCTGGAACTTTTCAGTGGCATTACTACATTTACAACATATTGGCCACTTACTTAATTGTAAAACACACCTTAAAAGGCCTCTTAAAGAGTGATGGTCCCCATTTCCCAGTATTTCCAACTTTCACTGTCAGGAACTTATCTCGTTCTATCACCTCCACCTGTGCTCACTAATTCTCCTCCAACTCATTGGCCGTTGCTCTGGTTATAAGACAGTCACCACATCCTCTTTCTGTCATCTAGTTCTCCAGCCCCAGAACCACTCAGTCACTCTTCTGAGCCCGCCTATCTGCCTACCTCTCCACGGTTCCTGTTTGTCCTGATCTGCCTGCCAACCTTCTCTCCTGCTCATCTCGGCTGGACCTTCTGATCCAGTCGGCCTTCTGTGTCTCTGCCTGCGTTTGAGAAGTCTCTCAATAAAGTAACTTCGAGATTCACTTGAGTAGTCCTTGTCATTCACTGCTGTATGGTATTTTATAAACCCCTAATATCGAAAAGGAATTTTTTTCCTGCAATTGAGACTTATTCTAACACTTTAACAGAATTCTTGAACACATTGGAGCAAGAGTCTGGTTAGCTGTATTTGTCAAGGTGAGGTGCGAGAGTACTTTGCTTGACAACTTAAAAGCTATTTTTCTTATATTTTGCCTGATATCACTCACCCTGAGCAAGCACCAAAAAAGCGCACAATACTGTCCTCAGAAACCCCCATAAATACTCACTCCAATAATCTTGCTGAGCTGCCTACCTACAAATCTGCCAGTGTTGTAGCTTATTCAAATTTACCCCCATGAATATTTCATTTTCATTCCAAACTGCTTTTCATCATCATTTCAGATTCCTTATTGTTGACTGAGCCACAGTGTCAGAACCTCACTCTTAGTTTAAAATGCATGCTGAGAAATTTGTTAAGAAAAGAGGTGAAGACCCCAATGTGTGTTGTAATATTTATGGAAGGGCCATCTGAGACCTAGTTAGATTGCATTTTGCCCAAATATCCTGAAGTGAGGAACCGCATGCCAAAAAAATAGCCCAGTTTTTAAACTACATTGTCTGTTTTTCCTCCAAGAAGCCTTTGCAGCGGGGACAGGAGGGGGGCCTTCAAGCCAAGATGACAGTACTGAACTGAGAGAATTAAAGAGAAGCAAGATGGTGAATTTTTAATCAAGGTCTGAGACTGGCCATGGAAAGGTTTGATGCTGTCCTGGCTGTGAGGAGACCTCATAGTGCAGAAGTGTAGATCTCCCTCTTCAATTAGCCACATACCGCTAAGTAATCTCACCCCATTAAAAGATCAAGCCATGGCCAAAGATTTCGCAGTAACACAAGTGTAATCTCAAGTGAATTTTCCATCTTCTGGATGTTCATATTGTTTTTAGGGTTTATAACAATCCCTCATCTTCTCTGTAATTTATTTCCTGTCACAAAATTGTCATTTCAGTAAAGGCACAGGGCAAGGGTACAGCTGAAGCTCTTCAATCTAATCTAATCTGTTTAGCTAAAAAACATGGCAAAATGTGCATCCTCTTTTGGTGTAGCCATAGTTGCTTTTCATCAAAATAACCTCACTTACATGGAAAAGGTTGCTAAGGATTTTTCACCTAGAAGAACAGTTTTCCAAATCCACAAATATTGATCATTTAGAGGTTTGGTCATGGTGAAGAAGCTTCAGAATGCCTGAAAGTGTCAAGCAAACACCAGGACTGTGTTTCCTTAGATAGAAGAGTAGCCTCCAGTCCAAATGAAGGGCAACAGATAGGCCATTTCTACATTTGACTTGTTTAACCAAGTAGCCAAAAAAGTCCTCAGAACCAAGGTGCCAAAACCAAATATATACAGTTCTGTAAAAAAGTGTTCACCCCCTAACAGGTTTCCTTTGTTTTTGATTTTTTTGTTTTTATTTATTTTCTATTTTTTATATAACCATATCTACGTTTTCGCTCACTATACAGTTATGCCCTACATAAAATCCCAATAAAATACTTCATAGGTTGTGGTTGCAATGTGATCTCTCATCTAAAACCAGCTCTCCTTTACTTATAAAGTCAACAAAAGAAGGGAATGTGACAGATCTGAATATGCATTAAAACATATAAACAATAGATTCTTTTGAAAATAAATGTTGGTGCATCAACAGGTAGTGATAACATAAAGTACATGTTTGCAGTATTACTGGTGCCACAGTTAACAGTGATAACAGGTACCTCATGAAACCAAAAATTAACAGCTTGTCACTCATTATTTATTGTACCAACCAGGACAAGGGAACCCAGTTTCCCCAGAGCATGTTCCATGCCTTTCATCTGCTCTGACCTTTGAGTGCCCCCCACCCCTCCCCCAACAATCTCCACAAATGAAGAAGAGATGTTGCAATGAAAAAAAGACAATCCTTTCAGAACATTAGAATTGAGTGAGTTTTTGATGAACAACTTAAATGCCACAATCTGGTACAGGCACATTACAATATATCTGCATGTTATTGACTAGGGCACAAAGCCTTGCAAATGACTTTCCCTCTGGGTTCTTGGAAAGGCTTTTTTCCTCTGATTAAGATGTGGAATTCCCATAGACAATCAATATACTTTTTGTTTTCGACAGTTTGTTCCTTATTATCTCATCTCTTCTGCTGAGTAATGAAGCTGATCTCCTGAGGGCTTGTGAGTAGTAGAGTAATTGTGCCACAGTGATTTAATCTCAGTAGCAAACGCTATAGTGAAAGTCACACTACGAGATGATCTGAGCAATCCTCAGGGAACCTTAAGTTTAACACAGCCAGTTTCACACTGGTGTGTGCACTGGGAACGGTTAGATTTTTTGTGTGTATTGTTTTTACTGTGCAATTTCATTTTGCAAATATGCAGAAAAGGTGAAAAATCCAATGTCCTTTTTGGCATTCACAACAAACTCAATAACAGTGTTTCTCTCTATACATAGCCCTAAATGATCTATGGTAAAGAAATGTTAGGAATGTTTGAATACTGGGGCAAAAGGACGCTTAAAGCAGACCACTGCCTAAAATTCATTACATAAGAGCCAAACAAAGAGTCACACAGTGGAGGGTTATGGCTCGGGGTCGGGTGACAGCAGCATATGATTCATGGCTCGTTGTGCCCTTTTGCCGTGTCCTCCTTGTGGAGGGACCATCCACTGCTTTTAGCCAGTGTTATTTTACAGCCTTCAGAGTTTTGTTCTCTGTCTGATGCAAGTAAACCGGCAATGTCATTTTCATTGTCTTCCTCTCTCCCGTCTGTGCAGGATTAAAGAAAGAGTATGCCGCATGTCACTACATGAGATGTTCCTTTGTTACACCGTGTTGGGAACTTACAAACAATAAACAGTACCAGGTTTGCTTTTGATTCACCTGTAGAGACTTATAATGAGAGAAAATTCATTTTATTTACACCTTATACTTAAAATGGCAATCAAAGGTCAGTAAATTTCAGTTTGAGTTACAGTATCCTTATTGAAACGCCTTTATTTTTTCACATTTTGGCATATTTACAGTATAAACCAGGGGAATGCAACCTGTGGCTCTGAAGCACATGGCTTTTAAGGTCATGCACAGTGGCTTCTGAAACCATTGGCTAACAATGCTTTAAAACTGACTACTGTTTACACAAAAGGGTAAAGAAAAGGCTAGTTTTACCGATTTTTCTGTTTTGGGATTTTTCTGACAATAATCCCAGATTTTAAATGTATTTTTAAATACAAAATTCTTAAAACTGTTATAAACACAGTTGTATTTGGCCCCTTTGAGTTAATATTTTTGTAGAACCGTCTTTTGCTGCGATTGCATCTGCAAATGTTTATGGGTATGTTTCCACTAGTTTTTCACAGTTGGAGACTGAATTTTAGCAAAACAGCTCAAGCTCTGTCAGACTGGTTGGAGAGTGTCTTTGAAGAGAAATGTTCAAGTCTTGCAATGGATTAATAATTGGATTTAGGTCTGGACTTGGACTGGGCCATTCAAGTAAATTAGCATATATTGATCTACATCCAGTCTTTTTTAAGTTTTTGGAAAGCCCTGTACTGGTTCGTGTTCAGTATTAGGGAATGCAAATTCATTGCTTTGCTATAAGCTTTTTTTTGTTCACCAGCATTTTCTTCTTACATTAGTTATTGAAATTTTTTTTATTGAGAATTTTGGCTGTCAGGTGAAACAGTTGTCAGTGCTGTTGTCTTGCAGCAACAAGGCCCTGTGTTTAAATCAAGGTAATGAGTTTAAATCCTCAATCAAAACCTCCATGATCTGTTTTTGGACTTTCTCAGTCCAAAACAGAGAAACAATGGTTAGGTTATTTTGGCTATTTAAAATCACCCTTAAGTATGAGTGTGTGCATGGTTGTGAGTCTCTGTTTTGCCCTGTGAAGGGCTGGGCAATAGGGTACTCCATCTCTGTGCCGCTGGAGTTGGGTACCAGACATCACATGACCCTTTAAGGATAAGAGACAAGGGATGGATGGATGGATGGATGGATGGATGGATGGATGGATGGATGGATGGATGGATGGATGGACGGACGGACGGACGGATGGATGGACGGACGGATGGATGGATGGATGGATGGACGGATGGATGGATGGACGGACGGACGGTAAAAGAACATGGGAATTTTCAGCATGTTACTTGGCCACCACTACAGCGTTTTATGTTAAGAGAAGCTAAAAGAGAGTAAAGCTATATACTCAATGCCATGTCTAAACACTACATGCACACTGATCTCAATATGGAATCAAAACTGTTCTGGGTTGAAGCTGAAATGACACTACAGTAGAGAAGGGATGTTTTGTTTGCATGTGAGCGTCCCAGTCTTTGCAGAAAACAAAAATAGGGAGGGGGGGAGGGGGGGTGTAAGTCAAACGTCTGCTGACAGCAGCTGGAGGAACAAGTGGTCTCTCTGTTTGGCACTGTCAGCTTGCATGTGTCTTGTCAGTCCAAATACAAAAAAACATAGCAACTGATTTACCACAAGTTTCAAGTTTAAGTCTGTAGTTTCTTAGCTTGCTCTGGTAAATTTTGTTCTCCCTGACTTAGTTAAAAAACAGCATTTCTGGACTGCTATACAATGTGAAATAGCAGTTAGAAACAAGCGAATCAGTCTTACGTATCATGGAGACACTGAGGTTTCCCAATAATGATACAATGACTCATCAGTAGGTAAAAGATCAAAGGGAGGTTTGTCTCACCCACCTCATTGCCCTCTTCCATATGTGGGATGAAGGCACAGAGGTCCACTGGGGAGTTCCCTTTCCTCGTAATGCCATTCATGGAGTAGTTGTTGACAATAGGGGCAATTGGCTTCCAAATATAGAGATGGGGGTCACACTACTTGGCCCCCACTGCCTTTTCTTTGCAGTATAAATTGTCTGGTCATGACATCTCAACACCACTTGTTTTTTCAAGGTCCAGCTCTTGCGTGCTAATCTGGTGAGTATCCAAATTACTAGCTGGTACTAAATGATTTTAAATTAGGAACTATTATTTACAAGAAAAGTGGATGATGATTTTTAACACAAAATAGCAGTGACTTCCACTTTAGATTAACTGTCTGCTATCATCTGACTGAAGTGGATCATGACATGAGGGCTACAGGTTTTGACCTAAGAAATACTAACAAATACTAACCTTTCAATCATAATTGTTAGTCATCTTAAAAATAATATTACAAGTAGCCTACCACAGTTGCATCTCAACAAATCATGATATCATCAAATTATTTTTTTGTGATCTTGTTTAAAATGTAAAACTAATGTGTTATATAGCTTCATAAACCAAAGAGCAATATGTTTTTTGATGTTTATTTCTGTTCATTGTGATGGATATGTCCTATAGCTAATGAAAACCAAAGAAACAGTTTCCCAGAAAATTTAAATAATGCATAAGATTTAGAAAGGCATTTTTTGTTATGGCATACACAAACACAGGGAAGACAGCTGTCCAGCAGTCAATTATTAGACACCCTCCAAGGAGGGTAAGTCACAGAAGGTCAAGAAACTAAAGTAGCTGGCTGTTCACATGGTGCTTTTTATAAGTACACTGATGGAAAGTTGAGTGGAAGGAAAAGTGTGATAGATTAGGGTGCACACTCAACTAGGATATCTACATCCTTGAGAGAATTTTGAAGCAAAGCCTGTTCAAGAGTTTGGGGTGTATTCAAAAGACGGGGAGTGCAGCTGGATTCAGTGTAACAGGAGTTTGTTACTTGGGCAAAGAAGCAAAAGCAAAAACACTGGACTGGAATAAATGTATAATTTGATTATTATATATAATAAATTAGTTTTACTTTACTTTAAATTAACTTACAGAAATAAATGAACTTTTCGGCTTTTTTAAAATTCTGTTCTAATCTCCTGTGATTCACCTGTAAAACATATTCAAATCTGGATTCTGAATCTCTGAGGAAAGTAGAGCCATAGCTCTGACAAACATGGCTCCATGCCAGTTGGCTAAATGGCTTCCTTTGTGTTCCAGAGCTGGCAAGATGTGTGATGACGAAGAGACCACCGCTCTGGTGTGCGATAATGGGTCGGGTCTGGTGAAGGCTGGTTTTGCAGGAGATGATGCACCACGAGCCGTGTTTCCCTCTATTGTTGGTCGTCCACGTCACCAGGTAAAGAAAATTATTCCAAACACAACATACGTAAGAACTAAAAATCTTATCATTTGTGTACATCACATGGCAAAGAGTTGTAAAAATGTGCAAAACAGGTTTATGATCCATGCATCATCCTCACTTTTGTGCCAATGCAATGAAGTATGGTTTTGTGTTACATCATGAGGACTCAAACACATCACTGACAAACATTTGTCATGTTTGTCATTTTTAGGGCGTCATGGTGGGCATGGGCCAGAAGGACTCATATGTCGGAGATGAGGCCCAGAGCAAAAGAGGCATACTGACCTTGAAGTACCCCATTGAGCACGGCATTATCACAAACTGGGACGACATGGAGAAGATCTGGCACCATGCGTTTTATAATGAGCTGCGGGTTGCCCCTGAGGAGCATCCCACCCTGCTGACAGAAGCCCCCCTCAACCCAAAGGCCAACAGAGAAAAGATGACTCAGATCATGTTTGAGACTTTCAACGTCCCGGCTATGTATGTGGCCATTCAGGCCGTGCTTTCACTGTACGCGTCTGGGCGTACCACAGGTATGATAGAGTCGTAAGCTGTGTTTTTATTCACATGGATGTTGACATTTTTGACATAGGAAATTTGTTTCACCTTCCAGGGCAACGTAACCAGTGGGTCACTATTGGCCTTAAAACTCCCCCCAGCTATTTGACTTTTCATTACTTATTTCCATCTCTTGCCATTTATTTTCACTGTGGCAGGTTACGGATCCGGATGTTGGTATCTGTTTAACAACTTTTGTTTCAGTACTAAAAAGAAGCGCTGTTTTAGTGTCTTACGAGGAATCTGGACTGCATTTAAAAATTGTTGGTTCAACATTTAAATTCACTGATTAAACCTGAATTGAATAAATCTACACAATACATATAGATGGGTAAAATTGGGGCTGAATTATTCTACATTGATTACAAATCCTTTAAAAGACAGATTGTGATTTGTGAAATGAAGGATGACTACTAACTTTGGTCATTGGCTGCAGGTATTGTCCTGGACTCTGGTGATGGTGTAACCCACAACGTACCTGTTTATGAAGGTTATGCTCTTCCCCACGCCATCATGCGTCTGGACTTGGCTGGTCGTGACCTCACAGATTATCTCATGAAGATCCTAACAGAGCGAGGATATTCCTTTGTCACAACTGGTGAGTGTCAACTCCAAAAGACGCACCGGATTTAGTAGATAACAATGTGGAGCTACTTATTTATTATTTGAAATGTAAACATGAACAAAAATGGCTGAATAAAATCAATTGAAAATAAGGGGTTTATGAATTCAAGTTCCATAATAAATAGTCAGGTGCTTTAAGAAAATAATAAATAAAAAAAACTATAAGCCCCTAAACCAGTGGAGAAGAAAATATTTTGAATATTTACATATAGCTTTGGATTAATGGTTCATAATCTGGCAACTTTTAAAATCACTGATGTCTATGTGTCTGCAGCTGAGCGTGAGATCGTGCGTGACATCAAGGAGAAGCTTTGCTACGTGGCTCTTGATTTTGAAAACGAGATGGCCACCGCAGCCTCCTCCTCCTCCCTGGAGAAGAGCTACGAGTTGCCCGATGGCCAGGTTATCACCATCGGGAACGAACGTTTCCGCTGCCCAGAGACCCTCTTCCAGCCCTCCTTTATTGGTACATAAAGGCACATGCAAACATCCAAACACCCATGCTGATACCACCAACACATCCACAGAGTGCAACTGAATAGAGCATAAATTGAGTGACTTAGCAACAAGAATTTAGTAATTGTATGACCTGAAACCAGATAGAAGACTGAATACTACATTCAGAAACTGTGCTGGTTCTTGTATAAATGGGAAGCCCTCTTTGTTCTACCACATACACAACCAAACATGCAACCAATCCCCTGACGAAGCCAGTTTAAAAAAAAGCTTTTTAAAATGTGAGTTGTGAAATATTACGAAATAGAAATATTGATACAAAAGTAATTAAGATGGTGAATGGACAACTTGATTTCAATATAATTCAGGACAAAACTAAGGCTCTCTTTTTCAGTTAGAGATTTCACAAGATACAAAGTATTTTTTAAAGCATCCATAACCAATTTAAAATAAATA